>CM052098.1:1706877-1775702 GCA_028453745.1 Agapostemon virescens | reverse complement strand
TTGCTCCTTTGGGGCCTAATCGCCGAATTGCGGATTTTTATAGAAAATAGTAATTGTAAGCTTTTGCAAGTGGGGTACGGTAAAGCCTCGGTACTTGTACCGAAGAAGTGTGCACTATTATCGCACAAAACTTGCCCCCGGTGCTCCAGGGGTTGCTCCTTTGGGGCCTAATCGCCGAATTGCGGATTTTTATAGAAAATAGTAATTGTAAGCTTTCGCAACGGGGGTACAGTAAAGCCTCGATACTTGTACCGAAGGAGTGTGCATTATTATTGTACACAACTTGTCCCCGGTGCTCCAGAGGTCGCTTCTTTGGGGACCCCGAGGCTTGCCGAATTGCGGATTTTTATAGAAACTAATAATTGTTCGCCGTCGTAAAGGGTAATCTCTCAGAACTTGCGCCGAAGAAATGTGTACGGTGTTCCTGCGACATTTATCTCCGGTTGGGGATAATGCCGGGGCAATTATCCTGTAGTTATTCGAGCGGTTGCAACGACTCGGCTGTATTCACTTTTCGCTCGGCGGAAGTTCGTCCAGGGGAACGAACGCTGCTCGCCATTCGAAACATGGAACAGCTTCTTAAAAACATCGCGGAAGTTTTGTGCCAACTAGTGACCGAAACGCGGCCGCATTTCCCAGCTCGTTCTCCCGGCAATTTACCGGAAATATACACGGCAGAACAGTTCCAGGGAAATAATCCTCGTCGGTCGTAGACGGTCGTTTAGTTGCGTTAGGGGAAAGTTTACGCGAGTCGGGGGCTGAAAGTGGATACGGCGAGTTAGCCTGGAAAAGAAACCACGGCCCGGTGAACCGGCCAATGATGGAAACCAGCGGGGAAAGTTTTCCTGGACACTTATATATCCCCGGCGAGATAACAAATGTCAAACCGGAGACTCTCGACGGTCCTTTTCTCGCTTCGATCCTCCGTAGCGTCGCGCGATATTCCAGAGACTCTTTATCTCTCTCTCTCTCTCTCTCTTTCTTTCCCTCCGTAAGGTCTCACGCTTTTTCCGATACCGTTCTTCTGACCGATGCTGACCCACAGCACACCTTCTACCTCAACTTCGATACGGATATTCCCGGGGCTGGAACCGCATAAATCAGAAGACGTCCGCCGCGTACTTTCTGCCGGCGGAGCTGATAAATCGGTTAGAAGTTGAAAATGGTACCGGCAACGGGTTGCAACGGCTCCGAAGGATGGCCGCGAAACCGTCGACGACGGCACTCGTTAGACCGCCGAGAAAATGGTGAATTTTTCATAGGGAAGCGATAAATTCTTTGACCACTCTAACCGGAAATGAACGACTGGTTCTTCGTCTATCCTTTCGCCGCTTTAACTGCCGGCCGTTGCCGAGCAGGATTTTGTAATTAGTTGCGTGAACATTGATTGCTGGTTTATGTTCGTTGTATAACAGTTTGTACAGACTTCCGTGTCTTGGATTACACTGTCGGTAGCGCCATGATGGTCACCGGTGACCGTCATCGTTCCATTGGTTAAGAATGATTATCATAAAATTAAAATAGCATTGAACGTCAATTTGATTGCCGAAATTAACCAGATTGTATTACAAGTGGAAAACTTCACTATCCAGTTGTTTATCAATTCTTTTTAACACTAGAACTACCAAATCATTTTAACAGGTCTCTAGTTTCTTCTTTTGCAATTATTGAAATTATAGAAATGTTTTCATCAGACATTTTCAGATGTACTTCTTTAATGTTATAATAAGAATTTATTACAAAACAATGTATATTGTTGGATTTATTGTTCGGTAGTTCAAGCGTTAATAATATTGATCGCTTCTACGAATGGAAGAAATGAAACTGAACTGAACGCTTTACCAACCAGCGAGTATTTCAGAATTTTTCAGAGTCCATTGTCCACGATTGAAAATTTTTCGATGGATCTCTCTGACAGCAATTTTTATTGTAAATCAACATGACATCCTCGGTAACGTTGTCTAATAATTTTGTTACAAATTACAATGTAAAAGCAGTTCGTTAACACTTTGACTGCCATGTCACCCACATCTGGGTGACGGAGTAATTTGTCCATTTTTAAAAATAAATTTGTACATTAATATAATCGTTGCACTACATTTAGTTGAAATCTGGAGAATACATTTTAAATTTTAAATTGTTCTTTCATCAAATAAATTACTTTGATTTTGTGGAATTTTCGAGGTTGTTCTTCTGGCAGTTAAAGTGTCAAGGCTTCATTTTGTAACAGTGCAACTACTGAAAGTTCTAACAGCAGGCTTCCGGTCGGTAAAGTGTCAACGATTACGTTTAGCGCTTTGATACGGGCAAAGTAGGAGAACAATACGCCAATTATTTTTCGATGAATGTTTGCGAAAGGGTGTGCGCTGATTTGCGCGAGTATCGAATTTGCTGCGTGTTTGTATATTAGATTTGCCGGTTTTGATTGGTGTAATCGAGGCGATTATGAATCGGCGAAGAAACAAACAGAGTAACGGGGATCACGATTTAATTGATTCAAAACACGCTCGCGTGGATCTAGTCGGCGCGTGCATAATCCTTGTGGATCAACCATTCCGGACGCGGATTTCAACGTGTTGCCATTCAATTTCGAGTCCGCCTACAGGTCCTGCTTACAGGAAGACTAATTTGAAAATCACCGCCGTCGTCGTCGTCGTCGTCGTCGTCATCGTCGTCTTAGGCTAACGCCGCTACCGGCTCGCCCCGTTATTGCTAACGACGACAATACACCGTCGCGATCCTAAGCCTGGATTACGGACACCGTTTCCGCGACACAATATCAATCATGTTCAGTTAGTTAAAGTTCCTTCACGGTCGGCCCGGAGGCGTAGCACGGGAAACGCGGAGAACCGTCCCCAAGTTAAGTGAAATTAATATTCCGCGCGACGATACCGACGACAGTTCTTGTCGACTGCGATTCCTATCAAATATAATTTATACGCTCGCCGACCCTGTTTAATAAGAGGCGACGCGATAGAGGGAACTGGCTGTGTCACGCGTGTGTTTGCGGATAGACGGAGGAAGAACACGCATGTGTTACGGTGTACGCTGGGAAACTGTAAATCCTTCACTTTTCGAGCAGACGAAGAACGTCCTATGGAACGCGCGGCCGTCGATACTGTTACGCGGCGGGATGGAAATGTGCTTCGCGTTCATCATGGTGCCGAACAAAAAAAAAGAAAAAGAATCCCGGAGACTCGAAACCAAAGATTTATGATCTGGAAGGTACCTGCCTGCGAAGAGAACGAAGCAAACTGGAGATTCAAGGAGGCAGAGGTGCATCGAAAATTCGGGGAATATGGGATCTCGAAGATTTAGAGATCTCTGGTTTAAAGGATTCTTCGGAGACTTAGAAAGCTTCGCAGATTTCTAGCCTCCAGGATTCGGAGATTCGAAGATTCAACGATTCGAAGCTTGGAAGATTGGAGGGTTCAATTAACTTTAGAATTTGATTATTCTAGTGTTAGAATTACTTTGATTCGAATATTTAATTATTCAGGTATTCAAAGGTATGAAAATTCAAAGATTCGTAAACTCAAAGATTCAAACTTTCAGAGATTCAAATATTCAAAGGTTCAGACATGTAAAGATTTAAAAATTCAAACATTCAAATATTCATATATTCAAACATTCAAATAGTCAAGCATTCAAATATTCAAACATGCAAAGATTCAAAGATCGACAAATTAAAAAATTCAAACATTCAAATATTCAAAGATTCAAACATTCAAATATTCAGACATTCAAATATTCAAAGATTCAAACATTCAAATATTCAAACATTCAAATAGTTAAGCATTCACATATTCAAACATGCAAAGATTCAAAGATCGACAAATTAAAAAATTCAAACATTCAAATATTCAAACATGCAAACATTCAAAGATCGACAAATTACAAAATCCAAACATTCAAATATTCAAAGATTCAAACATTCAAATATTCAAACATTCAAATAGTTAACCATTCACATATTCAAACATGCAAAGATTCAAAGATCGACATATTAAAAAATTCAAACATTCAAATATTCAAACATGCAAACATTCAAAGATCGACAAATTACAAAATTCAAACATTCAAATATTCAGACATTCAAAGATTCAAACACTAAAATATTCAAACATTCAAATAGTTAAGCATTCACATATTCAAACACGCAAAGATTCAAAGATCGACAAATTAAAAAATTCAAACATTCAAATATTCAAACATTCAAATATTCAAACATGCAAACATTCAAAGATCGACAAATTACAAAATTCAAACATTCAAATATTCAGACATTCAAAGATTCAAACACTCAAATATTCAAACATTCAAATAGTTAAGCATTCACATATTCAAACATGCAAAGATTCAAAGATCGACAAATTAAAAAATTCAAACACTCAAAGATTCAACCATTCGAAGACTGCGACAAGTCAGAAAGTACGAGTGCTACGAATCAGAGTATGTTTGAATCGTAAATGGGTCATTCCACGCCAAGCGGAACACTTTTGTACATCAAGTCAGGGATTTTGTTTAAATTGAAATATGTTATAGTCTATGCGAAAATAGGGAGGGTTTAAGTCATCATTCTTCTATCTTAGAAATTGCTAGATGAGAGCAATCGCACGGGCTAAGAATCGCTGTCAATTGGCTGTTCTGACTTTAATTCTAAAGTGTCCACCTTTTCTACAATTGGAATCGAAAAGCAATGAAATACAGAATATGAATATATTTTTTTCGATTTTTTAAAAATGTGAGCATTTAGTTAAATTTTGCAAAATAAAATTATTTTAACTATTTTTTCGTTATAAAAATGACAATACGAATAAACTAAAATATTAGTTAAAAAGAGCCGTCTTTTACGATCAAAACTAAAAAAAAAAAACAAAGTTTCTGCGGTTAATAATAACGGAGATAAAAATTTTGTTTCCAAAGGTCGTTTTGTAAAAACCGCAAAGTTTGAGGTTCTGTATCTTTTAAAGAATTTCGAAAATAGAAGAATGATGACTTAAAGCCCCCCTATTTTCGCATAGACTATAACATATTTCAATTTAAACAAAATCCCTGACTTGATGTACAAAATCAATACAAATTTTTGTCTCGTGTTTTAATTGATAAGAAAAGAAATAAATATTTGTTGCAGCTGCCGCGACTTACAAAGGACACGGATCATATTAATTTTGCATAAAAATCCGTAGTCCAATTTAGGAAGTGCAACAAGCTCGGTGGCTAAAAGCAACGAAGCAATTCTCTCTCCTGGAAGAAGCCAAGAGCGGAAGTAGTTAGGTTACTGGTTCTTACAACGTGATCAATTTCCGGTCGAAAGTAGCAGAGGGTGGCCGAAGATCGATACGCCGTACGCTCGCAACAGCAAGATATTTTAGGCAACAAAAGCAATTCGGACAATTCCCCGTAGCAAATGAGGCGGTCCCTGATTAACACACATTGGCTCAATTACACGGGTTATCCGAGGAAACGCGAAATTGCCTGCTATTAACGGAGGCGCGAGGGTGGATAGAGAGGAGCGGATGTATCGAGCGAATAACGCGACGATACACGGAAAACCGTTGACCGCAATCACTTTCTCGTAGAATAAAAGAGTATCCCGCAATTAACGCCATTTATTCGCGCAATTTTGCCGCGCGCGGAAATGTTCGAATTTAAATAACTACGGTAGAGCGCATTCTAAAATATCGCTGTCCAATACCAATTTCCCCGTTCGAATATCCAACCACCGATTCTTATACATTTTTATACGCCAAATTCGAATTCAACAGTCGTTTTTTTTTCGATTACCCTCGTACTTTGAGAAATTGAATTTCTCCTAGAAAAACCGTCGCTTTCGACATTAACAATTTTTCCTGCTTCAACCGTAAAAGTTGCACGCGCGATTCTACCGCAGAATGATTCCGTACAATCTCCCAAATATGATGATATTTTTATCGTACCATTATAATCGTTTGAACATGTTCAAATTTTTTTTCTCATATTGAGAAAACTTGAATTTTTAAAGGAAGAGCGTAGCTACAACTTTAACCATTTTTCCTGCTCTAGTTGCAATAGCTTTGCGGCAGATTCTTGTGTAGAATAATTCCGTACAATCTCCCAAATATGATGATATTTTTATCGTACCATTATAATCGTTTGAACATGTTCAAATTTTTTTTCTCACATTGAGAAAACTTGAATTTTTAAAGGAAGAGCGTAGCTACAACTTTAACCATTTTTCCTGCTCTAGTTGCAATAGCTTTGCGGCAGATTCTTGTGTAAAATAATTCCGTAAAATCTCCCAAATATGATGATATATTTTTATATATCATTATAATCATTTGTGCACCCTCGTCTTTCGGAGATTATGAGGAAATGGTCAAACGTGGATTTTAAATTTGCATAACTGTGCGCGCGTTGTAATATCGGTAAGTACGGTAGTATGAAACAAAATGGAGTTTACAAGTAAGAGCAACGATAGAAACTTGGAATTAGCATATTAATTTGCCGCAAAACTACTTGCCACTTTGCCGCGGCGAAGTATCCGTTGCAACTGCAAATTACGATGCGGATAGTAATCATCTTTTACATCGTCGCCGTAAATATGAACGCAAGTACCGTTTCTCGCGTCTCTTCATCCTCATCTCGCAGTTATTTACGCTCCCTTTTTCGTTGAAACTTAATCAACCATAAATTCGCAGGACTCCCGCCGAAACATAATACGGGAGCGCGAAACTCGAGGATACCAACAGCAACGAGGCACGTTCTTCCCAGTCATTAAACGCAACCAACATCTTTTTGTTAATTAACCGATGAATTTGTTTTTGACACCGATAAACTGAAGTCTTTTAAACAGTCTGATAAAAATAGAGAAACTCCGGAGCTGAGTATTTTTCATATCCTCTCTGCTATTAATTGCATATTGTTTCTTTCATCAAGGAGGATTGAAGGTTTGGATCATCTCTGCCTAGTAAATTGCATAGTAATTTCAAAAAGGAACTGATGACGCCATCCGTGGACATTTGCGGAACCCGAAGCAAAGTAGGATGCCTGATAATGACATCGACGAGTTCCATTACCGACCAAAGCTCGAACAGTTGTTACCTTGCCAACAGAAAGTTTTTTAATTCCCCAACTTGTCAACGGAGACATTTTTTAACGATATAAACACAAGACTTACTTACACGGCAATGATAAAACATTGAAAAATGTTTATTCAATGAATTTGAAACTATTTAATGTCGCATAGTAAAGCGACGCCGCGTAGAATCCAAAATTCAGGAGGCCTAATCGTCTGCAGCCACAAGGGTGTAATTAATTGGATGTACGTTCTCTGTGGCTTCTTGTAAACTGGACACTAATATTAACAATCGGGTTACATACCATATCGAGTTAAAAATGTTTATTAAGTTCTTATACTTACCTGGTATAACTTAGGATCCTTGTCAGGGATGTTGTACAGGGCATAGATATGAATTACAGGCATTAACACAAACAGTACTTTGTTTGCAGATTCGCACAGCCTGTTACTCCTTTTGTCCCAACCTGCTCCTTCTAAGAATAATCCGTAAACGTATACTCCTTCCTGATAACACGTAAATATCAATTTAGAATTAGACAATTTTTTATCTCGTCGCATCGCCGGATCGACGTACTGGGGGTGGAGTTTTGACTTCGTCGGCTACGTATTTCAGAACTTCGTTGTGAAGCGTAACATTGTCCAGAGCCCATCCTTTATGAGCTCTGGTCACCTCTTGCCTCATAGCAGTTAAAAATCCTGAAAGATTAAAATATTTTGCATTCGTTATGTGTATTCATTACTGGACATTTAAACAAACGACTTGCCTTGGGGATTAAAGAAACCAGTCATCCAAAACTTAGCTGGTCTACCAGACTGCAACCAAGTCGAATACTGCTTATTTCTATCCAGCAGTTCCGTAAACCAGAATCCAAGGGATGAAGACTCCCATGACTTTGCCTTCCACAGTTTCGGTGTCCTGGCATCGTATATAGAATCAAGAGCATCCCTCAATTCCTGAATAAATTTACATAACCTAGTTACACCGTAATGTAAATTAAAAAGGAATGTGAGTACAAATAAAATTACTTCGCTCATTATAATGACACCCTCTATGGCAAGGAGAAGGTCTTTGAGAATAATGTTGACTAATTTAATGACTACTTGTATTCTGTCGACTTCCTGCTTCAAAAATATACTCATTGGTGCTGTAGTGCCCAGTATCTGTAGCCTGTGGAATTTTTTGTTTTATCGAAAAGTATAATTTATAATTTTTCAATTACCTTCGGTACCCACCTTTGCTTTACATCGAAGGGGTCGTACATAGGGGGCAGTTTCTTCAACATGTCTTTTGCTTGTCTCGCTACGATCACTTCTCTAGATTCCCCACCGCCAACCCCTGCTTCTTTAGGCTGCACAGACATGATTGTATCCAATACCGTTTGCGTAGTATTACTCTGATATCTGAAATAAAACGTGATATACTATCGAAAGTTAATAGATAATATAATAAACATTGCTAGGAATATAATTACGTAATGTCTGCGTTACGATGCAAACCATAGACTTGGGGAGGATCTACGGTAGGCATATCATCTATCACTTTCAAGTATTCTATGACTTGTTTATAAACAAGCACAGGATACCCCTTAAAAAATATAAAATCATCGGTAAAAAGTGCTTCTGAAAAGAAGAGTTTAGAGAACGTATTCAACAATCTTTTATCATAGTCGTCAGTTACGCGTCCGCCATATTGGACTTCACCGATCATGTACCTGTGGATCAAATCATCGTAATTATTAAAAAATATATGAAATCTAATGAAAAGATAATGATGTTTGGTACCGAATGGTTGACCAGCTAATCCCTTGCTTGACATCGAAATCATTCAGATGATTATTGATAAATATGCAAGACGCCAGCCAATCAGCCATATTGAATTCGTATGGGATGTTCCACCCAAGGGGACCAAACTTTCGCCGTTCTTGAACAACGGTGTGTAGAAACGATACTGTATAAATAATTGGTATATACTGTGTAGCATCGCATTGATCTAACATTTCCTGGTTCATCCCACTGTATGTGGCAAGCAAACCGGCTCTCACTCCTATGGCAAAAGAACAATTATTCACAAAAGTGTAAGTGGAAATTCACATTACTTATAAAACAATTTCATACCTTGCGGGGGTTCATAGGTATATTTTATAGACATTTGCAATAAGGAGATTGGAAAATCTTTATGAGGCTCAGTGGTAATCCATATACGGAAATCAGGATGGGGAGCTTCCAAGTCCAAGAGGAAACTGACTAATTCTGCCATGTACTCTAATCCCAAGTGACAGTTCTGACACAAGGCCCAGAAACCCTTTGAAGCAATTAGACATTATTACAGTTTCAGTACACGATGTACGTCTAATTTCGAGACTACAGATTTTTATGCAAAATATAAGCTGACTGTCTCAATTGCAATATAGACATTTAAACAATTTTGTAAATAACTTCAGTGAGCTGATAATCTACTCATTCTTATCATAAATGCATAAAATCTACAATATACTAAATTCAACAGACTTCAGTCTTTGCACTCTGAAGCAATCTCCTCGCATGAACTTCTTGCCCCTGTCCCATAGAAATGCTTCTGCAAATGATCTCCTTTCTTCTCGCAAGTTGTTGGATGCTCGTTGTGGGATCGGACCCCATACTTAAGAAGCATATCATAGGTGTGTTTGGCCTTGATTCACCATGCATCGCATCCAACAAAGTGATCACAGGTTCTGCGTATCTTTCACCTAAGGCACTAGCTATATACTTCCTTGACTGGGAAAGTGTCCTGTCCATGCACCAGGCCCTAATTTTTTATCAGTTCTACAGCAGATTCCCTTTTAACCGGCCCATGTGACACTTTTATACTAATAATTTGGAGAATTTACAAAATCATTCGTACAATTGTTACATCTATTTGCCAACCTTATCAACAATAAACGGCGGAAACTGTCCAAAGAGTTGTATCCATTAGGTATAACTTCCTCCTCAGGAGTCTCTTTATCGAACCACTGTTTCCACTGTTTCTCAGAATTTGTCACTTGATTAACAATGTACTGATACTGTCTTAACGAAGATATGGCAACTAAATTAAGCCAAGTGATATCAGAGATCCATTTAGAAGGCTTCGGTTCAACAGTATTCAAGTCCAGAGCCGCCCCTCCTTTGATGAGGTATTGAAACTCATCGTAAGTGATGGCCTCGCGTTGAAGATCGATCTTTAAAGTCATCAACAAACTGAACATGTATTTGTGTATCTCGTAAAGCCCGCGTGCTTTATATCTAAATATTTCGTAGGTAAGATACTCGATAATAGAATTTATTCTTCTTTGATTGACCGGGCTTTTCTCGGACCTGGAAAAATTAATCAATAAACTAACTGTCTTATGCACATACGAGTAAAGTGTGTAAGATCAAAACGTAAAAAGAATTTTAAATGGTTAGAAAAAGAAAAACATTTCTATGTTTCTCTTGTTTCTTGTCATTGAAGAATCATCAGTTGATCTGTCAATCGTATCAGGATTTTATAGTCGAAAAGAATATCTATATTATGCATACCTTTCCAAGGAGATATCGAAACGCTCTAAGAATTGAACAAGCGATGTTTGGTACATGCAGTTTACCAAAGCCATGTCGCAAATTAAGAAATAAAGTACACTGCCCCGAGTCGCGACTGGCCTAAATTCTTCGCGAGCTGTGTCGATTCTCAATTCTGTATCCTTTGCGATGCTCAGCTTCTCCGTTATTTCAGCCGCAGTCTGTTTTGTGGTGTTCAGCACAGACATTAGTTCTACGTCTTCTATCAAAGGACCCTATGTACAGCAACAAATTAATTAAATTGTGGAATATTTAAAAAAGAACTGTAAACCTTAGCAGGATTGAATGATATACCTCTACGGTAGTCAATTTATGTAACAGATTCGCTTCTAACTCTTTAATTTTCCTATTATTTGCAGTCACATCCGAGATCAACTGTGTCTTCTCTGTTTCAAGCTCCTTCCTTTCTGTTAAGATCACTCTCCCCAAGAGTTGGTCTTCTAACCCTAATAATTCAATAATAAATTAGGGGCACGTTTACATTGGGCAGCCCAGAGCTAGCTTAATTACCTTTTATGGTAACGGTAAAATCGATTATTGCGGAACGAGCAAACACTTCAGGAGTATATGATGGATTAGGCAGTTTCGTGGTGATGTATAGTCTGAAATCTGGATGGTAATCTATTTCTTTGTCGCCTAGTTTGACCTGAAAAGATATTAAACAGCAAAGATGTAATTAATGGATTATTTCTACAATATAGAGACATTTACCTTTAATGAAGTTCCAATTTTTATGAAATTTTTTTCCAATAGATTATCCAGTACAGGATCCAATGCTTCACTCACATCCTCGATAAGCAAAGGGCGACCAAGAGAGACACAATCCTCTAAATGATTTCGGAAATACTTGTGCGTGAGAAGCGTCGATTGTAAATTAAATGCCTCCTCTTTATTTTTTATCCATGCTTTCCCTTGCAACTGGGGATCAATTAAAAGTGGATATCTGGCTGCCTTGGTGACTATAATACCATTTTGAATGGACAGATCGTCTGTCGGCAGTCCTTGCAAACTCCATTCTCCAATCTGGAAAGTATGAATATAATAAGTAGATTGCGAATGTGCAAAATAAAAATGTTCCTAATATATAAAAATGTCCTCAAATCCATTTAATAATAATTCATTGATAAAAGTTGCAAACAAAGTTCGTGTGGATATTTAACTCACCGTGGCAGTGTCAGTTAATGAGGCCGAAATATTGATCACAACGGAAATCGGGATTTTTTTACTTTGGACAAAATCGAACCATTTACGCTGTAAAAGATTTCTGAACTCTTGATTGAATGGCCCACAGTAGGACAAGAACCCCATTAAGATTAATACGTCCCCAACAAGACGGTCTGTTTCCGATTTAAAGCTAGCTAACTGTTCTGTCCATCTAATCCTCTCTCCTGAGAGTCCATCGATCATCGCTGTCGCTGTGTCAGTCTTCGCCTGACAAGCATCTGCTAGGTCGACTATCCCCTACCAATGTCATTCTCGTTTTATTTACCGATCCATTCGATCTAACATTGTAAAACGTTTCACAAATTACTTGACGCTCTGCCATTACAGCGTCGAACTCCTTCTGCACAACTTTCAAATCTTCGTCTTTAGCTCTCAGAAGACTCTCAGCCTCGTTCAAGTTCCTGTTCGCTTTCTCATACTTGCTCTCTTGCACAGCCAAATTCGCCTGTGAATTAAAGTAAAATACGATGTATAATTCAGCGAAACATTTTACTAAATCATCCCATAAGCAGTGTATTGTTTTCTATGTATTTACTAAAAAGAAAGTTAATTTTTTCATTTACACCAAAATAGATAAAAGAACAACATTACTTGCGGGACAACCTAACATTTATCCTAATCAAAACGGAACCAACTTTCAAAGGAAGAACGTCCTTATTTATCTCGTAAAATGTGACCATGGAAATGGTCCACTGAATGAGGCCAGCAACGTTCCCACAAGCTTGTTTCGCAGCTTCGTACGTATATAAATGGTAATTCAAATAAGGCTGCATCAAATCGACAGTCTCCGCGTTGATGTTGTCTTTTGGAAAATTTTGCAGGTTGAAGAGGAACCTAGTGTCAGCCATCATCTGTAAAAATATTAATTTCTGATAAGTAGACCGTAGATTTTTATGTAAAATACAAATTGTCCAAGTCAATTTTAAGAAAGAACTTAGGGGAAATGCATTTCCTTTTTTAACCCTCAGTACTAATAATAAGTTTTACAATAAACCTTCAGTGCTTCGGACCAGGATGGTACCAAAAACTGTCGTTCATAATCAGGTTTAACTTGTTCCAATCGCCTCCCAAAAAGTATCAAGACACAGTCCATAATAAGTGTGATGAGATATGGAGGTTTGCCTAACTTGCGGACAGTAGCAATATCGGCTGCTTTGATAGTCTAACAGCAAAATTAAAATGAATTATAATCATCAATTCGCAATCTTAATATTAAGGTAATCCAAAAGTTCGTACGCGAATTTTTTTATTGATCTAATACAATAAAGTCTAACTTGTAGAGCAGCTTCAGCAGCCAACAGAGCTGGCTCCGCAACTTTCAGTTTTTTTTCTGCTACCCCTTTCTCCTTTGCTATTACTTTCAAAAGTGCTTCCGCCTCGTCCTTGGACACTTGCACTTGAGCTTTGACTGTCTCTGCCTCTTGCTTCTTTTGGTTGACAGTGACCAGAATCTACAAAACAAAACAATCAATGCATTTCTAATCTTCAAAGAATGATGAACTCTACGCCATAATGGGTACTAACAGCTTCCACTTGAATGTTCATCACAGCAATCTCTTGCTGATTCTTCTCTAACACTTTGCGCAACTCATCGACCTGAGCTGCGGCATCCACTAATTTATTCAAACCGTTGCTCATGCGATAAGCCAGAGTATTGATATTATCCAAACGTTGCTTGTAAAGAGCCTTGTAGCCGCTCAAGAAGGTTAAAAATGATTTTGGTGTGACGTATACTTGTCTTCTGAATCTGTTAAAAAAAGAAATAATTTTCAAAAATAGAGACCTAAGCGATTCTAACAGTATCCTAAGTCCTACCTGTCAAAGTAGTCAACGCAGACGTTGCTAACATCGTCGTGGATGTCTCCCATCACTTCTATCAAGTTTTGTTTCACCTCTGGCGAGCAAATTACTTTGAACTTCTGTAGAAAGTGTTCGCCAACTTCGTATAAGGCGTCTCGAGGCCACCTCCAGAACCAGTTGATAGTGCAACCAGAAATCAGGCCGGGGAACTTCATTGACCGGGATCTGAATTTCTCTCCAACCTAAAATACAATTAAATATTAACTTCACCACTGAACTAAGTTCGCCACCACTTTTTTTTCTACTAAATTGTTTTAATATTTCGTACTTCTGCTTACCGGCGAAAAACACAGAACTACGTGCAGATTATTTCTGGAACGCGATATGAAGAAATCGTAAAGATTGTCTGGCGTGGGTGGACGCCTCGGTTCTTCGGCTTTCATTATCGGCGTGACTGTTGATAGAATATCGTCAAGCTCATCGGCTGGGAAAAGATTCGCGACTTCTCCTACACTGAGAATATTGTTAATATATTCTAAAAAGGCTTCTTCTTTTATCTCATTGTCGGTGAAGATGAAAGTATGCCCCTTGCTGCCTGTGCCGGAAGTGCGATAGAGCAACCGAAGATCCTCCATTAAACTCCCAATATTGTAGCTCCTGTAAATCGTTACAATAAATAAAGTACACACTCTACATTCATAATTAATAAGCTTCTAGCGATTAAATTAGTGTCCTCACCTAGTCAGCGTTATTTGGAAGAAACTGAAGCCAGCAATGAAAGACGCCAATCGAGTCAAACTTTGTTTCCCTGAACCTCCGACTCCCACCAACATGGCGTTGCTCCTGGGAACTCCTAAAATCCTTGATATGCGGATCAAATGTACCAAAGCATCTTGAAAGAGCACTAAATCGAGATGTATGCCTCGAACATATTCGTTAAATTGTTCCATGTTCTGTAGAACTTTCGCTATCACAGCTTCGTAACTGAGGAACAAGATGCTCATTGTATTATAATTTTAAATTAAAATATTCTCCGACAACTTCTTCCCTGTCTGACCTTGGTATCTCTTCATAGATCTTCGGCGCTTCGAACACGAAGTCGTCCGGCTCGTCTCCCGTCGGTTCAGGTGGTTCGCGTAAGAAATTCACAAAGTATGTTTCCGTTGGGACGAAGTACTTGAAATCAGGACCCAACATTTTCTCAGCAGTGCGTTTTATGGTACTCTCGAACCACTTGGTGTCCTCGTCAGTGGTAAATCTAACAGAAACATGTCCTCGATATACTTTAATAAATAATTGATTTTAATAAAGATTGCAGACCTGTCTGCGATAACACGAACGCATTCATGCTGCCAAAGCTTCAACAGGACAGTTACGGACTTGCACTCATTTCTCTCTATCCTGAGTATTCCTTGCCAAATCCGGGACAAGTCTCTCAGATTGAATACATAATGAAATTTCGCTGGTGTTGGCAACATCTTCAGCTTCGTTTGCTGCCAAAGAACTCTTGTCAGAGGTATTAGTTTAGGCAGAAATTCTACTATACTCTCGTCGAATCTGGTCTCGCAGAAGTAGCCTTCACCGATACTTTCTGAAAGCAGCGAAGCCTACTACATCCGAAGTAATAAATATTAATTTAACGTCTGAGCCGTTTCACATGAATCGTACCAAGAACAGAAAGTAATTCACATGCATTGTCTAACAGTTTACGAATTATATATCAAACTGTTCTTACTAAATATAGTATCCATGGACTTGTTTGATGGCAGAGTGCAATTAAAAATATTGAACTGCCTCTTCAGCCTCGGAGGAATATCATTTCTACCTCCGCCAGGGTGGATCATTGCAGCGAGTAGTTGGATGTCCTGTATGAAGGAGAAGTCGCCTGGCTTATCCAGGGAATAGAAACCTTTATACTCCATCAGTTGGCGAACAATCTCATTGGTAATCTGATCACCCCATTCGTTTATGTCTGGCATATTTATGTCGTCGATAAAAATGGACAGTTGCCGACCACCGGGTGGTCCATAAGTTGTGCCAACCCTTTTCTCTACGTAGCTTTCGAATACACGCTGCAATTTGATTTTTAGATTCATTGGGAGTTCATAATTATCAGTAAACTGCAGATATTTATGCATCAGTAAGACGAAGTATGTGGCTACTGTTTGCTGCAATTGATGCAGGTTATTTTCAGTTTGCATAAAGATCCGCAATCTGATCATCATTTAAAAACATTTGAGAACAATTACTTGAACCATGTTAGGTGTCGATGCTGACGAGAAACTGAAAGACTTATGCAGGTGTATTTCAGGATCGTATTGAGACATGTAACTTTTGATCATCACAGTTTTTGCGGTACCCTGCTCTCCTAAAAATGGAAAATTCAAATCTTTATACTTGAGACTAATAGGTTGCGAATTGTAATTTAAACCTAAATCTAAATCTATAAGTAAACTCATTAATTGAAGTCCTCTACCTATCAGCAGTACTGCCTTGCCCTGCTTTGCAATAGTATGGATCAAGAACATCGTTCTCGTATTGTCTATATTAGGAACTAGGATCGAATGGTATGGTAAAACTTCGTCTGAAGGGTAAATGAACTCAGGTACCCTTTCAGACCAGTGCAACCAGTCTCCATGTTCGGACACCAAGTACTCGAATATAGTTTCATCTTCCTAAGAGCAATAGACTTTAATAAATATTTTTATATCTAAATATTAAACTGACCGTATTAATTATTGTTATTATAATAAGTTCACCTTGATGCGTGGCCAATTACATTTTGATTCGTGACTAAGGAGGAAATCCTGCAAAGCATTGCGCTCTTCCAGCTCTAACACAGCTCCTAGACTCCACATCACGGAAAACAGGAATATCTTCTCAATATGGTGTATTGATAATATATCTGCGTAATATACAATACATTTAAAAACAGTCTACAAGCATCAAGGCAGAAAACTTTACCTGCAACAAGCAGGCCTTCCAACAAATCGATGCATTGTCTTATGTAAATGGCTTCCAACAGCTTCATCTTTACTGGAAGCTTTGTCTGAACAAAAGTGTGAGCGTCGTTGTATAGTTTATTGAATAAATTACGCAGTGCAGTGGCCTCTGTGGACGATCGTTTCTTGAACCATCCCTGAATACGAATAAATTAATTGAATACACATATAATTGCTATTAGTGGACTGCGAATTTCATGAGTTTGTAATAAAATTGACTAGTTATAGTTATTTATATGTTATTCTCGAGCTTGTTACTTTAGCTATAAATAAAATAGTATACTATAAATAAAAATCCACAAATATCCAGTAACTATTCAACATCTGTGATCAAACCTCTAGGATAGGATGCCATTTTAGCACAGAAGCACTCATGAACACCATCCCCATTCTCGACACTGTTGCTGGAGACGCATTGTCGACATTATCTGGTTCAAAAACCAGTTTGGAATTCGGTACCATTATTATACGATCGCCATTGGCCAGAGTCAAAGTTTTATTATCATCCAAGACAGAATTCAGATTCTCAATCCAAACTGCATCTACTGGACCATCCAAAACGATCCATAAATTATCTGTTTTCTTTATCTGCGTTGATCTCCTCCACAGAGTGGAGAATATGCCATCTGTCCAATCATTTGTTGCAACATCCAGTCTACCAAACATTTGGGAAGCAGTAATAGCCTGCAATAAAAATTCCAGTTAAGATCAATAACGTTAAAACACCAAAAAAAAAATGTTGCGAATCAGGATAGATTACTTTTGGATTCATTCTGACTTCTTTGTGTGGTTTGCCCATCTCTGTTAGGGCCCTCTGTAGCACCCACATGCATTGAGTTTTCCCAGCACCGGTTGGTCCAAGAACCATAAGACCATGACGCACGAGAGACGTCTCGTACAACTAGCAATGTATAAAGTATGATTATTTTGCTCAGAAATCGATGATACAGATTTGAGAACGAATCATACTTGAACTACTTTTAAGTTCCATTCGGGATGATTCGTGATTCCGAGCGCATCAGTTGCATTCGCTATGGCTTTCTGCAAGTCCTTGTACGTTTGAACTCTAAGTTTAATTCCCGGGAACATGTCTTCGATCAAAGACATGAACAACGGCTCGTCCTCATCCACCAACTTTGACAAATTCATATCTCTGCAAGTTCACAAGAATATCTTGAATATTTCTTCCTCGGGAAGAAAACTTCCTCTACCTTAGCACCCTCATCAGGGTAGTTTCTTCAGAGTCCGTAGGATTAGCTCGCTTTTGTGCGCCAAGAGTCCTCAAACAGGATAGTATATTTCTTAAACCGAAATCATAATGCACCTGTTTGCTGAGTTGTTCCTCGCACAATTTATATAGCGTAAAGAACTTCCGTGACAATAATACGTTCTCTTTGAAACCGCAAGCTGCCAGCTTTACTCGCATGATGATCTACATGAAAAGTTTAAAAAATCATAAGTGGTGAAATAATGAAATTTCATGATTACAGATTTCTTGTATTTATTCATTTTACTTGTCTATCGGGGACCATCATAGCTACGCTTCGGAACTGTATTTTCAAATTTTCCGGCAACTCCTGGCGACCAGCGTAGCCAGGATTCATCGTGATGAACAGACCAAATTCATAATTTATTTTGTATGTCTCGCCGTCGCTAAAGATTATATTTTTTTTTTTCAATTCAAGAATACACAGGATCTAGTAAATCTCTATACCTAAATACGAAAGAAGTTTTCCTTTCCTTTCGCGCAGTGAGCACGATTGCTATTTGCTGAGCAGCGACGGATAGAACGGGCAAGTCAATGCGATTAAATTCGTCAAAGCATCCCCATGAACCCGACATAGCTAATCCCTTGAATATTCTACCGAGACCACGGAAATCCATCTGGTCGGAGCAATTGAACACGACAACGTACTTTCCAAGTGCTTTCCCCATATCTTTAGTAGTTTCTGTTTTTCCTGTGCCTGCAGGACCAGCGGGCGCGCCACCAAAATTCATTCCTAGAAATACAATTACAGAAATCTATTAACACTATCGTCACCCAAAAAAATAGATGCCATTAGACTACAGATGAAGATAAAATTATTACACATATATACATATGTATATCTCACCAACAGCTTGAGCTAACGTTATGTAACACCTGTCTGTAAGCGGTGTAATAGCGAGGCGATCATTGCAGCCCAAGAACTCATTCTGATAAGTAAAATCAATATCAGTAATTTTAATAGGTATATCTTCGGTCTCGAAATTGTAATAAAATCTTATCTGCTTCAGCCATTCAAAATCTTGCGAATTACGAATTCTGGATCGACACAGTTCATCAAATATATCTCTAAAAAATTCAGAACATTATCTCCTGTTGCTAAACTGTGACCGATTTCGCATTGGAATACAAGCAAAAAATCAGGCACGAACAGTTGCGATAAACTAATGTAAATGTATAGGACCTTTGATGCACGTGTATAGTGATTAAAGCCTCGTATTTAGCTCTCGCATATTTCGATAGATCTTTCACAGTTTCTTCAATAAGAAGATTCAGTAGATCAAGGAACCATTGATTCGTCTTCTTCATTATCGTTCTGTCTCGTTTCGCCGAGTTCAACGCTATTTCCGAATCGCGAGTCCACAGGACTTGCAAGCTCACCAATCCTACCTACGTAATATCAGTTGCTTAGATATATGTAATGATGAAGTAAAAATAATGTATTGTTACTTGTAAAACAGAATTGTCTATCAGGTTTATTAGATCAAATTCTTCGGTACTCATGACTTGCAATCCTTGGGAGATCACAAAGCCAATAGACTGTTGGTGGACTACCAATAAAGTGTTCAACCAATTCTCAACACCTCCTGTGCAGATCACTTCTTTCTCTAATTCTACGCGCTCGTTTTCACGGGAATGCATAGCAACAATTTTCTCGTACTCCTTTTCGTGGAATGTTAACTGTGAAAAAGAAGGTCTCATGAGCAGATATCATTTTCATTCCACATAAACATCTGCAGTCTACTGAGGATACGTTACCTTTCCTATGTTGTCGAAGAAGCCATCGAGGTATTTCTGTATGGTGTGGCAATCGGCCGCCTGTCCTAGTATCTCCAACAATGTAGGATCGGATATGAAGCAGAACCTTGGGAATATACTTCGTTTCGTCTCCAAGTATCTGGAGAAATTCAATATTAAATTTTACTTTGGCTAACTAGACTTTAACACAGTTTCTTGGTAAATTTTGTTACCCGCTGAGAGACTTCTGGCAAGATTCTAATTGTTCCAACAGATGAGGCAAAAATTGACCCATTGTTTCATCTCCGGTACAGGTTTCCACAGCGTTTAATCTCTCGCGCGCCCTGTACATGACCTTGACCCAAGCTTTGTCAATGTTCTAAAATAATTAGACCCATATATTTATAATGCTTTTTTCGTGTTATTTTAAGTTCATAATCGCAACTATCAATTTTTATTGTTTTCGTACGTTGAAACGTTTTGCTTCTGCCGGAAGTTGTTTAGATATATCACCACCGATGAACACAGCCTCCAAATAAGCCCATAAGTTCTGCACATTCAGCCACTTTGCCAAGATCTCGGAGGTATTACTTAGCTTGTATTGCCACAGTTGTATATCTTTTTTAAACGGCGTATTGTACCTTAAAAGAAAGTTCAGAAACAATTTCAGAATAATTGTGAATCGACGATTCTAGACTGCGAATTTTTATTTTATACAACGATTTGCAGTCTAACGATTACTATGTTTTATACCGGTTAGCCAAGAGCGAACTGATCACCATCAGACTGTCTTCCAACTGGGATATTATCTCAGCTGTCTCTATACCTTTTAGAAGCAGTTCTCCTCTCTGCTTGAAAGTAGTGAATTGCAAATCCACAGTAGCCCATTCGGCGACAATTTGCTTCAGTTTGCTGTCTATGTCTTGTTCCTTTACTGCGCTGATGCATATATCCTGTCGGGAAACGGAAGTTTCATTCGAACAATTCAGAACCATACGTTTCGCTCGAATCATACCTCAACGTCGTCCTTGTATTTTAACAATGGTGCCTGCATCACGTTCGCTAGGGTAAAGGACTCAGACTCGACATCAAAACGATATTTGCATAACTTGGACATTCTATCCCAGTGTCTTTCCTGCATCGCCTTGTTCGCCATCAGCTCTAACAAAGGACAAGTCTCGTTGAAATCGTCAATTTTCTTCTTCAAGTCAATGTAAGCTGGCCAGTCCCTCATGGCAGTTGGTAACCTCCGACATCTGAAAATAAATGCAGAATTTATGTCGTCGTTCAAAAGGTTAATGTAAAAAAAGGCAGAAATTTTTATTACTTATTTTGAAACTCAGATAATTCCGTGACTATGGCCTCGATATCAATCTCCGACCAAGGGATCTCATAGTAACTATCGATAGTCCGATTTACTTGCAAATAAAGGGAATATAATTTTTGTAACAAATTTATTTCTCTTTTACGTTGGTGCAGAGCTGGATATTCGGTCAGTTCCAATCCGAATAAGCTTTCACCACTGCTGTAAGTTAAGTACTTTTCCCATAGTTCGTCGAATCGTGCTTGGAACAATAGAAGCCTAGAAAAATGGTTATAAATAATTAAATTAAATTTAAAAAAAAGCATTAATTTCATTTATTTATTTATACCGGTCACTGGCTTCTTTAGCTGGTATGCCCTCGACCATCGGTCCATTCACTTCAAAATCACGGTCAAAGATGAGAACATCTTCCTTAAAAGTTGCAACACCATCAGTCAATTCTTTCTTCAGTGGCTCTTGCATCTCGCATATTGTTGCTTGCACTTGCTTCGCCTTAAATAAATGAAAGGTTCGTTGAAACGATTAAATAAATTCAGTCTTGTCATTTTTATAAACGTACAACAGACATATAATCTCTTTACCATGTTCAACATATTGGTGAAATTGTATCGAAGACTGTCGACAATGTTTTGTTCCTCCTTTGAAACAGGGATGTCGAATTTGCCCATCAACGTGTATGTTTCTTCTATCAGTATCAATTCCATATCCAACGATATAAAATCATCTCGTATCTCGCTCAAGCATTTCATAGCAACTCTAACATCTTCCAAGTCCTTTATCCCTCTTGTTAAAGTTTTATTCTTCTCGTTAATGTATTCCATGATTTTTCGAAGTTTCTCTTTATACAAGGTGGACAACGTTTGACCTAATACTGTCTTCCAGACACGAGCTTCGACAAGCAATGCTAATTTCAATTTATCTGAAAACATTGTGTCGATCGAGAAACTTGTTAATCAAACGAACATACGATTTGAATACCCATTTTAATTTCTATAGGTCCAACAATATGTACGTCCGGCAGATTTTCTATTTCCCTGACTAAATCATCATACTCGACAAACTTCTCTTTGATTTCTTGAATGATGGGTTCGCAATCAACAAAATACTGAATGATGTTGTTCCTTTCTTCTGACCATATGTACGAATACTTTAGGTGCATCTAAAAAATAATAATTGGGCTTGTTAAAACATGTAGATCACTGACTTGCAGAAAAGAATAAATGAAAAATATAGACATGCATTTGCAAGTTGTATAACATCGTCTTTGTATGCAGAGATTGCACCCTGCAAGCTCATCA
Source organism: Agapostemon virescens (assembly GCA_028453745.1). NCBI lineage: Eukaryota > Metazoa > Arthropoda > Insecta > Hymenoptera > Halictidae > Agapostemon > Agapostemon virescens. The sequence continues at coordinate 1,753,414 of CM052098.1, read as the reverse complement.
CAATGCGCACTATCTCCTTGTGATCGGATATTATCTGATAATAACTCTTCATCGATGTTTTCGGATGTTCTTCACAAAAACATAATTTTTAGTATTATGTATGATTTTTATTGCCACTGAAAAGTACTAACTTTGAACGTTGTCGCTACCACCAGACAATCTTATCTCTTCGTAACGGTGGCCCCACATAATAATATGTTTATGAGTTTCTAGGATACTAATAATCAGTTTCCCGAAGGTTTGCTGTAAATCTTCTATCGGCGGTACTGTTATAATATTCGGAATTTGCAGCACGAATGTAGTTATCATTATAGGAGTCACTTGATGTTCGTTATTGTTATCCCTGACTAGAGGACTATAGTAATTAAAACAAAGAAATTAAAGATTATTTTAAAAATATTCTAAAAAATGTGTGTGGCACTAAAGAGTATATTTACTCCCTTTCCCATAAAAAATTCTAAAATTAGGATTTAAAAGAGACCAGTTACATGGATGTATCCCCTGATCAGTGTATTGGTAGCAAATTCTAAAAATTATAAGAACCTTATATCGGCGACCTGTTTCTTTAACAGTTCAAGGGAGTTCTTTGTACATTTTACCAAAGCTTCCACGAGTTTGCTGTTAATGTATGCGAACAGTTCCATACAATCGTTATGCACTTTATGTATCTGAACTTTATGGGTCCTCTCAATGGGAGCAAAGCCTACAATCATGAAAAAAGACATATAAGGCCTCGTCCAGAATACCAGACTATAGAAACAACGAGACTAATTTACCTGGTTCGTATTTCTCTTTCGTTAATTTCGTTTGCGAAACATGCTTGTTCACTTTATCTGAATCCATCCAATTATACTTCATGTCTTGAACAGACTCGTCGACTATGAAGTCCATGAATTTGTTAATGATCGTCACGACAGCCTTCTCTGCTGACAACGACTTTATTTCAAGTTCGTTGCCTATCACGTTTACATGGGCTATATTGTCGTCTAAAAGTTCATGTGGCAGTTTAGGGTAGCTGTCCAGTTTGCATAAGACAGCTTCCGAAATAGATTCGAACACCTCGTCGACCCTCGCTTCTTTCATGTCTGTTATCTCCTTGACAAAAATATGCATTTTAGTGAGAGCTTCCTGTATCTGATCGCATACCTCGTTAATGTTCAATGACGTCCACGTAATCACGGATAAGCATGGTTGAAACGCGATCTCGAGATCGGTGAGAACAATTTTGATTAAATTCAGAAACAACAACGGTATCCTCCGTCTACAATTTACAATCGAATCTGTAGAACTTTTCCTAGTATCTTTTCCCATAGATGATTTACCTCAAAGCGTTGTTCTCGTCTACCAATTTCTTCACTCTCTCGTAAGATGAAAAAATTCGGTTTTTACAAAATGTAATTATTTGTATAAAATCTGGTACTTCCAGATCAAATCTAGCCATATGCTCAGATTCGCGTATCACTTCTGTAATGTATGAATCAAAGTTTAAATGATACTTGTTCGTCGTCAGATGTCTTATAAGCAACGGCGACGCTAATGCCAATCGAACCTTTAAGTTAAAATAATTAGTGTCGCAAATAATCCATATTCACACAATCATTAATGTTTATACGAACACAATAATTATACTGGACGTACAATTTCCGAGGAATCGTACCACGCTTTATGGTATATTAATTCGTAGTGTATGAAAACGCTGATTAGAGCATTGTAAATTTTAATAGTTCTTTGCATGTAGTCGTGGCTAAGCACTCTGATACATTGTTTGTACACTTCCATGGGATTTTCGATGCGTGTATAGAGTTGCCTGATCCACATAATGCGACCGGAAATGGGTGGAAAATATCTGGGTATCGGTGGATCCGATCTATCTTCATTGTATCGGTCTCGCACATCTTCAATCTCTTTGTGAAACAATGTTGTGAGCTCTAGATACTTCCTATCGATTCTTAAATGTTTGAACTTCAATTTCTGAAACCTATGAACAATAAATTATTAATCTCTTCTTTATATTAGTTAATGCCCGGTTTCGTGTTGGAAACATTTTCGTAAAACAATTACCTTGCCACTAGTCTCAATGCCTCAGTTATAGTCGGAGTCTCAGAAACGCAGTTATAAAAGAAAACTCGTAGCTCTGTTTCAGTTTGTGTAACATTTTTCTTGAACTTCTCATAGTCAGCGTCGAAATACGGTTTTCTATGATCCAGAGGATCATATGTCTGGGATGAGATATCCTGGAAAAAGCTTGTAAATTTATTTGCAAATACATCTATTCCTTGTATAGCAGAACTATGAAGGATTGAATAAGTCAGCGTTGTCTGAAGAACATCCATAATCTGGAAAATAAATTACATTTATGTATATATATTTTCTTTAATGTGTCCTCGCCTCTGTTGTAATATATAATTGCTAACTTTTATTATTCTGTTTTTGAAGGTATTAAACTTTCCAAAAACGTACATCTCAGATACTTCAAACGGCCTTTCGTTAGCAGATTCCCTTACTTGCTTACACATTGAAATATAATAATCGTAATACTGTTCACACAATTTTTTAGAGTCCTGTAACATAATAATTATGTAACTAAAATTATGATATCAACAAGTACGTACTATTTGCAACAGTAGTTGAAAATTAATACCATTATTTTCGATATCATGACACATTTAGCTTCTTTCCAAACTCTTACTTTTCCATCATCTGTGAGATAAGCTTTACATGCTAAGATCATTTGATTTGTCATCTGAAAATTTAATAAATCTAATTAATAGTGCTAAACATAAATTACAACTAGCAGTACCTTTACAAATACTGCTGTGACCATTCGCCTTGTATTGAAGAATCGTGAGGTAGCATATATCATTCGTATAGCATACATGAGCGGCGGTAAGTATTCTCCGATTTTTGTTGGATCAAACCTGTACAATGGTTGAGTGAATTTTTCCAATGCGTATAAATATTTTACATTGTCTTGCGCGAGAATCTGTATGGTTTTAACGTGATCCTCTAGGATTTTCCATTTCTAAATACAAATGTAAAATGTATCTGCTATAAAAAATATAATACTATCAAATCTACCTTCATATGCTTCGATTTTACTCGCGTTAAAAACTCAATATGTTTCTGAGTAATAGGAGACTTAATGTGTTCGATTATTGAGGAAAATCGAACTAGAAGTCGTCTCCAATAGAAGAGTTCTACATTCGGCCCCATTTCTTCAGTCTCTCTACGTAATTGTTGACTCTCTACAACAGCCTAAAAGCATCAATTAACTTGATAATTATCGTGTGTACAGGTAACAAGATAAATATCAATAGATTCCAATTTTCATTGTCCATAAAGATCTACAGCCTAACTATCAATTTTACCCGTTCTATACACTTCATCCATTTTCTGACAACATTTTCCACTGCTTCGATAGCTGTTAAATTCTTAACATTCTTCTCTAAATCGTCTGGCATTGATAAATACAGATCATACACATGATGATCAATATCAAACTTCACTATACTCTCCAAGTCTATCTTGGTCACTTGATATGAAGCATGATAATTTGATTATACAATATTAAAGAGAACAATGTCAGACTTCCAGTTCAAATAACCTACTGCTCAGAAATTCACAGAAGTCTCTAAAATCACAGATGAAGTTGTTCTTCACTTTTTCGCCTGCTTCATTTCTTGACAATTCGCCCCATACCGTGTTAGCATTGATTGCTGGCAAATTTAATCTTAGAATCAGCTCTGATATAGCTGCCAGTGCACTCTGAGATATAGGATCTACTTCTGCATACGCATAGTACGTCTCCTAACAAAATATTTCGCATTAATACACATTTCTTCTTTTTTTAACGAATAAAGGAGACTCTTGTTGCTCAAGAGTCACAGAGAAACATACCTCATTCAAGTGTTTAGTCTCAAACTCAACATCTGCCTTCAATCTGTAGACTATTACACATTTTCCAGAGAGTTCATCGGTGGAACCATCGGTTACACAGCAGCGTACCATTTTCTTAATCTCTTCGTACTGTGGAACCCACCTCCCAGATTCTATTGTAAAATATTTTATAAATTAACACAATAAAACAATTAACAATCTGAAATTAATTAAAATGTAATGTAAAATTAAGATTTTATTATTAAGTAACTAATAATAATTATTAATAACATTGGTGATTTGTACAAATGATGTAAGCAATTCTCGTGTAATAAACACAAAATTTATATTTTAATGATATTATTTATAATACCGTATGTAGGTGGTTCCATAGGTTGAAAATGTACGAGTATCGCACGTTTGCCGTCCTTAGCAAGGAAGCTGTCAAACACTGCGATGTATTCATCTTTATCGATAATCCCTTCCTCCAAAACGTCAGGATCAACGTCCAAAATGAAAGCTACGACTTCCAAGAGCTGGCGATGCGTTGCTTTCAGCAACCCTTGCCTAGCTTGTCGTTGTTCCTTAAATTTCGCCTGCAAAATTGTTGTAAGTGATATTGTTTATAAAGAGAGAATTAATATAAATCATGGACGTGTTTCACGTACAAGACGATCTTTCAGTGATTCTGTGGGCACAGCCTCTAAAGCAACTCTTCTTTTCAATAATTCCTCGATCCGACGATCGATCGCAGGTTTCGTGTAATCGCGAGCCGCAAAATATGCAGTTATTTGTGCCATTATGCTAAAACATAACTGACAAAAGAATCACGTTCGCATTCCATTCAAAATGAACATCAATGAACGCAAGGAAGTTTGACGGGAAGAGTGAGAACAATTTTTATAGAGTGGGACGAGAATTATGTGTTTTCTTGAGGGTTAAGAAATACTAATTCGTACACGTATTATTTTATTTGCGATTCAATAAATCTTACAGGCTTTCCGATGAAGAAACCAACACGTGTTGCGTTCAAGCACGTGTACCTGCAATTTTGAATTTCATTCATAAATTAATCAACGCGCCGCGCATGCGAAGTGTGACGGTCTTGCACATGCAGCTGAAGTGCACGTCAAATTGCAAAGGTTAAGACAGACAGCACAAAATAACACTACATTTACAATAGGCGAAGCCGTAATCGAAAGAAAAGTTTCTGCTAAATCAATCAAAGTGATACCGATCCTTTTCTTTGATTTCATGTTCCGTTGTGAAGCATACGTGCTCACATTTTTTAAATATTTTTTTACAGCCTGTTTCAATACGTAATTGCCTCCAGATGCCTCATTTAAGGTTAATATGTGTTTTATCAATCTTTTCTAGCCGATTGTATGACACTACGTTGTTATAATAGTAAGGATAATAAATATTATTGATCCTACACGAAAATAGAAACGAAATAGAATAAATTTGTCAAGTTCCTAACGATTCTGTTTATCCCTATTTCACATTCCTTTTAACAATATTAAACATATTTATTTCAAAGATTAAAAAACCACAATTTTGCAAACCAGCCACGAGAGTAACCACATAATTTAAACACTTTCCATATTTAATGCCAATTTGATCATTTTCAGATAAAGATGAGCATTTTTTTATTACTCAATTACATTCACTGTTTCTGCAACAAATACCTATGAAATGCAACAAACCTATGAAACCCATAAGAGTATGTGGGATGCATTAAACATACCAGACATGTTCAAATTAGAATCATACATAACACCTGTGATCCTGAGTTATGTGGAAAAATATGTCAAGAATTTTAAACCAGAACAATCTCAGGTACGTGCCTTCAGAGCTATTGTCTGCAGCTAAACAAGAGAAACATTGACTAATTGATTACTGTGTAAATGTTATGATTTTCTGCATCTCAGGTTTCTTTATGGGGCGGTGATGCATCATTTCAAAATCTTGATTTACGACTAGAAGTTCTGGAAGAGCAGCTTAATCTTCCTTTTGTCTTTGTTAGCGGCCATATACACGAACTGCTCATTCATGTTCCTTGGGTAAAAATAACTTCAGAGCCAATTGTTATTACAATAAATACAATAGGTAAGTAAAACAATATGAGGTGAAATTTTGGTGTAAATAAACTTATCAAAATCTTCCTTCTTGCAGAGTGCATTTTAAAATTGAAAGATGATACCAAAGTGGAGACCAGTCCTTCGGGACTACAAACAAGAGAAAATATACCACAGTAAGCGATGCATGATTGTCCTTAAATCATAATTATACTATGGATTTTGTATGCAAACTAAAAATTGTCTGTGTCAATTGTAAGAAACAGAAATTGAATCAAAATAATTAATAATTTTAAATACATAAAATCCACAGTACAATTACACTTCTGTGAAATTATATAATTCAACAATTCAATTATTAATCTCTTTACAGAGAAGTAGCCCTGCCTGGGTACATAAAAAGTATAGTAACAAAAGTTGTAAATAATATAACAATAAATTGTAATAATTTAATTCTAAAGTATGTGGAAGAAGATATTGTCCTTAGCGTCAATGTTCGATTTTTAAGTATGCAGACTGTTGATAATAAATGGAAGCCAGCATTTACTGGTAAGCATTTTATTAAATATAACTGATCACTGGACTGTTATATTTAATTTTTATATGTTGGATTTTATGCATTTATGGCAAAACGAATAGGTGAAGCATAAAATAGTTATTGTAATTAATTTAGTTTCAGATGTTAATACATACGAAGTTATGCTTAGGAAAGTTATTACCATTCAAGACCTAACATTATGCTTAGACAAAATGGACGCTTCTGGAAAGATAGAAATTTATCAGGTACTTTAATTCTTCAGTAGTCCGACAAACTGTACATTTTTTATTAAAGATGATGCAATTTCGTGATTCAGGATCCTGTGCTGTATCGATGTTCTGTTACAATACGCCTCATCATAAACTATCACAGCAACACCGCGAGAAGAGCGTCGGTCACGCGTCTAGACCTTCATTGCTACAGAATGGAGTTTAGTGTAACAGAACAGCAAGTACCAATGCTTTTGAGACTAGCTGAACTGATAATGGTATTGCAGACGAAACAGTTCCCAGGAAATAAAGAAAAGTCTTCAAGCTCTGCTGAAGAAAGAGAAGACAACATGCAAGGTCTTGTATCCTGCATAAAAATCCGTGGTGTAGTAATTATATTCATACTTATTGTTACTAAATGTTATAGATAACATTATTGATCATGTAAGCGGAGCTGCTAATGATATCATAGACTGGGCCGGGTGGGCTTGGGACGTGGTATCATTTGTGCTACCAATTGTCTGGGACAATGATTGGTCTACAGAACAACAAATGGCTTATTCTGGACACACTATTCATCTAGGTGTATACATACAGGATGCCATCTTGACTTTTAAAGTATAGATTTCGAAGATACTCGATTATAATTTAAATATCAATAACTACAAAATCGTCTAATGAAAACATAATTATTTTAGACGGTAGAAAATATTAAAGAACATTTATTTTATAAGTCACGGAAGCTCAGGTATAAATCATTCTTGACGCTAAGATTGAATGGTGTGATGGTAGACTCGGTGCTTCAAGGAATCACTAGGACCACCATGCAAATTGGAATGGGCTATATACGCATATACCCTTGGGGAACTTGTAAATGTGGATACGTGGAAGTCGTTGATGGAACACAAGTAACATCCTCTAAAACTCTTCTATCATTTTATTTTTCGAACATTGTGTCTCATTTAACAAATTCTCTGTAGCCACCACTGTATTTGGTAGCAGGAAAGTTGAATACCGATTTTTTGAAGGATTCTTTATTCGACATTTACTCTGTTGAGAATAAAGGGAAAAAGAGAGACTATAAGAAAGTTGTGATTATGAATACAGGTAGTTGTAGTTTAATGTACTGATACTGAATACTTTTACTTTGAATAATGATTCAAAGTGTAATTATAAATAATGGTTTCAACAACCTTTCAGACGAAAGTTTACAAGAACGATTTCCAGCATTTTCTATGGCTTATATGCACAGCATTGATTTACCAGACGATATTACTCCCGAGAAACTGTTAGAATTTGGCTCTAATTTTGAATACAGGTATTCCCGAGTAATTGAAAATCTTTTTAGAAGACGTAAACAAAATTTTTAACTATATACATTTTTATAGCAACTTTGAGGAGAATAAACAAATAAGATACGTCATAGGCGATTTAACTGTCAGATTATGTTCTGGCGTTTTTCATCGCATTGAAACGATAAAACAAGCCGCCGCAAATTACGATTACAATCCTTATCTCGTTTCGAAGCCAGGTATTTTTATGCTTGCTATTCATATCCAAATATTAGGTGTTAATATACAACAAGAAATCAGACACGAAATTTTGCACCGATTTAATTTAATAATTCTAGCTCTAATAGTATATTATAATCGGTAGACCCACCCAGACCAGATATCCTAGAAGAGTATAAATCTTTACGAGAAAACGTTCCCAAAGTTTATACGCATGTGCTGATAATGAAGGCGTCTTTTCAATTACAATTGGCTGATCATTCGATCATCAATTTACCACGACAAAGAAAAATTGTTGAAAATATAGTATGTATTAAATACATCATATAAAGTCTAATCGCATTTTGTTCTCGTATGCAGTTAATTCACTTACTGCTGATTTTTAAATATTTTTTTATTAGACGACACCGGTAACACCTGCTCTTACAGACGATCCTTTCGTGAGCATTGAATGGGACGTCATATCATTAAGAATGGTGCAACCGATGTATCCTTGTAGGCTGGCTGCGTGTGCTTCGAACACTACCTCCCAGGAAATGATCAATGAGTGCCGTAAATCTACTATACTTCATGTAATACGAGAAAGAAGAATATCATCCGTGTACAAAATATTACAAGCAATATTCTCTGTTTAATTAGGTGTACCAGGTACAAAGTCAACTTTATCTAACGAAAAGTTGCCATACGTCGATTATACTGCCTTATTCAGGGAAATGCGAAGTGGAGCAATTATTATGCCCTCAGTATTGGAGAAACGTTGATCTAGTACGTGAAACTTATAAGGCGCACATAGACAGTATTACGATCACTGGAACGAAAGCGAAATTAATGATTGCTATATCGATATTGAGTTCTATTTACGATCCAAATGATTCAACAAATTCTATCGTATGTTCTTCGCTATTCAACGATGCTTGTCAAGAAACAGGTATATGTTATAAAAATCATTAACAGATTGCGGATTTTTATATAAAACAATAATTGATTAAGTCATTTAATGAAAATGCATTTCAAATAGATTCAAGTTCAATGATTTATTGCAGACCCAGTGTATCTGGAGTTACTATTGGAAAATTTGAACGGCCAACAATTTTCGTCTTTGGTCACAAGCTCAAATGAGATAAGCATAAGTTCAATGAAAATGTTTGTTCTTAATGAGTCAAAACAAGCCTTTATTTTCTCTGGCCCGGAAAGTAACGATCATGGGTTAGTATAGACCATAAATAGACTATGGATTGAACTATATGATAAAATGATTCTCACTATCTGACAAATAAACATTTTAGCGAAAAAGAAAATAAATTGCTATTAACGGCTGTAATACAGTTCCCAAAGGATGTCGAGAAACAAACGCATCTACCGCTTCTGTCGTTTCAAATAGCAGACATCAGAGCCTCACTCGACCCACTATTGTTTAAATGGCTGGAGTATCGTGTAACATATTATAATTTAAGTACCTTATGTACCATAAAGTCTGAAACGCAACAGCATTTTGAAGGTGCATCCTCTGACACGGGCACCAAGAAAAAGACATTCCCGAGTTTGCACGAGAGCGTGCATAGCTCTTCAGATAAAGAGAAGAAAAAGTCAGTCGTGACGACTGAGAAATCAAAGACTGTACAAAATGATGATACCAAAAAGAAGCACGATTCCAAAGCTGATAGCGAGAGACAGGTATCTTCATATTTTGATGCAATCTTGGATACATTAACACTTTCGCCACCACCATCACTCACCATTTACTTAAAGATAATAAGTGTTAAGTGTTAATAGACGATTTTAACATTGAATGGAAGCGGTGATAACAGATGATGGTGGTGAAGGTATTAAAACATTTTTTTAGTAGCCTTAGTATGGAGTTACTAATTATAAAGAAGTAATATATGAGCTTACAGAATTTGGGAATATTGACCAGATTAGCAGAACTGTATCCATGGTGGTGTGGACTTGTGCTAAGTGGGTGTGTTGGACATATTGTTATATACATACCATCGAATACAATGAGTGGCACTGGTGTCTATGGTAGGTCAATTGATTGAATTAAAAATATATCTACTTTTAACAGCATACAGTATGTATATTTGAAAATATTTCAGGAATAGAAGAAGCAAAAGATAGAGCGCTAAATGCCGACGATAATTTACAAATGTTGATAGTAAAATTACCCTCCCTTATTGTTCATTCCTCTAACATAAGTATTGAGATGCTAACGCCACATCTTCAAAATTTACCAGTTATACTACCAAAGTATATGTGGACAAACAGTGAGTTATCAAAGAGAAAAAGATACTTACTATTAAAATTAATATTATTCATATTAGTTTAACACTACATTACGAGAGTTTAGTCGTTATTAAATGAAATAATTCTAATATCTTACAGAATTGGAAAGTTTCCCATGGACATTGAGTCTCGTCGAATTCCATTGCTACATGCTGCAACGACACACGCAAAAGAATTTTATTAAAAAGGTATCATTGAATGCTACAGTTGCAATCACAAGGAAATTTACGCTTCCAGTTGGAGGAACTGTATTGTCTTCTTTAGGCGTCTGCGTTCACATAGACAATTCTCCTATCATCATTTCAGTCTCTGAGGAACAGGTATCCCAGTGCAAATATATTTTTTTAAGTATAAACAATGTTCACGAAACAAATCTAGAAATGTATAATCGTATAATTCTTTACTGCAGATAGTTTTCATGAACAACATTATTTCGAGTATCCTATGCGTACTGCGAGTACCAGATACCACTGAAAAAAGAGTTGTACCCAGCACTTTGATAAACACTGAAACGCAAGTGGTTCTTCCCATCATTCCACAAACTCCATCCACGCCAACACAATTGTTATACCCAGAAGATGCGACAACTAACTCGACTGTGTCTACATCAAAAGACGATATCACGCAAGGTGTGTTGAATTTACATTTGATTACTAGTCTACTTACAAATGTGTTTACATCATATGAAGTTTATTCTTTCCAGAATCTGATGAACTCGTTTTAACTGCATGGATTCAATGGACCATAACAAAGATTGCAGTCAAACTGTACGTGACGGAGTCAGAAAGTTCATCTTCGTTGAAATTAGTCCTTGATTTGGAAGACATAATTACGTCCCTGGATCTGCAACCTGTTTACTTGAAATTGAAGAGCAAAATTACTACGGCTACTATATTTCATTACACTAGGTAGAAAACTACAGCAAAACTACTATAAAAATTATGTATTTTGTCTAGTTATTTTTGTCATAAATGTTTAAAATACGCATACCAATAATTATACTTTGAGAGATAACAGAGATGTTTTTTTTTAGAGCCTCGAATTCTCCAATTTGGAACATGGGTGAGTATGTAGGTGCAATACTTTGTGGAAGGGAGGATAGTTTAGAAAAAGGGGATGACTCTGGATTTTTGAGTTTCACTCTGACCAGAGCAAAGTCTGGGAACGTCCACACCCGATGGGGCACCAACAAACGCTATAGAACTCAAAAGGTATTTGAATTAGTTTTCATAGATTTTCAACTGCTCTTCAAGTGTCTAATTGTAATTTTAGAAAGACCTAATAGACCCTTCCTTGTCCTCGAACGTCTACATCTCCGAAGCAGTTGTAAAAATGCAAATGGTGGACATCATTCTACCACTTACTATAGTTAGCAAATACATACAGCTATTGAAGCCGTTCACCTGTGTCTATCAAACTATCGAGAAAGATTCTACAGAAGCTTCTGACCAAACTGCAACGAAAGGCTTGAGTATTATTAATCTCGACAATGAATCTTTACCATTGATATACTTGGATTTTAAGGGACTTAGGCTAATGCTACCAACCTCGAACATAATTAAAATGAAACCGCAACATGACTTGTTAATGCTCCAGGTAGTAATGCCCCTAGCAATTTGTAGAAAAAGTGACTATTTTACATTACTTTATTTTTATAAGCAATACATTTTTTTTAATTTCTCGTGGATGAATCTTTACAATTTCAATTATTGTAAATTAAAGATTAAATGTGTAAATCTAGGGTCAACACGTGTTAAGAATAAAATATTTATTTTATTTTTATAGTTGGATGGAATTCGTATCACTCCACACGCAGAGAATCCGATTTGCAGAACACCTTTGCGAATGGACATATATCAGCTCGCTGCTCAGGCGAATATTTTAAGTATACCTGGCTCGATTGTAGAAGATCGGCAATACCAGATTAATATAAAAGGCATCTGTGCTCACACAACCACTTGGAAAAATTATCAGATGAGTATAAATAAGAAACTGTCTCAGTCGTATCTTTACACGATGAACGAAAATCCTGCGTTAGAGTGGAACAAACTAGGACATGGAAGCAGCTTGGAACAACAATTTTCAACACTACCTTTAGTATCAAAATTTGACTTGTGCCTGATCATTGCACCACCAGTCTTCTTTAAACCGGATGTACTGGTTTATAGAAGTGCAATTGAAGTTAACTGCATTACAGACATCGAAGTGACTATAAATTTAGATCAGATTCAACTGATTTCTATTCTGAATAACGATTTGAACAATTTATTAATGGGAGATTTTAAGCTGCACGGTATACCGACTGTAATACATGATATGCCACAGAAAATATCAACTGTAGGAGGTGTTAAACAAATTACTTGGACAAAACAATCTTCCGACGATGTGGATGTTGATTTTACGAAAGACAGCGGCATAGATTTCGAAACTTCAAGTATGAATTCAACGATTGTTGGCAAACCACCGCTCCAAGGAACCTCTGTACTATTACCATTCGAATTTTTGGTAAACTGTGGTAAAATAACGCTCGTGCTTTACGATATACAAAAATCCAATTCAGAGTACCAGGTCGACATAAATGAAAGCGAAGAAGACGACGGTGAAAGTCAGAAGCGTCCATTATTTTACATTATGGTAAACCAGCCGAATATTTATTTCTCACGGCAACACCCATCAGAGAAAATACAAATATCCTGTTTTGACATGACCATGGCGTTAGGAGAAAAGAAGTACGAATTAAATTCGATACCGACGGAGAAAGACTTCACAATGTTCATGATCGAAACGAAAAATGGTGATCTGCATCCCGATACTGGCATTCCGCCATCTTTTGTTACGATGAAGTACGAAAAGACGATAGGTAAGAATCCACAATTCTCTGTGGACATGGGTAGACCAACAAAAATTCATTTCTCTCTGTCGCGGCTGAATCAGATACATGTTATGCAAAATAAGATACTGCCGTATTTTATAAATCAGTGTGAAACGACATCGACAGATCAGATCGACGATATAAAAATAACATCACCGACGAAACCAAAGAAATTAAATTGGCCTGATTTGAGTGTGAGCACCAAGCAGGTAGTATTATCCTTGAAAACAGATTCTGGCGCTGAAATAATAATCAGTTTAGCTTCATTGTCCGGGACCATCACATCCCTCCTTCGACCTGACAGAATATACTCCAACACGTCCATAGATTCGTTCATTATATCAGCAATTCTTAACGAGAATATCAAAGTACTGTTGAGTCCATGGTGTTGTAACATCACTATCTGTCTGCTCTGGGAGTCATGGCAACATGCTGACTCAATTCCCCAAATTCAAGTACAAGCGGACAGTAACAGCCTTTACTTGGACTTCGGGCCAGAACAGATAAAAATCATAAAAAATGTTATGGAAGATTGTTTGCTGCTGTTGAACGAACTCACAAAGACCTCTTCAGAGAGCACAAGTAGTGATAAACAAATTGTACTGTCTACCGAACAGCATTATAAGGATGATCTCAAAGCAGGCGCATTCCAGTTTGTCAATGGCAACGCTGACGAATTACCATTCCCTTACCAAGTAAATTTATGGACTCAAATATTATTATAATTAGACTGCGGATCAAGGTACTGGGGCCAACTAGAAATTTGTTTCTCTCTCTAATAGTTTTAATGGTATCTATACTCTTAAAATTCTTTCACCTTTCTATTGTTTCATGTTTCAATTTTGACATAAATGCCTCATCTGCAGTCTAATATTTTTAAGTTAGCGTCAAAGTGGAATCTAACATGTTGTTCAATGCAGGTTGTATTTTTCGCCTGTCCTCAACAATCAATGGCCTGGAGGTATCCACAGCCAAGAACGCTGACCAGAATCCATGTGTCGCCAGTCCCATTTGAAGTCAGTAAAGTATACTAAAGAGTTAAATACATCTTGTATAAATCTCTAAATACAGTTGTAAGAGACAGGAGTAAAGCAAAAAAATCTTTCCTTTTTTAACACTTTAAATAAGTCAAAAATAATACATCAATGTTTCTAAATTCTCTGAATCTTTTCACTATTTTAAATTGCATTTATCCATTTTTGCTAAAAATGCAAAAATTCGTAGTTTAATAATCATGCTATCTAAAAGATGGACAATCTAATACTAGCTGTTTTATATAAAAATTAATTTGCCTTTTCAGACTCTGGATTTTGACAGCGATTACATCGACAAAGTGCCCTGCGTTCTTGAATATTGGAGCGACTGTCACATGGCCTACCAACGCTACGTTGACTTTTACCTGTCAGAGACAGACTCCTACCGTTTAGAGTTACCAGAAAAAGCTCCAGCTCGAGCAGTGGCTTGCATATGGCGCGTAGTACTGCTCTCATGCAACAGCAAACCACTTTCCAAAACAATAATCTCTTCGCGCGTACTAGCTGCCTGCTTGCGCATCGATTCTTACTTCAATTCCTCCATTATACCTAACATACAAGCTGCTCTGAGCATCGGTGCCGTTCACGTGTCAATGTACAACCACGTAAACTCAAATATGTACAGCAATTTGCAGCCACCATTGAAAAATTACACTTTGAAAGGTACCATACCCGAGACTCAATGTTTCATGACGTTGGAGCACAAGGAAGCTATTTTGGTACTCAACAGGTGGATAGATGGCTCAACGTTGATCGACATCAGCGGCATATTCAGCGTGCACATTTTAGATTATGCTCATTTGACTATGCAAGAGATGCTGGATCCTCTGGAAGCAAGATTCCAACTATCTTTGTCAGACAAAACAGATGTATCGTTAACGTGCAGCCCATTCTCGCTGAAGCTAGGACCGACGGTAGCGCATACGCTTACAGTCTCGGCACAATTGTGGTTTGCGTTCCTGGAGGAAGAGAACAAGAACATGATCCTATTCTCTCGCTATGTGATAGCCAACGATACCAACATACCTATTCTCTTCGTTCAAAGCGGGACCGGTGACAATACTCTGCTGGAAAGCAGACAGTGCGTTTTCTACTCGTGGAAGAACTTCAGCAACAAGACGATACGGATAGCGATAGAGGAAAACATCTGGTTGTGGAGCAAACCATTCTCCGTAGCCACTGACGGTGTACAAGTGGTCGAATTTAACAATTCATTAACCAAAGCAGCAACATTCGTTAACGTCACGTCTCTCTCTGCCACGCAGAAACTGATAACTTTTTCCGGTCAATTAATAATCTCCAATCAATTGGTCGACAATTTTGAGATGAAATTGGTCAAGTATGAGGCCGACATTGGCTCGAAAGTGACCGTATTAAAGGATGTACACCCTATTCCCGGTAAAAGTAGTCCGCCATCGATCATTCTAGACGGAAGCAAGAAGATGGCCATACGATTGCGCTTCACTACCATGCCAAACTTATCCTGGACAGGAGACATTCCTCTCCAACCAAATGCCAAATGGGGTCAGCCTTGGCTTGTCAAAGTACCTTTGCAGGAACGCGGACAGTTTTTAAGTATCTGGGTACGAGTGGTCACTCAGGTGATTCAGGATAAAACGAAGATCCTAGCCGTGCTGAGTCCGTTGTATATGATTAGGTCGCATTTACCCGTCCCGGCTAGAGTGCAGATGGATACGCCTTCGTTGAAGATCTCGTTGAGCACCATGGTAAACGGCCGCGGCGAACGGCAACAGTTGTACTGCCCTGGAACCTTCGAACATTTCCATCAGTTAACATTCCAATTCGAATCCGGCGTGTCTACCTCTAATCCCTATGTCCCGCTGTCTTATAGCTCCGTGGACCAACGAAAGTTCTTCCGGAGACCAGATATTGAAGACATAGACAGCATTTTGAAGGATCTGGACAATAGAAAGGAAGCAGAAGAGTGGCCATTCCAAGAAGACATAACGGAAGAATGGTTGTCCTCTGATCAACCTCAAACGCACGTCCAAGTAAAATACCAAGACGCTGGCCTGGTGTCTAGTACTTTGTTACTGGAGTTGCAACCTTGGTGTTTCATGCTAAATTCCATGGGCTGTCACCTATCTCTTGTAGCGGAGGACACAGAGCTGTGTCAGATACCTCATTACGGTATCGTGACTCCTCCCAAACTGGAAGGCACATTCCACTTATGCGTTGGGGTCGGCGACACGTTTTACACCTCGCAAGCCCTCCAACTAGCTAGGCCCGATTGGAATCAGAGCTTCTACATGCCGAGGATCGGGGGATTGATCCCGGTCGATGGTAACATCAAAACTTGCGTGGACTGTTGTTCGAGCGTGTCCATCATGAGCATCAATTCCAGCATGCACGAGGACATGCGTATGATTCGCGTGACGAGTAGCCATGTGATCTGTAATTTCACCTCTCAAGAATTGTGCGTCGCTACATTGACGGTACACGAGGAAGAGACCGGTCTGGACTTGCCTAGTGATCTCACTTTATACAGTTTGAACATCTCGCCTACTAAAGACCAGAAACAAGGCATACCCATTACACAATGGTACACGTTGTACACGGAGGGCATCATGGAACCCCTAGTGCTTTATCTATCATTGAGTTTAGGACACAAGTGGTCTTGTCCCGTGAGGGTCGACCAGGGCATGAGTCGCAAATGCGTTGCCATTCCGAACGGATCCACGACTATGCCTGTAGTCATCACCACTCAGGAAGATAAGGGCACGACGTACATAACGATCAACGTCGATGACCATCCTCAGTTGCTGATTGAGAACACCTGCTCTTTCAAGATCCTGTTGGGTCAGTCGAACGAAACTGGAGAGGCTACAATACCTGACACTGCTCACTTCACGTGGACCTGTGAGGTGGACAGCGGTTCATCAATTCATTATTCCATTCCATCGGTCAGTAATAGATTGCCCGATACACCTGCCTCAACTGAGGCTAATGTACTATTGTTCTCCACCGTTACGAATCACAGCGATCAAACGGCGCAGAGTAAGGAGTTACGGTGGTCGAGGGGTATAAATTTATCAGCGATATCAAATGTATTAGTAGATCAGTATGTGAGATTGCCATTTTACGGGGACGTAAAGCTGATCATGCAAAACCGTTGCTACACCACGTACATTAGTATCGTGCCGATCTCGCAGGAAGAGGTGTCCGCAAGAGACATCAGAAGTCGTCTCCTGCGCAAAGAAGCTGACATTCAAGAAATTGAAACGCTCCACGCCAAGTACACTGACACGACGGAAGATGATAAATTGATGAACGTGCAGAGCTCTGACAGCTCCACGTCGGTGACAACGTTCTTCTCTCTTCAGGACGAAACGTTGAACACTGAAGCTGCACCGCAAATAAATTTGCCACAGTCGGTTACAAGTTTGGATACCAGTAAAAGCAGCGACGATGCCAAGGTCTCCGATGAGGGCACATCCAAAGAAGGATCTGCCACTATATGCCTCCGTGGAATCACTATCATCATCATGCACGACATGAATGAAAATGCACAGAGAATCGAAGTCGCCAGTTTGTCCATGACTGATATTGTAGCCACTTTTGCCGCCAGATCCAGAATGATTAATCTAAGTGTTTTCATCGGTGATTTGCAATTGGACAATCAAATGTTCGATCAAGGAGGTTTCGACTTTCCTGTAGTATTAATTAGCCAGAGTCCTCTTGTGACAAAAGGGGTTGGAAACTATACGCAAAATTGTTTGATGAATAAAATTGAACAAATCCGAGAGAATTCTCTGATAACTATTGACTATATCATAGAAAGTCAGGGACATACTATAGGTAGGTAATTTTATGCATTTATCTAAAATTTGTAAATTGAAAATAATATAAGTTTTGTGTTGTCGAGATTGTACTACATGATATTCATTTAATTTTAGCATTGAAGGAGGTTTATTTGAAGATCGCGCCCATTTGTGCCTATATCGAGGACACATACATTACGCAATTATTAAATTATGCATCTTCGATGGTCCCCCCTAGAGTTTTCGTACCGGATGACGCAAAGAAAATTAGGCCACCGGTTGCAACCACAGGAGTATGCATATCAGATTACATAATCGTCAATGCAAAAATCTTGAGCGATCCTTTAAGGCTGCAAAATTTAAAAATCGAGCCTCTGTCGATTCTACTGAGTGTCCATACTTCTGTGCGATTGTATGTAGCTCTGGATCATTCTCCCTTGTACTTTGGCCCCTTCGAGAAGAGAAATGGTTTAACCACACCGTACAGACTCGGCAATACCCTTATGATGCATTACTTGTCTGGAGCTATATTTGGAGCAGGTACGGTCATTACTTGCTCTCTACTTGCATTAGCAATACCATATTTACTCATTTGAAATTATTGAAATTTTAGGATGGATAGTTGGATCCTTGGAAATACTTGGTTCACCAGGAAGCTTAGCGCAGGCTCTTGGTTCAGGACTCAGAGACTTTATATCGCTTCCATTCCATGGCTTACTACAAGGACCATGGGGTTTCATTTTGGGAATAACGCATGGTTCTGCTAGCTTGATGAGACACGTAACTGCGGGTAACTTTTCAAATTCGTATTAAGACATTTTCTTAGCATTTTAGTAACACTGAGAGAATAAGTAAGTAACACTAAGAGAAATAATGCGTGCTAATTTATTAAAAAGTAAAATTCTAACAGGTACCTTGAATTCTGTGACGAAGTTAGCGTCCAGCGTAGCACGGAATTTGGACCGTCTAACTCTGGACGAAGAGCATTTGCAAAGACAAGAAGAGTCTAGAAGAATGAGGCCTCAAGGCATGGCTCAAGGACTATACCAAGGTTTAACTGGATTAGGCATGAGTGTCCTAGGTATGTCATCAGGAAACTGCAGATTTTATTAATCAGTTGCAGAGACGTTTATTTTTTCTCTTAATTATTTTAATAAGATACGGAATCAATAACTTTCATTTGAATTTCAATTATTTAGCTGCGGTTGCTGGTCTCGCTCATCATCCTCTGCAACAAGTTCTAACTGGTGAAATAACAACTAAAAGTCTTGTGACTGGTGTTGGTCTAGGACTGGTTGGAGTAGTCACAAAACCTCTAAGTGGAGCTGCAGAGTTAGTTGCTCTGGCAGGACAGGGACTACTGCAGGGTGCAGGCTGGAATTCTTTGCCCTCTGTAAATAGTTGATAGTATACATTATTTCTAAAAATCGTTGACAAGATTGGATAATACTAGATTTTCATTCGCAGCCTCGACAGCGACCAGTGGTTCAATATACAACGGGAAATAATAATACATCGATTAGGTATGCTTGGTGGTTGCTGCCTCTGCTGGAACAGAATCATGGCAATATACTACATGTTACCAACGCGGACTATATGATTCAACAAGGCAGTAATCGTGCAGTTACCTTGGTTCTAACAAGGCATGCACTGTTACAAGTTAATACAGTCGAAGACACCATCGAAAGGATACTTTTACTAAAAGAGTTGACGAGTGCCGATCATCAGCTAGACTCCACTATAAGCTTCTATTGTATTCCCGAAACGACGCAGAATAATAGACCTGTATCACCTTCTCCATATGAGGTATGATATACAGGGTGATAAACTTACTATACCATTGTTAAGTGCAATTAATAGAAATTAATTTTTAATAGATTGAAAGTATTATAACAGTATCTTTAAATTCTACTTATTATTTTTACAGTTTTATATTTCATTTACTCTTTTCTCTTCATAAATGTATGAAATCTGTTGTCTAGTTATTAATTAAATATATTACAGATGGATCAAGAAATGAGAGCACGGGTAGCAGAATACGTGAGAACAAGCAGCACTGGTTTAGCCAGTGTTTCGACAAACAGTGATGGTCAGTCCGACATTCTTGAGAACGTTACTCCTCATTCTGACCGTACTTTGACCTTCTACGTTTCCCCTGATTCACGCAATTATTTATTATCACTGTTCAACATCGCCAAACGGCAAAGTCAGGGCAGCGGATTCAGAGTATTATGAAGGATAGTTAAAGCGCACTATATTATTTTTATCGGAACACGGACAGGGTGGATTAATAATATTTTTAAAAAATGGAGAGTGATAAGTCCGTATTACGCTGTAGGATTGAAAATTCTTTGCTAACTGCGATACGTGAAAAACACGTATCAAGATTACACGAGATCCACATGTACATATTTGCCTCGAGATTTGTGATTTTATTCTGAAGAATATTCTGATACATTACAATTCGTAGGATTAACGACAATATACGCAAATTGGGGAGCATTCGTACGGAGAAAATGTTTTTGCAATATTTATAGAAAAATGATTGTAAAGTAAAAAAAATTCCCTATGCCTTTTATTTACTAAGCTATGATAATGTCGCAATATAATGTACATATCCTCTGGCAATCACTCGATTGTCTTTAGACGAATCGAAACGCGACAAACGTGATCCTGTAATTTGGTTCTAAGCAATTCTGTGCATATTTTTCATATATTCGATCATAAATATCTGCAACATACAATTTATTGGTAAAAGGGAAATTTTTGTGACTAAAAGATGTAATGTAACATTATCCCATTATTATATGTTATTTACACCACGACTGAAAGTAGGCACGTAGAGTGCAATTATGTGTAAACAAATTTTATATATTTATTAAAAATTATTACATTTTCTTTACAATAATTGATGTGAACAGATCTATGGAAAATATAAAGACGTGATCGATGCGAGAAACGGCTGTTACTGTTTCTTGCGAGTGCGCGAGTTGTTCATTCGAAAATGCGTTTTATTTCATTGTTCTTATAAGCTGCACCGCAAACCGTACATCGATTGTCTTGGATGGATATCAATAACTTTCTGCACAGAACATCTTTACATGGAAGCTCGTAAAAAATTCTGTTAGTGCAGCAGGTACAATTGAACTTCAAACTTGTATCATCTTTCTTTGATCCATTGCCAAAATGTGGTGTCATTGAATCAACATTGTAACTTGCACTGTTAGTGGCATTATTTGTTACCTCAGGAGATTCGATAGTCTTTCTTTTCTTTGTTGTCTTAGGCAAAGTGGTAGCAGTTCTTTTGTGAGACATCACAACGACTGGCAGTTTATGACAGAACTTCTTGTTCATTTGTGTGTCCGTTGAAGAACAATGCAACTTTGGCTTAGGATCATTTGAGCATTTATTGAACACACTAGTTGGGAATAAATATTTTGGAATTTCGGCTGTTTTAGTCTCTGGTGCATTTGAAGATGTTGCGCGACCTAAAACCCTTGGCAACCTCTTAATCTCTTCTGCATTACTATTCTCAAGCAGAAACTTGTCTATCCTTGTCTTCAGTGCAGTTGCTACTACAGGCTTACGGTCTTCATTGAAAGACAAGCCTGTAAAGGGATCAGTCAGCCTTCTTCCCCATAGTGCCTCGGTTTCCTCATGCTTTTGCAAGGTGCTTTGGTCAATAATTTTTCCACTGGGCAATAAGATAGGCTGTGTCATGATATCCCATGTGATGGCATCTAAAAAGGCTTCTGGCACTTCTAAGGGTGATTCCAGTACTTCCTTACAGCTGTAATATATTCACAAAACAAATAATCTACAGCCAATATAATTTTATTATAGAGGAATGTTGCATTTACCTGCTACTTGGAATAGTAATTTTAGATTGTTCTATAGGCTTGAGTGTACTAAATTGCTCTTTGCACTCTTTTTTTTCTGCAGACTCACACAATTCAGTTTTATGCCACAAAGTGAAGATACTGGCTATGGTATCCTTCCCACATCGTGATGCAACTCTTCCCCACACCTCGATCTTCCCTAACGCAGGTACAGATTTGTCTGTCTTGCATATGCATATCCTTAAATTGGTTATATAAGTTGCTAAAAATGCCAGAGATGGTTTTATATACCGTTTCAGAAAATTCTCAGGAACTGGAAATGTTTTGTCATTAACATTAGAAGGATAAAGTACCAGACCAGTGTTTGAGTGATTTAAATATTCACTGGCCAGTAGAGTGTATGGTACTCTATGGTCACTGCTCGTTTTCGCATATAGTTGAAAGCCCGTCGACTTTTGTGAGCCGACGTATGGCCAAATAACGATGTGACTGACGGACACATTACAAAGGAATGTAATGTCAATGTTAACAGGAGGTTTAATAGTTGCGTACGCCAAGAAACCTTTATCGGAATCGTTTATCAAATTGGAGACCTCATACCCTTCTGTGGTGACAGTGCTACACTCGATTTCTGGCCTCAGTCGCGGATCGCAGAAGTTAAAAAGCATTTCTCCGCTGTGAAGAGACACGCGACAACATTCTCAGATGAACAGTTGTTGCCTCAAATTGATATCCGAGTTACATGAGCAACATTTTTCACTCACGCTATTTCAAACAACCACTACTCATTGTGTTGTCGATGTAGGTTCGAATTAACTGTCAGATCAAGCTAGGTCTATTGCCCTTTAAATTTACATTCGACGCGATCCTTGGTAGCAGCTAAATGCTTAAACTGGTAATAAAATATTACCGACAGTATATCAACCGATGGTAATATTGATTAAATAGTTTATTAATAATTTATTGATTGAACTTATCAATTAGGTGAATAATTGTATCGAAAAACGAATGACTAGGGGAATTTGAAAATTCTAAAATTGACAATCACTGGGAAAACAGAATATTATTAGTAGTCTGCTTAACCATCTGGTAGTGATTTAGTGAGGCTTCATAACAACAGGCTAATTTTCCTTTACTATAGATAGAATAGGAATAACTGGAAATAACCTCATATCCCATGCAAAGGGTTACGATGTTTTCGGTTTCGCGGGGTTACAACTATTTATAAAACCAGCTATTCGAACGTGTGCCATTTAAAATGGTCGAACACGCGTTACCGGCGTTCTATCCGAGATAATTTTTCGCTGTGTCTGTCAGCATTAGTCGGCGATTTATCGTGGAATTACAATTCCCGTGATGGGACTTATGGTTTCGTGAGACCGGTGAATCCAGTTTGATTTTCTTTTTCTCAGTCCTGCAACAAATTCAATCATGGTAATCTCTTCGGACACAGTTACTTAGAATTCAGTAACATTTTCATATAGATTCCTCGATATTCTTTCGTAACAATATATTAAACATTCCAGGCTTTCTTAGGAGCTCAATTGGTCATTACTCTTATTATGGTCAGTGTTGTCCAAAAATTGTCTCCACATTTCTCCTTGGCAAGATGGTTCTTATGTTCCACAGGGTTCGTTCAGTCGATTGGTAATATCATTGATTAAATTCGACACAAAGTTAATAGAAGATTTTCTAATCATTTAACAGGTTGACACGGTACTTATATCCAACCGACCAACAGCTGAGAAGTCTAGTAGGCGTACCCAAAGAGAAACCCAAAAAAGGCAAGCACACAGAGAATGGAAAGGTTGCAGATGTGTTTCAAGTTCCTAGAAATCTGGATATTACATTGGAGAGTGTGAAGATAACCACCTTAGATGTAGTGCATTTAAAATATTATACAGAGTATCAATGGTTGTTGGATTTTTCTGTTTATGCTGCTGCAGTATATGCCCTTACAGAGGTTGGTATTGTCCACATCTCATGAGAAGAAACTAGGGATGGCACAGGTGCAAGGGAATTAAAGTTTTGGCTTTGCCTTGACACTTGCTTGTTTATTAACTTGCACGCGTATTCTGATGCATATTGTCATTTTTCTACTTGGCAAATAATGAGACTGTGTATGGCTTGACTGTACCAGTGTGTGTTTGTGCCTGTTATGCATTCTTATCAAGTCTCTTCTCGTGAGATATAATCTATATGAAGGAAAAGTAAAAAGGAAAGTTCAAGCACTTTTCTTTGTATTCTTACACTGCTTTGTATCAAATAGGTCTATAATTCTTTCTATCCGATCAAAGATGAAATAAATCTAAGTATGCTTTGGTGCTCATTGGTTCTGGGTCTTGCGTTGTATCCTTTTCTCTATCAACTCGTGTTTAGATGTATTTTCTCTTGAGAATTAATCTTGTGTATTGAGATTGACTTCCTTAATTAGTTCTTAGCAAAGTATTGCTTTCCCTGTGGATAGAGTATTTCAAAGGAGAAGAGAGCATAGGTGAAAGGTCTACATGTATTGTCACAGGATTTGCTTATCTTCTCCTTGCTATGATGATTCTTATAGTTGACGAGAACAATCTTGAAATTGGATTGGACAAAGCCTATGCAAGCTTTAATCATAGTGCATCATTGTTTCTAGATAATCAAGGTCTTTCATCTACGTAAGTCTGTAGAACCTTAACCAGAACTTTCAATGTTAATTCACCTTTATGTAAATGTATGATCATTTCCTTTGTAGAGGACCTGCATCAAAAATTGTTATAAAATTCTTTCTTGCCTTGTGGTGTGGTTTGCTTGGTTCTTTATTTACTTTCCCTGGACTGAGAGCAGCAAAAATGCATTGGGATTCATTAAGGTATCAGTATTGTTGTAATCTTAAAAATATTCCCTCTACAACAAATATTTAACAAAATAATATATTTCAGATATAACAAAGACAAAAAGCTACTGTTGTTACTATCGAATATTAGTTATGCTTCTCCACTTCTATTGATAAGCTTGTGGATCAAGCCTATAAGCAGGGATTATCTTACAGTTCGAATATTCTCTGGTATGAATGGTCCACTGTAAGTATTAATTCATTGAGGACTTTGATAACACTTCCATAGAAATGTATACTTAAAAATAAATTCTTACAGAATGACACCCTCGGCCTTCGAGAGTATGAGGCTGATCGCGATCATAGTTGCAGTTTTATTAAAGCTGACACTTATGCCGATGTATCTACAATCATACCTAAATTTAGCTGTGCAACGATTAGAGAATCAAAAGAAGGAAGCTGGTAGAATAAAGAACGTTGATTTACAGAAAAAGGTGGTTAGAAAAGAAACACATAGGGTAACAAAACGTAAACATTATCATCAATTTTACATTAACCATTTTCTCTCTAATTTGTTTCAGATCGCAGCAGTATTTTATTATTTATGTGTTGTCGCGTTGCAATTTATTGTTCCATTAATTATATGTGTATTTTTTACGTTCATGTACAAATCATTAGGTAAATTCAATTACACCTAGTTGTTTCTAAATTTCATATTTTCGTACGCTAATCTGTGATGCGTATTTCTATCAGGTGGTTACACGTGGGAAGGAATTTTCAGAGAGCCAGCTTTAGAAGAGTGTCCAGCGGATGAACCACCGAGATCTATAGTCAGAGGAACCAACGACGATTCTGAAAGATCTGTTGTGCAAACCGCTCAAGATTTTCAACTTGCGCTGAGCTCTTTGAAACAGGTATAATTATTAAAACAATACCGTAAAAATACCTTGCTTACGCGTGATCTGTTGTTTTCTAGATATTTACAACAGAGGTGTACGGAGGTTTATTCGGTCTAGCAACATGGTGGAGTTGCTTCACATTATTTGCGACTACCGCCATGGGCATGTTTTATCAGTCATACTTCTCCAATATGTGAATAGTCACCATGGGATGGAACATTCTATGTCATTTCGCACAAACTTACGTCAATCTTTGCAATTGGTTTATCGATTCTGCTAGCATCGGAATATCCAAAGAATATTTTCGAAGTAAAAAGTACCTACACCGAGGTACGCACAATATCGACTGTCTAAAAAGAACCATTTGTATGAACTTTTCAAATTTGTAATACGTATAATAATAAAAGCGTTGCGACTACTACTACGATAAGACAAATGCTTGAATCTACCATATTGCAATGTACAACATTTATGCGAATAGCAGAGAGAAATTGATGGATGTTTTACTTTACGAAGTATGGCTTCTTGAAGGTGTGCGAGACATAAATAAGTTGTATATCACTGCCAGTAAATAAGCTATTTAACATTCTACGAACGACTATATGATTACCATTAATAACCTGTCGGCGTATCATCACCGCTCTAGGTTGGCTGAAAGCAACTTTCTTCAGCTACGTCACGATCTTAGATGAGTCACGTAGAGATCTATTGCTGCCTTTTGTGTATATATTAATCGTAACAATTTGATACTTGTATATATTAATCCTATAAAGAATAATCTAAAACTTTCATGCACGACGATGTACCGCTATTTTCAGAAAGACACTGTGCGATGAGTTTTCAACAATTTGTATCATCGTTTGTAAATAATCTTATAATTATGTACCATTACGTTACATTATAAAGATCTGTAAAGACAAAAGCTTGATATCGAGCGATTACGATTCATGAACTGTCCCATCTTGGAGAAAGTGTGATTGTACCTCTGAAAATATGTCGATGCGATTCTACTCACGTATGAACCCGGTCGCTTCCGCAATATATAACTCCCCACGGGGTGGCTTAGCGACAGAATAGTTGATGTTCCGTTGATAACACGATCGTTCGTTCCTGTGAGACAGTGCCAAAGTTTTGATAAAGTAACAACATGCTGGTGAGTACCTTGCGCAAGTTTCTCAAGTTTTATTCGCAAGTTTTCTTCAAGATTCGAGACTTTCACGGCCCAGCAGACTTAACTGTTTAGATTTTCGGTGGTATGCTGTATCCTAAAGGAATTATTTTCACAACCATTGCAGGCAACTTTATTCAAGATAAACCGGTAGTCAAAGATACACTGATGAAGCTAACTACAATGCAAAATGTGAAAATAATTCTTTCAGAATACGGCTTATGGGACTAAAGTATATATGTAATAGGTGAGTGCAAAGGTTTGTACTCGATTCCTAGTTATATTTCAATACGAAATCGAACAGTATTGCACTGACCTATTACATTTGTTCTAGTTATTAAGAGATCTACTTCTTCCAGAAATACGTAGTGCTCTGTTCCATGGTGCTTTCTGCTGTGTTCGCCGAGGCACCTATTCAGGGTGTGAAGCCCACAAATGTATTAGGCACTTCTGACCAACATGCATCCTTCAGTTTCATTAGGCCAGGTTTAACGCAGACTGCGTTTGCATTCAGTGGGCCCAGCTCTCACCAATCGTTTAGTTCTAGCATTGGGAATCCTTACTTAGCACAGAGAGTATTGCCTAATGTTGCCAATGCTCTTGCTTACAGAAATCCTGGCTTAGGTCTGTAATCAATTTACAAACTGATGGTATTAGATCATTGGAAAAATTCATGCCAGTTTCCTTCATGTATTTTAACACTTTAATTACCAAACCAACAACCTCAGAAATTCCATAAAATCAAAATGATTTATTTCATGAAATAACCATTGAAAGCTTAAAGTGTATGACACATAGTAGTCTTTCAGACTTCTTACATTCTCCAGATCTCAACTAAACTTGATGCAATGGATTTATTAAAGTGTTAATACGGAATTTAGCACGAATGTTTGCATAGTTACGTATTTTGTTCTAAGAGAGAAATCTATGTAATCATGTATCGTGTCTCAGGAGTGTTCCCAGTTGGTCCAATTACAAATGGCTATGCAACTGCACCAGTTGCACCCACGTACGTGTCC
Source organism: Agapostemon virescens (assembly GCA_028453745.1). NCBI lineage: Eukaryota > Metazoa > Arthropoda > Insecta > Hymenoptera > Halictidae > Agapostemon > Agapostemon virescens. The sequence continues at coordinate 1,725,491 of CM052098.1, read as the reverse complement.
GCTGCACCTGCACCTGCACCTTATCCTTATCAAGCTCCTGCAGATCCTGCAGCATTGGCTTATTACCAACAGTTGCAGCAAATTCAACAACCTCAGGTGCAAGGATACTCTGCGGCTGCTTTGTATCAGGCACAGTTAGCCCAGCTTCTTGCACTGAGACAAGCTCAAGCACAATCACAAGTACAAGCACAAGCTGTTCAAACACAACAGGTAAAACTTATAATACAAAGCTTATAATTATAAAAATAATTTGCATGATAATTTGTAGAAAATTTTAAGTACTATTTCTGTTTAATAGTAATCGTCCGTAGGTCCCTGAGCAAGCAGAACTACAGCAGGAAGAACAACAACTCCAGCAACAGGAACGACAGCCTCAGAATCTGTTGGGCATCGCTTATTCCTCTGCACCTTCTGTCGCGCGCGTGAAAGTTTCTGGAAATGGCTATAAATTCGATTTTTAAGTATTGAAAATCGATGAGCCGTTTTTAACATCGTTGTACATTCTTTTATATAACACATTTATTTATTTGCTTTAATTTAATTAGTACTTATATCATTTTTATACTACCAATTATAAGCATAAGAATACTGTCTGAATAAATACTGTGAATATTTCACTAAAATTAATTCGATTTATTCAACTGGCTATAAAATATAAAATTAATATTTAACGATTAATAGAATACCGTGTTGTGTGAGGGAGTTTTGTGATTAAAAATTAAAAAAAAAAAGTAATCCACTAGGCCCCGGGGGGATTCGAACCCCCGATCTCCTGTTTACTAGACAGGCGCTTTAACCAACTAAGCCACGGCGCCGTTGAGCACCAAGTACAATCAATACCTACAATAGTTACAAACATACACCAAATTAACAATTTATTATGAGTATTATAATTATTTTACGTTTCCACAATGCGTAGAACATAAAATGAGAAAATATTGCTTACATTTAGGCAACAATTGAGAACTTTAGACATAAAGACATATCTCGTAGATAAAATAAAACGTTGTATCACTGTTAGAAACAACAAAATAATCGTTCACTTTAATAAAAATGTAGAATACCGTACTCTTATCTATCTTAGAAATCTAAAATGTTGTTTTCAAAGAGAAAAAAAAAATTAAACACCATTCTTCGCCCACATCTGTGGGATTTGAACCTACCCGCTGCTCCCAGAGGAAATCTTCTAGATAGACGCCTTAACCACTCGGCCACGATTGCTCTGAAAAATGTTTATTAAATTTCAAAATTCAAAGTGTCGAGATTATTACAAGCAATTAAATGATATCTGACGTTGTTAATCGCGTATAGTAGTCTTTAAAATAAATTATAGAAACAATTCGAGTATTATTAGAATCAAGAACCAATTAAAGGGAGGATAGTCGAGCTGTAGAAAATTATAACACTGTCTAAATGCAGCGTCCTTCGTCAACTACGTACCTTGCTTCTTGATGACATGCAGATGTTTATTGTTACGAAAGACTAATTCTTGGGAACCAGGACCATTCTTAAATCAGTCAAATAAATAACTGTGGCAACGTATTTCGAGTGTCACAGAGAAGCTATCAGGTTGCGCCAGCAACGACGGGCCAGTTCGTAGGTCCGTGACGAAAACTTCGTTGGGCCGCCTGGTTCTTCTCTGCGACACACGACACCCAAGAAAATAAACACTCTTGATCACGAGGAAATGGTCCTCGCCTCGAAATGTAGTCGACGGAACATGGAAGAGAATAAAATAATAAAGTATTAAAATAATAAAAATAATAAAAAATGGAATTATAAAATAGTTTGGGTAACTACGTGTTATTCATTATTCCCACGTACCTCACCACATAATTATTTGGGTAAAAGTTAATGTCGAGATTGACTCGACACAAGACCAGTAAGAGTTAAATTTGAAGCAATAAAAATACTCATCAACGGAATAGAATTATACAGAAGTATATCGAAAACTTGGATCAAAAATAAAAGTTAGTTGATTATTAATATTTAATGAAAAAAAAACAATTGACCCCGACGTGATTTGAACACGCAACCTTCTGATCTGGAGTCAGACGCGCTACCGTTGCGCCACGGAGCCTCCGTTACATCGACTTCTCAAAACCGAATACATTCCTTTTTGCGTGGTCTTAAATCAATAATTTCCTAAGAAACATTCGTTTCAAGTAACGAATCCCTAAAATAAAGAGAACAATGATGGATATCCAATTCATAGAATTTTCATTTGATTCTAATACCAAGTTTCTACTTGTACACTATTCACAGCAGACCTCTGTAGTTTTCACATGTGCATACATATATACAATAAAATATGTGCAAATGCACAAGCCACATGCTCGTTGGTGTACACGTAATCGTGACACAGCCTGATATTATTTATCAACAGTTTCCCTACCTACAATCCGACGATTAATCAATCATTTACGTCGGGCCAGACCTCGGAGTAAATGGGCAGACATTCATTTCCCGTAGAGGCAGTAGAACCGTCTACATGTGAAACACGCTGCAACTGTATCATCATTAATCATTTGTATTGTTGCAGTGTGTCTACAAACAGGCACGCGGTGCGTGCTCACATCCCGCATGCAAGCACCGATTTATCCGAGGAACATGATCCGGCAGGAGCCATTCCTTCTCCCTACGTTGAAAAGAGTTTCGCGCGGGTTGTCTCACAAAGCCCCTCCTAGCACCAGGAGATCACGTTGCCATAGTTAGTACGACGTCCCCAGCCGTTGCGCCGTTCCGTCATACCTTGACTTTCGCCCGTGAGGAATTTTTTCAACAGGAACGCATGCGGTCGACAGTAATTTCATGACGCCACCGATAGAAGCGCTGGCGTGCAGAAACCGTCCTCGGCTGCGTGCGCGTGTGTATGCACGTGGTGGTCACGTGACGTGGCTGACATAATACAGGCTCGAAGGTGGAATCCCCCACCTCCGTGCCACGCGTTAATTTTAGGGGAAAGCGTAATAAGGTTTGATCCATCCACGAATATAGCGACGCCGTTGGTGGTCGTGTTTCGATGCATGCCAGAGAGACACGATAACGGACACGATAAACAATTTTCGGAGAAGTACCGGTTGCATACACGCGCAGGAGACACGTTGTTAATTCCGATTTTGGGGAAAAACGGTGTCACTGTACCGTGATGATGCTTCGACCTGTGCAGATGGGGCTCGAATCACGGTAACAATGGATTATTGAACGCGGAACGGAAGCAGGATGATGTACGCCGATGTTCAGCACACATAGGACACATGGCCCTGCCGAAATTTCAGCCCGTGCCCGGAGTCAATGAACCGATAAGCAATGGAAAGAGGTCGTTGGGGGCCAATAAAGTATTGTACGTCACAGAGGTGCTTAAGGCCCGTGCGGCTCTTCCTCAAAATTGTGTCTTTCCGATCCGCGGCCAGCACGTGCACCGAAGAGGTACGACGTCCGCGTCGCAAGCCGCGTCGTCAGATGTCCGAGGACATCCACGCGTTCATGCTCTCCTACTATCGAGTCGGTTAAATTGTTGATTATGTCCATTCTACCCGTTAACTACAGATTACTGGAGGCTGCGCGTAAATTAGCATACTCCTCTCGTTCGCCGTACGAAAGGCGAAAGATAAACGACGATGACGAACAGCGGAACCAAAGCTGTGGCGACCATGCGTGTGTGTATACACATGAGGAACGTTTGTGTGTAGGTGCGTGCGACGGTAAGCTCGATGATTATTCAATGAATATTCTATCGCGTACCGAGATGTATGAAATTAAGATAACCAAATGTATTCTAATTTTATAGAGTATTTTACCTTATGAAATTGTATGCGACGTCTCGTTGATCTTTTTAGAAGAATAGTGGACATCATCGCCATTGTAGTAGGTGATATTTTTGGCGTCGAAATTGTTTAAAATCTTGATGGCATATTGGTGGTCACGTAAGTCTTCGACTTTTTCGTATTGTACCGTCTAGTTGAAGCATAACTTAATTATATGTGTGCGCGTAACGTCTACGGAGAGATGTTTGAAGGTTTAATGATTAGCAATCAGAATCATTTAGGCTCAATCAGTTGGTGCATTGTAGCAGGATAGCATGACGATGCTTAAAGTCAAGCCGAGGAAGATATAAGTCAGATACGAAAAGTACGTAGCCATGTGGATACGTAATCTTGTTGTGCGATGCTGGTATGCAACAATGTATAGCTAGTAAAGCTTGAATTATGTTATTCTTATCAATTGTGTGCAATACAAGATATGTAATCATTCTATTGCGAACTTATGGAATCGGCTCGGTCGGTTAGATAGTTACTTTATTGATTGCGGGTTCGAACAATAATGGTCAATGCGGTTATTATAGAAAAATAGTAAACAATATGTATAGATTACATATCAAAGTACCGTGATACAGCCTAGTTCACAGGATTGTAGTTTACGAGTAATTGTTACACAAATAATTAACATAGGCTGCATTGGTAATTTAGTGAACATTTCTTATTTAGTAAAAGTAAACTTTGGAACAACTTTAATCAATAAAAATTTAAATAACATTTTTTTTATTGAGAGACAGCTTTGGATTGTCTTTAATCCATAAGTCAATTTTAATGAAAATGATAAAACAAATTGTGCTGCCATCTACGGTAGAATAACCAAGCTAAGTAACTTACTCGTCGATTAATTTCAGCTTCCGGGCATAGATGGCACAACAGGTACTCTGAACAGATGCGCATGCGACAGCCATTTTAGTCGACCTCTACGGGGAACGTGATAGCCTAATCCAAGGAGGGGCTAAATGAGACAACCCGCGCGAATGTCGCTCAACAGTACGAGAGAGGAGAAAGGTGTGTTTATTCATGTTATCCTAGTATTTCGCGTCTTGTGTGCGGGATGTGAGCACGCTCCGCACTTCAGTGCAAAGGAAAACGCGTTCTAAACGTGTTCATTATATTCTCCGCCATCTTTCTTTCGCATACATGCGCGCTCGACGTCGGACGGCATCGCTCGTCACGTTGTTCGACACATCTACGCTGTTCGAGTCAAATGCCTACAAAGTATTTCACGATTTCACCGTGAAGATCCAATTCTTTTGACGTCTTAACATTATAGCCACGTAAGTGGAGACGAGGAAAAAGATTATTTTCAAGTAAATAATATTTAAAACCTTGCAGTTGCAAAATAAAAGATGAATTGACCCCGACGTGATTTGAACACGCAACCTTCTGATCTGGAGTCAGACGCGCTACCGTTGCGCCACGGAGTCCGCTTGAACGACGTTTGCCAACAGCTAATTTTCTAGGTACGAAATAGTCCGAGGACCTTCTAGACCAAACTGATTTCAGCATTAGGAAAATCATCGATAGAAATAAACAATGATGTCCGTAGATAGGTAAATATATTTTTGCAAAATATACAGACTATGATGTTTGAATTTAACTAAATTTCGTTTGTTCATAGATTATATACGTCGCGATCACGTAACTAACGTGTATTTGAAAAGTCGCATGTGTACCAACAGGGTGTGGCTCGTGGTGGCATCTTCAGAATGAAACACGGATCAGGATAGCAGCTCTCGGAGAAGCATACTTTCACCGGCGCATTTTTCGGGATGACTGCTGTATATTATTATACACCGACGCGTCGCTGCTTCCCCTGCATAATCGGATGGCTGTTCAATAATCGACCCTGTTTACCAGAATGGTCAAGAATGGCTAGCCCCCGGTGATAACAATAGCAACAGGATTCTATCCGTTGGGAAGAGCATGGTATTCGAAGCCGCAGTGTACTATTTGTTAGACACGAGTGCCCGCGATTACGAGTACTTCTTCTCGCATTGCTAGAGACAATTGTTATTAAAATATTTTATAATTTATTTAAGGAGATCGCCTAAAACCATCTAAAATTAACTAGTTTTTCGGAACTTCTTATAACCGATGGGTTCAACCAATCCGTTTGAAGTTTTCGGATAAGTTTGTTATGCTATCGAAACAACTAAAATATATTCTTTCGTGAAAAAAAGAGTTACTAGGTTCTCAGTACGTAGTAACAATAGATGTCTAATTTTTCCAAAGTTTATTATCAACTTTTGGGAGAATATATTTTAAGAATTATAATATTCATATTAACGGAGAAAAAGTTCAATCTTCCTTGATCAGTTATACCGGGTTTCACTTTTGAAATTGTTAAATCTATAACATTGATTGTAAATGTTTTTATACAAAAACTAAGTTATCGACCGCGTTGCAGGGTACGCGGAATCGTCGAAAGATGTCTCGGATTCAAGACGCAACATGGTGAAGCTCCTGCGTCAACGTGCGCTCCTAATAGGTGTGAACCACGGCGCCGCGTGCCGACGCAACCCATTGGACCTTCAAAGGAGTCGCTACCACTGCCTTCTTCCGCTAATTACACGTCGCGAGTCGCGAAGGCCGTATGGAATATAATCCGGGAACGCGTTCGCGTGTACCTGAGCCATTGCAAATCGAAGCAAAAATTAATGGCAGCGGTGGGATTCGAACCCACGCCTCCGAAGAGACTGGTGCCTTAAACCAGCGCCTTAGACCGCTCGGCCACGCTACCAGTTATAGGAGTCACTCTTTCCAACACTATTATATGGACACAACTCTTCATCGTACTAGCTAAATCCATGCAACGAACAAATTCGCTGAAATTCATGAAAGAATGCCTTCTTTAGAGAGCTACGTTAAAATGTGGTAAAAATTTCAGTACAGTATGATAGGATGTAGTCGACACTCGGTTTAATATTACTACTCGCTGGATATATATTTGTTTCAGCCAATGCTAAGAAATTCTGACAGAAAATAGAAAGGCTCAAGTAGTTTGGAGAACGATGATAGAAAACGGTAAACCTTTCAGTTCAATATGTTGGGATTTATTCAACAGTCAATTTAATAGTTTTGTTTGTTGATCATTTCTTGTAGTATTTGTCCAATATTTTTTACCCTATACATAAAAACTAACTCGTATAACGTTTCTAGATGAACCAGGGACACGCATCGCCTGTCGAACGAGAAGAAAATAATTACAACGCTCAGAAGACATGCGCAAGAAGATCGAATGGCGTAGAGTTGACCGTAGGGCGAGAATTAGGGTTGCAAAAAATTGCGAGGATAGGTTTCCAGCGTATCCCTACCTCTTCGTATAAAAGTTACCGTGTCACGGTCGTTGGAGGTTCCTTTTAGAGCGACCGTTTTCCCCATTGCATCGGAAATTATTTCCAGCTGGTGGAAACACGTCGTTCACGTGGTTTCTTTCGAGAATCCCCTCCGAGAAGAAACAGCGGAGGTGGTCGCGTGTGTGAACGAGGGTGGTGGTGAGTAACTGGTCCATATATAGAAGCGCCCCCACGCTCACTAACACAGCCGCGTACCTGTCACGCATATATACGCAGCACGAGGCGCGAAAGCTCACACTTTTTGTGCTTGAGTGCGTTAAGCTCTGCCGGCTTCCTCTTTCTCTTTCTCTTTCTCTTTCTCTCTCTCTCTCTCTTTCTGACTCGTTCCGTTAATTGTCAAAGAAGTCTCCGACGCATTCATCATGCCTGGACGTCCGCTTTGGCAGGTAAGCCGTGTCTGTTCACCTTTCTCAGCGTCCTTCGTAAAAAATGGTACCGTGCGAACGTTTATTTATTTCCACCGATTCGTTGCTAATTTTAGGGACCACCTTCGCGCGCTATCCTTAAATTGCATCCCAGGCTCTTCAGAATGTCATCCTCTATTGCAGTTATCTTTATTTAAACGTGCTCTGATCACGTTACAACTATTCCTCAATCCTTCAACCAATTTGTATTAGCGTTGTAGGCTGCTAAAGTGTTAAGGAAAAAATTGTCCAGTTTAACTCTTCCCTCGATTAAACGACGCATTGACAGTGAAATTGCAACCACAGAAAATTCAACCTAATCAAAGCGATTTAGTGATTCAATTTCGGGCAGATAAGATTTATTATACTCAGTCAAAAGAAAGATTAAATTTCTTCGATAAATCATAAGAATGTAAGCTCTAAAATCCGATGAGAAATCAGTGTTATTTGTACATAATCAACGTGTTAAATCACTTCGATGTCGTTTCCTCTTTGAGTATCGAAGACTTTGAAGAAGATAGGATGCGTTAGCTTGCGCGAAATACATGCAGTATTTCTAGGATCAGATTTCACCGAATTTTCCATTGTTTATTGTAACATCGATGTCTCGCGAGGAGGATTCGCGTAGCACGAGTGTTCTTCACTCACGGTTTCCCGCTCTGCGTTCGAAACAGCGTCGGGCCGGTCTCGCTTTCAAGGTGTCCTCGGCGATTTCGAATATTCTCGAAGACTTTGAACGTTCTCGAGCCGTGGTGAAAATTTCACGGCGATCCGACGGAAGGGAAAATCTCGTCCCCTTGACACGCAGAAAAGCCATCTATTTCAAACTCCTGATTCACCGCGCGTATCGCCGCGATACTTTCACGAGTTTTCATTAAAGTGCTTCTAATTCTGGAGAGCTTATACACACCGTGAGTCACACTCGATGCATTCGCCGAACTAAATTTGATTTAAACGTCGACCGGAGGCGGCTCGCGAAGGTCGAACTTTTCAGGGATCATTAGCGCCCGATGATCGTCGGTGTTTACAGTAGCGCACGAAAGTATTCGGACACTCTTCAAACCTAAATAACTTTTTCAACATTGAACCAAACGACTTGACTTTTCTGGAGCAACTAGCAGCATTGATTTACTAAATGATATGCAAAAATAATCTTGAAATAATTCTAATTGCTAGAAATTACGTGGGAAAGTAGAAAAGACATTTTTTAAAACATTTTTATTTCAACTCGTAATGAAAATGTAAAATATGCGTTTTTCAGAACTGTGTTAGTTGTACATATACTGAAAATCTTACCGAAATCGATTGACGCGGGAAAAAATGGCACGCGTAGAAAGATGTAAGAATTTCTGTAGTTTAAGCAGCAACTGATCAAGAATCGTGAAAAATTCCGATTTTCACCATTTTCGATGGCACGTAGCTCGTGTGTATGTCGATCGATTTTAATGAATTTTTCTGCATGCGTATAACTATCATAGATCTATCAGATGCGTCTTTAAAATTTTCTGTGCGTGGCTCAAATACAAATATATTTAAAAAGTTCCTTTTTTATTGGTCATGTAATTCACATCACTTCCAATATTTACAAAATTTATATTGTATATCATTTATTAAATCAATGCAACTGATTGCTCAAGAAAAGTCAAGACGTTTGGTGCAATCTTAAAAAAGTTATTTAGGTTTGAAGAGTGTCCGAATACTTTCGTGCGCTACTGTACCTGTGCGAATGAATTTGGATTCGAACGTTATCAGCATTCCACAGAAATAGAAGCTATTATTGCTAAGCGTTAGATTAAATGCCGAAAAGGTTCGAACGCGGTACGACGAAGATATTTAAATAATTTAAAGACACCGTTGCGTTTTCAATTGTAATAAAACTGTTCGGACGAGAAGCAAATGTCCACGTAACTTCGGTGTCTTGTAATTAGTACTATTGGTGCTATCAATATTATTAATGTTATATTAATATTATTATAATACGATGGAAGACTTTGAATAGTTCTGGGAAAGTCTGGAGGAAGCCATTTTTAAATTCGCGGCTATTACCATTTCCTAGAGGAACGGTGAAGATATTTAAATAATTTAAAGACACCGTTGCGTTTTCAATTGTAATAATACTGTTCGGACGAGAAGCAAATGTCCACGTAACTTCGGTGTCTTGTAATTAATACTATTGGTGCTATCAATATTATTAATGTTATATTAATATTATTATAATACGATGGAAGACTTTGAATAGTTCTGGGGAAGTCTGGAGGAAGACATTTTTAAATTCGCGATTCTTACCATTTCCTAGAGGAAGTTGGAATAATTCTACACGTTACTATTGTTGCAATTATATTTGCGATATTGCGCCGATGTTTTTGATGTGTCGATTTTCGAAATTATTCTACGCGTTTGTTTTAAGGAAACGAGTAGTTGCGGTTCAAAAGAACAGAAATATTAACCCTTTGCACTCGAAGCAAATCCATGCCAAAATCGAAACAATGTTTTTACCAATAACAACTTCATTCTACATAATTTATTTCGTTTCGTGCATACGAATTTAATTATTATTACTCATGCTTGGGCCACTAAAATCAGTATCGATTTCTTAACTTCAAATCTAGCGATATAAGAAATGTTTAAATAATAGTATGGCAATTTTTCATGGCGCCTCAGAGTCGTCACTCGAGTGCAAAGGGTTAATAATGTTAGAAATAAGAAATGTTGTTTTCACAATTACCGAAGCTACAACGATCCATTAATTGATAGACGAAGAAATTCTCATTGGCATAAGTTGACAAGCATCAGGCTCAGTTTACCGTTTACCAGATTCGTTATTGAGCAACGATTCTTTTTGTCCACGTACGATGACACGACGAGGGTCCAGTTACGATCATCAACGGTACACCGAGCGTAATCCAAAAATACCCGAATGGCTTCAGTTCCGTGCCAAGCTAAGCAAAACTTTTGAATCGAGATTTTGCGGTGGGCGAGCATGTTGCGTGATCCTCGCCGCGTTCCAGCAAAGAAATCGTGTGAGCTGAAAAATTTGTGTCGCGATGACGGCAACCGGTCTCACGGCAACGTTTATTTACAAACAAGCCGACGGTATTTTCGGGGCTGGCGCGACGGAATTAGCTTGGCCGACTCGAGGGTGAGACCGTAGGCCTCTGGCATCCAAAACGGAAACACAAACGAGCTGGAACAGGTTCTGGAACGGTTCTAGAACCGCTTCGTTCCTGGGAATTTCTACCAAACTCCATTCGCCACAACGAGCTGATTATTTTCCAATTTGCTGGAACCCACCTCCGAGCTTTTATCAATGTTCAAAGTAGCGACGAGCATTACTAGTTATCAAGCGAATCGATTATCATAGAGCTTCGGACCAATTTGATATTTATTTGAACATTTTCAAAGTCTTTGTACTCTCGATAAACGTTACACTTTTGAAGATCTTGCGAGTATCGAATGACTAGAGAGTTTTAAGCGCCTTGGAAGTTGAATTATGTCAATGTCTTACAAGTTTTCAAGCAAACTGATCAGCTCAGGGACTCGAATCGATTCGATACTTATTCCAGATAAGAAATTCTCAAGAAGCTAAAAGAAAATATAATTCTTTACACGGATGTACGAAGGACAGTCTTTATCCTTGGACTTAAGGGGGGAAATACAATTGGAAGCCAGAAATTTACAAGATTTTGCGGAATTTTTTTCGACAGGTAGAAATGATGGTACATTTTTGAAATTTTGGGATCTATTAATATGTATATTAGAGTACAAAAATATATTTTTTTTAATCTATAAATATTCAAAATGGACGTCTTATTGCTAACATATTGCAACAGGTCCGCGCGGGAGCTGGAAATCGGCGTGACATGTAGCGCCTGTTCTATTCTTCTGAATCACTAAATACAGAATCAATAGTTCCATTGAATAGTTTCTAATTGAACCTAAATTCAAATTAAAAAATTGAAAATTGGAAGATTTATATGTGTTTTAAAGAAAAATTCCTATTTTAGAGGTTTCCTTGTGTACTTTTTAAATATTTTTTGCAATAAAAAAGTACTTTTTACAAAAACAATTAGGTTTAGCGACAAGATAGTAGTGTTGTGAAGTTGTGATAAAAATTTCAAAAAGATTGGTTGAATAGTTTTTGAGTTACATTTCCCGCCAATTTGAAAAATCATGTTTCGAGAAAAATGCGTTTAAAGTTTCGATACGTGAAAACTGTATAATATTTACAACTTACCGGTTAATCGGCAATTCCAGGACCATATAATAGTCCTTCAGCTTCCTCGAAAAACTCGTTCTGCTGAATTTGTTGTTCTCTTTGCCTTTTTCGAGTCTCCTTAGAGATTGAAAGGCTACGCCGTACTTGTCTAACCAGCCGGTGCTCGTTCATTTTAGCAGCGTACTCCTTACACTGTCTTCCTATTATTAGTTGCAGCTCTGCCATAAGTTGCAACATTGTAGCGTGGCCCTCATTAAAAATTGTAGCCGCAATTAAAGCGGCAATTTCTATAATTTTTGACCCTGAATTTAGGTGTTTAGGCGCGAATCGCCAGATTGTTGCATTGAAACTTTCGTTCGCATTCTGGGTATGGCCGCCTAAACACCTTTTCAATATGTCTTCCTTCGACATATCTTCATAAATAGGTAGAATATGTCTTTGAACTTCTGAATTGAGGGGTTCAGGATGAACAAATTTTTCACCAGTCGCTCTGCTTTTCTGCCATTTACACCAGCTGTTTTCTCCTGGCGGACAGTAACTGTGTTGTGGATTTTCGTTTGTGGAGCACAACTGGTCGAACGTAGCCATGATCTCTCTGTTCATATCTTCAACACTGTTAACATTCCTTCGTATGGCTAAGCCATAATAGGCGGTAAGTTTTTTCATTAACATTTCTGTTAACTTACCCTTCCCACCGAGTTTTTCCTTCTTTTTAACGGCTCGGAATCGAGTGCCCATTCTCTTTTCGACATGACCGATGCAATCACTTTTTATCACGATTAAATCATCGCCATATGGATTGACCTCTAAAATCCCTTTAAAAGGTAAAAAAAATAAACTGCAAATTATCGGCGCGCTGCTTGGCCTCAGCAGCGCTCAAAAGGCGTATCACGCTTAGAGGCGATAGCTTCAAAAGTACTTCGAATTTCTTTTTCAAATTTTAGGATTATATTCTTGACACGTTAAACTAACCATATATGCAAAGAAAAATTGCATTTTTTGAAATTTCTAATTGTATTTCCCTTCCTTAAACCTGAAGCATCTCGCATCGTTACTTCTGCACGAAACACTTTAGTCTTTAACCCTTTGAGGACGAGTGTCGTCGTGTATACGACATCAGGCCCGCATATTGAATCCTTCAACTTGCAACAAATACAATTTAATTATTGCAGTAACATAAGATTGGTGTACACTTTAATTTTTCACTGATAACTTAAAACATCATTACAAAATTTAGCTTCCTAGCAAAAATATTTTCAAAAATGCTCGTCCGCAAAGGGTTAAAACTATGCATGTTTAGAAAAATCGTCGTTTTTCGAAAAGGGTGCGCGATAATAGCGGTCGTATGGTTGATTAATGAAGAAACTGTTAGAGGAATACATTGTCCAATGTTCTATGCGGCGTCGCCATAGCTGCGATCGTAAATTTCGTCTTTCATGAAGCCGTAGTCGAAATCCCCGGCGTGCAATTATATTCTCACAAGTCAAGCAGCCTGATGCACGCGGTATTTCTGCGGCGGACGCGTTAATGCCACATTAACCGCGAAAAGAAGCGTGTATTAATGTCTGAGGAACTTGGCATCCCCAACTGTTCTCCTCCATCCTCGTTTTTCACGCAACGTTGGCCGCAAACTCGTTTCGGGAGAAACGTGAACGGCGGATTCACCGCAGGAACAAAGAACAGCACGGTCGATAGAAAATAGCAGCGCTGCCTCTTTATTCGATACAGTTGTTCACATGTGAAATAGGGTTGTCGCGTATTGGGAGCAATTAGAAACCTTAGAAAAGTGCAACCGTGTTCGCTTCGGATCGACGAAACGTCGAAGCGACTGCGAGATCCCCGACAGATAGTGCTAAGGATGATGACGAACGCGTTCTTGGCGTCGTCCCTAATTATGCATGCCGCTAATTACGAAGTCTCGCGTTATTCTGCGTTAGGGAAGCCTGGAATTATTGCACAGGGTTCCCAGAGACGTTCGAGTTCCTCGAAAAGAACACCAGAGGTCATTCTAAAAAATCTTTTCCTTTGTCAACCTGCGATTTGACCCTTCGTTTTCGAGTTATTAACGAAAGTAGACGCCAAAAACGGCGTATGGCATTTTCGCAAAGGAAAAACTACGTTAGAATGCCTCCTTTCAAGGAACGCGAACGCTTTTGGGACTCTCTGTGCTTTCGAATAACTTCCACGCGTAATTAGCAAACTCGTCGCCATCGAGTCCTTGAACGCTATGCAATCTTGTCTCGTGTACTTGTTTTCTGTGTCGTGTGCAACGTGTTGTGCATGTTGTTCGCAGTGTAGAGTACAAAGAGTGGCGATTGTAACGTGTAGAATGTGTGGTAGCGATTGTCGAGTGTAGAACATGATTCTCAAGGTGCTAAATATTAATCCCTTGCCATATCGCGACGAGACAGACACTCGCGTTGAAGATTTTAAGTAAATTCTAACAATTGTAAATTTTTATCAATGCTTAAGCATCGAAGTAGACGCAGTAGTATAAAAGATACATGTTGTCTCTTCTCTTCTGTAACATTTTTCACGATGAAGATGTTACGATAAGTTTAGTTACAAAGAAAATGGTATGGCAAGGGATCAATAAGAAGAGAATCAAAGTGTGCGTGTGATTCGTCAAAAGATCTCGCGATCGCCCGTGCAGAGAATGAGAAAATAAATTTACAACGGCATGTTTACTATGTTATATCTACTCTCCAACGGATCGACAAATTTTCAGCGTCGCTCGTAGCTCTTCGCGATGCTCTTCCGTTCGAAAGTCTCGTAGCGTTTGGAGATAGGTAGCGAGTAGTGTAATACGCCTATGGTGATCATCGGCAACTTGTTGCCGAGCCGGAGGAATTGTTTACATGTGTCTGGTGTTGCCGAATCCGCCGTGGCCAGACTGGCTGGCGCCTTTGTTGAAACCCATTTGTAAATTCAGGTGGCCCTCGCTTGCGCGGAGCTGATCCTCCGTGAACGTTCGCTTGTTCTCGTCGGCCATCTTGGGTCCTAGACGGGGTCCGTTGTATTCGGGATGCTTCTGCGTCTGTAGAAAACGAATTAAACGTTTGTAAATATCTTTTACTATTTGAAAATACGAATCGGAGAGGCGAGATAAAATTTTTGCAAGATGTTAAAAACTTTCGATAAGCTAGAGCAAAAATCGAGGACTTTTCGAGGGCGCTAGTAGACTGCGGATAAATTGCAAAACTGAATCTTGAAAATTCTGTCTGCTCTTCTTAACACTTTATCGACCGGCGATTATTTCAGAATTTTTGTAAGGCCCATGATCCATGACTGAAAACTTTTTAATGGCTCTTTCAACGCTGACAGCAATTTTTAGCGCGAATCAACAATGCATCCCCAATAATATTGTCTAATAATGTTGTTACAAATTCGAATGTAAAAATAGAATTTTCATTTAGAGATTTAATTTAATTTAATAGAATTTTGAAAAGCCTAATAATAGGCTTCCGGTCGATAAAATGTTAATAATCCTAGCTAGTTGAAAACATTGCATCGGCATTCTTAGACACTTCGAATTCTTACTCTGTTAGATCGCACAAATTCTTTGCCACTGTAAAAGACTTTCAAGAGCTTTCATTAATTCGACAAAATGAAACTTAGAGGAGTTCGAAAAGTTCTAAAGTTCTCTTAATTTTTTGGTATCGCATAAATTCAGAAATTCTACCAACTGGTTAGCTAATAGGCTAGCATTCGAGTGTAATCTCGAGGTGGACACTTACAATCCTACCCAGTGCATAAAGACACAGCGTAACTTGTGGGATGTTGCGTCTCTCGAAGAGATCAGCTGTCTGGAAGATCTCCTCTTGTGGCACGCCGTAGTTCTTGATGGCAGCTTGGAATCTGTTCGGAAAAATCTTGTATTATTCTCTGTCTATTCTGATCTGTATCATTTATTCTGACTATTTCCGTAGACTCTTCGTCTACTCGGCCAGCCTCGCTAAACTTCATTCAACAGTACAATCATTGCCGACCTTTGAACGTTTTCCATCAGCTGGAAGTTGGTTCCTTTCTCCTGGATCTTCTTCACCGATCCGGGAGCCAGTTTGTTGGCGAGCTTACACAGGATCACTCCATCCTTCAGGATGTCCTCGTAATTTCCTGGAGGAAGTTTCTCGCCGATTACGGCCTCGATCCAGGTTAACACCTCAGCCTCTTGTTCCTTGTTGCGGGCCTGAAAAATGCAGGATAGTTTTAGTTTCTCGCAGAGACAGCGATTAGCAGGATACTTGAACTCGAAAAAAGTACTTGAACATTAAATTTCTCATTCTCGAAAAATTATCTATATTTGAGTTGCCATAATTTCGTTAAAAAAAAATACTATAACAATCTATCTGGACTCGTTTTAAAGCTTAAAGCTTCCTCTTTCACAGACCGTCGTTCATTTTTATCTGGGATATTTTTGCACGATGTAGCAATTGGGAAACTGCCATCGCTTTTCTTGTCCAAAGTGTTACAAATTTCAACGTCTGTAGAACCACTAAAAAATTTGTCACATTATTCAAACTACCGTAGATTTAGAGGCCGAAGTTTCCTCTTTGCAACGAGTGCTTGAAACTCGATCTACGATTTTTTCGAATCAATTTATCGAGTTTTGAACGAAAGGTCTTCAAAACTTGAAGAGTCTTTTGAGTCTTTGAAAACTTGATACTCGTTTCGGTTCGATAAAACAGCGAAAAAAAAATCGTAGATCAAATTTGCAACGGTCGTTGTAAAGCGGAAAATTCTATCTTCGATTCTGTAATCCATTAATGTAATTAATGTAATTAATTCCGAAAAAAATTGTTTGCCTTGTCTACAGACGATTCAATTTGTAGTATTTGGAGCAAAAACGAATTCTCAGTTTTTCAACTGCTGCATTGCGCAAAAATATTCTGGAAAAAATGTACGACAGTTTATGAAAGCAGATTTTTCGAGATTTGTCAGAGAAAGCTTTAGAAAAAGTCCGAATTTATTATCCTACTATTTTTATTAATTAAACTGTCACGGTTGAAACATTAGCAATGATAATAAATGCAGAGTTAGGGTGTTTCCTCGCGCGGATTCGATTACACCGGAACCAGGAGCGTTAGGGGATGGTGTCCAGACCATTGACGATTTAAAAACGTCGACGGAACGGAAATAGATCGCGACGGTGTTACGTTACCGGGCGTAAAACGCGGCATCGAAAATAAAATATACGTCGGCGCTCGATTCGCTTGGCTTTTATTTAAAATCTGGCAAGAACGTCTACGTTCGTTCTCGGTGCCACCTGTTTCCGTGCGAACCCGTTCGGTTTTCTGATTTCTGTTCGAATCGTGCCGAATTACACTGTTTGGCAGCCTGACAATGTCTCTCCGCGTCGCAGTTTCTCATTCAGATCGTTACGACTAATAGCTCTGAGATCTCATCGAGAAACCCGACCGTCGCACCTTCAACCCTCTCGCGGCGATGGCTGGGTCTATTTCGCCCCGGAGTATCGAAATCGTCGCCTCAGTTTTCATTGGATAATTTAAAAGAAACAGTTGCTTCTCATGGAAACGATAGAAACGTAAACAGTAAAATACATGTTTCAAAAAATTGGCAGACAAACTATAGAAGAACTATAGCAACAATTTTGCGAAAGAACGTCTTGGCCGCTTCCTCTGCAATTTATTTTACGGTTACAACGATTATTATGTTAGAAGAAAAAAGAAAGAGGAAGTTTACATTCGTATAAAATAGAATTTCGCGGTTAATAATCTACTAGATAACTTAACGCGATGCTAACTACAGTGTAAGACGTTCGCATTATCGTACAAGGTGTCCCATAAAGTCAAAGAACTTTAAAATGAATTCTTCAGACGATTCCGAGCAACATTTTCCTTTGCCGATTTGCGATTGGACGTTCCGTTTTCGAGTTATCAACGAAAAACCCCCGGCCAATCGGAGCGCGTTTAAACCGGATGGGCTGCAACCAGTCGCCAAGCCACGCCTCATCCGCTTCGGACACGTGGCAACGATTGGTCAGCATTCTTCGTTGATAACTCCGAAACGAAGCCGAGACGGAAATTTTCGCAAAGGAAAAAGTTACTTGAAATCACCTCGGGAAACATTCTGCTCAAGAAGAACCAATATTTGCGAAACACCGTCTATACACGGTTGAAACGTGAATGCGTTCACCTAACCGCAATAGCGCAGCATCGATACTCCTTTCGTTTTCCCTTTTTCTCCGTTTGGCAGAAACAAATACGTTGGTCCGATGCCGTTCACGCAGCGGCCTTTAATCGGATGATTACCCGGCCAGAAAACCCCTAATTTACGAAGACTCTCTTTGAGTTCGAAGATACCGAGACTCGTGTCCCTGCTTACCGCGTTAATGTAAGCAATTTATTCAACTCTATTTCGCGTTGATTTACGAGCTCGCCAGCCGACAACGCAAATTGAATCTGGCAAACCCTGCATGCTCGATAGATCAGTATTTATAGCGGGAATCAGCCTCGATACTTCGCGAAATAGATCCCGCGTATGGTCTTGACCGATCTGCTACCGATTCCTTTCTCGAGAACAGCTTCATTGATGCTTCGTTCGCGAGCGCAGGTTCTGCGACGATCAGACGAATCCGCTTTGAAGTATAATCACATTGATGGAACACTCTTTGCGAATCTGTTAACGACGACGAATAATTTCTTACGTTAACCCTTAGCAATTTTAACATCGCCATCTTTGTATCTAAGGGGTTGAATTAAAATTGAAAGGGTTGTAAAGACGAAGAACAGTAAGAATATAATATATTACAATACAAACATTGTAATGTAAAAATTATTTTGAATAATATTCTGCC
>CM052098.1:1647131-1696502 GCA_028453745.1 Agapostemon virescens | reverse complement strand
AACTTCATTGAGTGCAACGAATATATTAACGTACAAATTTATTTTTAAACATGGACAAACAGTTCTGTCACCCATATATGGGTGAAGTGGCAGTCAAAGTGTTAATGTATCTGTTGCATCAGTTCAGATCTGAAGAAGAAGGTTAAAGAACCTCCATGTGCTTCCTTCATTAAATAAATTACTATAATTTAACTTCATTGAGTGCAACGAATATATTAACGTACAAATTTATTTTTAAACATGGACAAACAGTTCTGTCACCCATATATGGGTGAAGTGGCAGTCAAAGTGTTAATGTATCTGTTGCATCAGTTCAGATCTGAAGGAGAAGGTAAAAGAACCTCCACGTGCTTCCTCCATTAAATAAATTACTATAATTTTATCAGCTTATTCGTTCAGCAGTTAAAGTGTTAAACGGCGCGTGGATTGTTAATGACAATTGTAACGTGGAAAATAAATAACGATGCGGGGGTGGCAGTCTCTAGAATAGTGCGGTGATTTGGACAGACTATTTAAGGGCGGCTGTACGAGAACGACGACGGCGAAATTTCAGAATGACAATTCCTGTTATTATGATATGCTGACGACGTTTTCCACCGAGTGGAAAGCTTCGAACAAGTGGGTGTGTTTTGCGCGAATCGACGGTAGTGAACCGGTCGGTCCGTGGACCACGGCCAGATGAAAAAGGCCGATAAGCGAGGCGTCGTAGTTTCTGGATTTTGGCCACTTCGAAGGGTGAGGCCACCGCCGAGTTTAGATTCCGTCAATCGACACTGTTTCCAAGTTTATCGTAACCCGACGAAATCTTCTGGAACGATTTCCTTCGGCCCTGTTAGCCTGTTCGAACGTTTCTGGTTACGTAACCGGAACTTGATCGATGGCGTCATTGATGCCATCGTCCATTTGGAGCAATTCATCCTAGAGCTCTTCTTTCCGGGCTGTTCAGCTGATTCAATTAGAAACTTCAGGTCTCCGGTGCAGTTCGAACCCCGTGGTACAACTACCTGTAACACCGGAAACGTTAAACAATAATATTGATTCAATAGTTTGCAGAAATAGACTCTGCGCTTTGATCGACTACTAATGGACTGAGCGGATCTTCGCGGGAAGTAACAATTTTCTATCGTCTCACATCGTTGCTATTTGTTTCTAGCTAATTAATAAAATCCGCGTTACAATTTATTTAATTTATAAAAGCCTCGGATTCGCTAAGTCCCAAGCAATCTTTAACGTTATTTGTTAAAGCAAGAAATAAGTGTTATTAATAATAATAATATAATATAATAAGTGTCTTATCTCAACCCCTAGAGGTTTCTGGTCTCCCCATTTAGAGACTCTCCGCAAAGTGTAATTGGATTCCTAGGATAATGATGCTAACTAATTGGATGCAACGGATAGGAGGAGAATAGACTTCTCCGAGAAAAGAATGGAGTAAAGTGCAGCAATACTCCATTGCAATGTGACGTTACATACGTATGCACTTCGCTGCCACCTCTTTGCATCCTGTTCTCCTACCACAGTGCATTTCCAGCAAATACTTAACCGATCTTTATTTGCCTGCAATTGCAAATGCATCGGTTGCAGTCGCCTCGGACCTACCCCGCAGCAAATTCACACGTCGCTGAAAGAAAAATGGACTAAATTAATTATATGTCTAAATTGTTGTCGAAGCTACTGTGAAATTGTCTTTTATCAGATTGTTTAGATTCCATTTTGTTAAGCGACTTCGCGAAAGTCGTGAGACTCGATTAAAAAACATTTATTGGAATGATTGAAATTCTACAAACCAGTAGATCAGAGGCAGCAGACGTATGCAGTTCGGTTAGGTCGGTTAGTTCGCGCACCTATCGCTAGATGTCATCCAGGTCGACGGATTTCTCGCAGCTGAAAGATGTCGGTGCTTGTTATTAGTAGGACGGCGAAAAACATGCTCGTCAGCTTTGCGCAGTGGCGATATCGTAACCAATGAGGTTCTACCGAGGTGCGATTATTGCTAGTTGAAAACTTTTACCAATACCCCGCCATGACGATGTGAAATACCATCGGCTACGGCAATTTTTGAAAGTTTCTACGGAAACTGATTATTAATATTCAAAATAAATACCTTCGTTATTCTTCATACAGTATAGATAACACAAATTGGTCAATGTTATGTCCAGTAACAATTATCATCTCCTCCTCCCCTAGAATATTGAAAAACACTTCAACTATTTATAACAACACAAATAATTATTACAAATTTTCATACTCTCAGTGCAATTTTTACATTTCAAATTTTTTAACATGTGTAGTTAACAAGTAGAAATTAACTTTTTACATATTCAGAAATATTATATGTACATTTAGTCTCCTCCCCTACAACTATTATTAAGAACACTTGTAACTATTTATACAACACAAATAATTATTGCAAATTTTCATTACTCTCAGTGCAATTTTTACATTTCAAATTTTATAACATATGTAGTATGCAAGTAGAAATTAACTACACAGTTAGAAAAATTATATGTGCATTTTATAACAAAAGTAGTTAGCAAATAGAAATCAACTTTTTACATATTCAGAAAAATGATATGCTCATTAGTAAAAATGAATAATTTAAGATTTTTATTTTGCACAAAGAGTTTGCAATTCATTTATAGAGACCTATTATACTCTGTATCAAGAACAAAATACTCTTTTAAAAATCCTTCACAGTATAAAATCTAATAGCTCTATAGATTCTTACAATTACTATACTATTCTTACAATTTCTTGATTTATTGCCATGTCATTTTCTTTGGATCAACATCATTATTTTAACATCTTCATCGCCAAAAATATTACTGAAGAGAAATTTTACATTGTGTATATAGCTACATTGATTTCAATACTTCAATATCGATTACATAAGAATGAAATTTGATTTCATATTTCTTATTGTTAGACTTTGTTCAAATTCATGATCACGGATCTGACTCGTAGTATGCCAATGAGTTAATATAATTTACTGAATATTATTCGTGTGTATTAATAATTTCTTAGTCGCATTACGTTCAGATAAAATTGACAAGCAATCGTCTCGAGTATCGCTATCCGCATTAACGATATATGTAAGTATTCGAAACTATTCATACCCAGGAAATCGTCTTCGGTTTCAAGCTGGTATAGGGCGTTAATCAAACTCGCTTCCTACAGCGTCTAAAATAAGCGACAATGAATATTCGACACGCGCTGCGAAGAAGACCAGCAGGACCTAAAAACAGAATTTATTTTCAGGCATCATCATATCTAAATAGACCCCATCCATCTTAAAAGATACCAGACAGCTGTTAATCATCGGCACAGCGTACCAACACTCACACTGGAGTATCAAGATTTAAAAATGATTAAAATAGTCCCTTTAATCTTCTGCTTCCAGGTTGCTGGCAAACGAGAGGCTAGCCAGGAGGCTGAAGCTCAGCAGTGGATCGAGACGGTAATCGGAGAGAGATTTCCACCAGGTAAACTCCTACAACTCTTCCATTTAGCTTCCAAACATAGCTGTTATCTGATTGCCTTCTGCAAGGGGCACTGGTCGATGCATCAAAGATGCCTTTCTCTCTATAAACATTTTTCAAACATATTACACATACTTTAACATCATTAAAAATATACCCCTCTATTTAAAAGACTCTAAACAATTATTCTACGCAATAATCATTGGCGTAGCAGTTACAATTCAAGCAGAAAAAATTCTCTAATTTGAAAACGTGACTCTACCATAAAAATAAATTTCTCAACAAATTAAGAGCGATGCAAATGATTTTCCAAAATGCATATTGGACAATGCAGACATCATTGGTGTCCAGAAAATAGCATAACGGATCCCTGCACCGCTACGAATCTCAAAAGCAGGCCTTTTTTCTGATACTCTGCAGCATTTACGATCGACGACTATACTCGTCCCATTCGCAGAACAAGTTTACAGTGGACCGACCTCCGGAGACATGCAATCTCACCGCCTCGAGCCTCGCAAATGTATAATGCAGCCGGGAGGATCGTGGTACGCTCGCGCGCGCGGTTGATTGAACTTTGCCGATGACACTACTCCCTTGATGCACGCTCTCGGATGCATGGGCTCCTGTTCTGCGGAGGTGGTGCGGTTCGAAAAGCGTGTCAATATCACCACCCCCGTGCAGGACCCGCGCAACAATCCGAGCACCCTCTGGAACCCTATAATTCCCGGGTACGAATGTCAGGCCGCGTGACGTCGCAAAGGTTAAGCTTATTGGCTAGGTCAGTTTCCGCAACGATTCCGCGGGTCGACGTGCTGGAGGATAATACCCGGGGAATCATTGAACCCTGCATCGGCGAGTCGACGGTCTTCGTTCGTTCATCCCTTCGCCTGGAAATTAAAGTAGGCGGTTGTATTAGCAGTTCAACAAATTCGGAGTTCTACGCAATAATATACAAGGTGTCCCAAAAAATTTTACACTTTAAAATTTTAAACATTTCCCTTTGCGAAATTGCCATACGCGGATTGGTTCCTGAGTTATTGGCGAAAAACACGAACCAACCAAAGTAAGACTAGGCTATCGCTATGATCTGATTGGTCCATGTTCTTCGTTAATAGCTCCTCAACCGCAAAGAGGATTTTCGCACAGGAGAATGTTTCTTAGAATAACATTCGAAGGATCACCCCTTTCAAGGTACTCGAACATTTTTGGGATATTATTACAGTCATTTAAAAAACTTTTGAAAATTAAAAACTAATTAATTAAATTAATTATGATCGAGTACTTATTGGGGATGGTTTCTGGCGTTTGGTACGATTACGTTGAACAAGTAAAAGAATCCCCGGTGTCCAAGAGAAGGAGCGTATGAGTCTTCAGCCGAGGAGCGTGCGAGGGTTGATCGCAAGTAGGAGGGGAGCCCGGTAGGGGTTGGCTCCAGCCGAGGATCCCAGAATTCCCAGGGGTAGTTTCGACTTCCATCGATCCTTGTTCTCCTGATAAAACGCGCGCTTTGTTACGTCATTCGAGTCACCCTATTGACCAGGAAGCGGGCAACAACCCCTATGTCGAACGTGTACCCCTGGTTCAAGAAATACGCCAGGCGTCGTCGCAATCGTCGTGTTGAGCGACCGAGGCTCCACCGTTCCGCTGAAACACGGACGAGAAAGCAGTCCTTCGTGATTTTTAGAATTTCTTCGACCCCCTGCGAGGCCCTCATTGGCTGTCTCGCGGATGGCGATGAGCGAGACAGGGATTGGCCGAGAGTAATACCTTGTAAAACCGTGAAAAATGTTGGATCGTCGGGAAGGAAACGGCGCAGCTCCGCGGAATGGCGCTTTCGTTGCATGCTGACTCCCTAATCGAGTGGAGGGTGCAACGAAGGTGGCCAAAGGATGCCATCTTCCTCTGTTGCCCTTTTCGCTAATCGACCTGCACTTTCCACCCTCCACGCGAATCGGAGGAGGAGGGTTAGCTGAAGCTTCTTTGACGAAGTGCGAGCCTGGTATTAACCGATTCAAGGCGCACCTGTCATGGCCTTACCGTTCCACCTAATAGGATAACTATTGATGCGATGCGTCGGTAACGATTAGGCTGCGGATCTCTGCGGAAAATAAACATTTTGTACAACGGTTGCCAGAGACCAATTAAACGTTTCATTCTTTATCGAATAATTCAGCTATGATAACTCTAGATAAGCTGAGAATTAATTGATAATCTTATAATGTTCTAATTTGTTTCTTTAAACTGCATCTTCTCGCTTTTGTCATAAATGCATAATAAACTCTTTATGCTTACAGACTTTTCTCAAAATACGTATCAACTATATATTTATTTATATTATCTTATTATCTTATTTAAATTATTTCTTATTTATCTTATTTGACTTATCTTATAAAAATTAGACTGTTCAAATGGAAACCTAATTAGCAAAAAATTGTATAATGATCTAGAAACGTGGATGAGTATAAAAGAATTTTTTAGAGACGATTTGAAAGACAGAAAATTAGAAAAAGAAACAGTGTTGGATGATTAAATTGGAGAACGCGAAGTCTGTGAGCATTGTTTAAATTAACGTGTAACTTGAACGCATTGCTATCAGTAGTTATCAATTGTCAGAATTAATGACGCGTCTATTTAGATATCACCTTATCGATAGATAACGTTATCTGCGACACTGACGAAGCTCGAGTTTTAGCTCCCACCTAGTCTTGGTGGACATCTCCATGCTGCGATGTTAGCCGGGTAGACGAAGCTTTTGATGTTATTGACTCGTTTAAAATTGAACTTGGAATGGCGGCGTTCGATCGTCTCCACGGTCACTCGCACTGCTCCACCCCCGCAGCTGCGGCTCGTTCTAATAACACTATTGGAATTCGACGTATTCCAGGATTCCCGAGTCTTTCGATTGTAGATGTTAGCCTGTTCCTGGAAGCTCGCGAGGCATGCTGAACACGATCCTCTTGAAAGAGTATCATCCGACATATTTTTACAGTGGAAGGGAAGATTGTTGCGACTCTGACAATTATCTGGAAAAAATATTCAAGCAATTAGATAACGTCTGCGACCATTTATATGTACTGGGTGTCTTTTCTTTTTTGCCAACCGTAGTACTTAATTAAATAATCAATACGAAAAAGATGACAATTTTTAGTTAATTTAAATTGTTGCATTTGTTTGCCTAGTAGGAACTGTTTAAATGTACAGGATGTCTTATCTTTTTTGCTAAAATTATTAGCATTTGCATAGACATTAAATATGTAAAATATTACAATTTGTAGATTGTTTAAATTATTGTAATTAATGGTGCAAGTTAAATATTAAATACGAAAAAGATGAAAGTTTTTAATTAATTTAAATTGTTACAATAAGTCGAGTGTTGCATTTACTTGCCTAGTAGGAATTATTTAAATGTAAAGGGTGTCTCAACTTCCTCTTTGCAAACGGTAGCACTTGTTTAAATATTAAATACGAAAAAGATGAGAGTTTTTAGTTAATTTAAATTGTTGCAATTAGTCGAATATTGCATTTGCTTGTCTAGTAGGAACTATTTAAATGTAAAGGATGTCTCAACTTTCTCTTTGCAAACGGTAGCACTTGTGTAAATATTAAATTCGAAAAAGATGAGAGTTTTTAGTTAATTTAAATTGTTGCAATTAGTCAAATGTTGCATTTGTTTGCTTAGTTGAAACTATTTAAATGTAAAGAGTGTCTCAACTTTCTTTTTGCAAACGGTAGCACTTGTTTAAATATTAAATACGAAAAAGATGAGAGTTTTTAGTTAATTTAAATTGTTGCAATTAGTCGAGTGTTGCATTTGCTTGTCTAGTAGGAACTATTTAAATGGATGTCTTATCTTTTTTGCTAGAATTATTAGCATTTGCATAGACATTAAATATGCAAAATATTACAATTTGTAGATTGTTTAAATTATTGTAATTAGCGGTGCGAGTATATTGCATTCGCTCGTGACGAACAGTCGTCTTTGTTTGCCACCGATTACATAAAGCTTCCCAGTCCAGAGGCTCGTTAAGCGACGTTTAGTAGTCGCTTGTCGGCCGACGACGTGTATTGATTTAGCGTCATCTGTTCATCATGTTACGTCGTAAGGACGCCAACGTATCAGGGCCGCATACAAGGCCCTGGATAGTCAAGTCACAAACATCGCATTGTGTCATTTCTTCGTCCCTCTCTCGCGCTCACCCTTCTTAACTTTCTGCTAGCAGGGAAAATCGTTGTTTAAGCGGCTCTCACAAAGAATTATCCGCATCAGACTCGTACAGACCACGACTTTCGATGAAGACGCTATCCGCAACGTATCTGAAAACAATATCATCGATGATAAGTCTGATGACGCTAACAGTAACGTCGTGTTCGAATAGATAAGAAACCAATAATTTATTTGCAAACGAATACTCTAGACAGCGGATGTTTTTTTTGCAAAATAAATATTGTTTGCACTAATTGCGACAAACGGGATCCAGATCATACTACTTCCCACTTATCAACACGTTAAATGCTGCACCAATTTTATATACTCTACACAAGTTTCACACATTTCATTCAGAGATGCAACCAATGACAATTTCAAAAAATTAGACGATTTCTCAAATTCAACGTTTGTCAAATAAAATTTATCGGGCAGCAATACACGCTTATTAGAAACTGTATTAAATGCCGTGGAGTTCATCGCAGTCCTCTTACCGAAAAGTATAGCCTTCAGGACAAAGAGTCCCTTGTCTTTAGCAATACGGTGTCGGATCGCTTCCTTTTCAAAACATTCACACTTCCGAGAAGCAGTCAATGGTTCGACACTCGATAGCTGTGAAACCCAACACGGTCAGCTATCGCGTCGCCTGCTGCCAGTACTGTTTAGCTTCACGGGCCGCAGACATTATAAAACCCTGCCATAAATTTGTCAAGGAATAAACATCAGTCATTCTCACCGAAACTTCTCGTTAAAAATGCGTTGACGCTAACACGCTGCTTAAATAAATTTGTACTATCCTACTCTCTCCGATATCCTACATACTTTTCAAAAACCCGTGTTTCATCTCCTATTTTCGTAAAATATTTTTTCCGGACGCTAATCCCTCGCATAGGCTCCGTCAAACTAGTCCGAGATCCTTGTAAGTGTTCCTCGTCAGGCTTGCTCGACCAGATTGCGCCGAAAGCCGAAGACCCAGGGGGTTGCGGTTCGTTGAGAAAGCCCCTTAAAGCTCGCCGAGTGAATCCGGGGTAGGGAAATGTCAGTCATCCGTTCGTCACGATGGCACAAGTAGCTTGCTGGCACCAGGGTACCAGCAGACGTTTGAGGGATTTATAGCTTTCCCGCCACGTCGACGTCAACGTCAACGGACCTCCCAGGAGGAGAGCCTCGGAGGAGATTCCTCGAGCTTTCTTTCGTCCATCGAAAGAACGTCGTTGACGGAGGCTTCGGAGCTGTCGCCAGCTGTCGATATGTCGAACGACTCGTCACGAGGCGTTTCGTGACGTCATGGAAGCTTGCAGTTACTAGGGTAGCAACGACGGGCAGTAGATGAATTTATGGGCTGCTCACCAACGAGAGACTCGGCCTGGTGTGTGCGTGGTGTAGGCGAGACCCTGCAACCCACACCCCGAGCCTCTCCGAGGACGTAAGAACTACTCCTGCCGGGAAAAGGCCTGTTTCGATGACACGAGCCGAGGAGAAGACCGCGGCGATACGTCAACCGATGTCAGTTGTCTGTCAAAGGGTCGTCAATGACGTCATTCTGAGACAAGCCTACCAGGATTACAGCCCCGGGGTAGATTTACGAGCGAGAGCAACAGGTGGTCGCCTCGGAGCTATATCATGCTCGGGGCTGTCCTCGAGGGGCGTATTTTCCTTCCGTTTGTTCGAGGGTGGTTACTCTTGCACGGGGTGGACCGGAGTCGCAGGAACCTGTACAGAATTCATGGCTTTGTTAATTATTGTTAATCGTTTGCGGTTCGATATTCGGTCGACATTAAACCTCAAGAAATCATCCCCCTATTCTACTAACAACTTCAAAGGCGTGTCGATGCTACAGGAACGAAAACGTTTCCTTAGAAGTATTTAAATTAATTTGTTATCGAGCGCGCATGGAAAAGATCTTTGTTATTGGATTTTCTCACGTTTGTCAGTGTCAGCTTGGTTGCTTAGAACCAACAGATAATTAATAAATAGACAAGATATTGATGAGAGCGATACGTTAATCGGACTACGACGACTGTTCAAGCTGGATCCGTTAAGGGATGCAAGTTTTGTAGTAGAGGTGGCTGATCCTAGTGGGAAAAGAATCTGGTAGATGGTGGAAGCGGTGAAGACGCTGGAAAAATAAATAAATAAATATTAAAATAAATATTGACAAGATAAATAATTATCATTTAGTAGAAAACCTCTGGAAGGAACACACCTGCGTGATAAGTCACGGTTTACAGTGGCTGCTGGAAAAATGGTGGAGAAACGGATTCTGCGCGTGCAGGATCACGTTCCCGCGGGACCTGTTGCTCGCCTCTGGTCGTAAATTCAGCCCGGGGATGTTGTCCTGGTGAAAACCGTGCGTTTGACGTCTTTATGACACGAAACTGACGTTAAATCGATACCAGCTCTCAGACAGGCGCACACATCCACACCGGAATCCTTGTATTAGGCTCTCTCACACAGAACGGGAACCACTTTACAATGTACCCAGCGACTGCAAAGCAAAATTGATTACCATTTAACAATCACAAGTTCGACTTGGAATTAAACGAATTAACACGTTGACTGCCTTATGAATTTTCTGCGTTTTACGCATGTTTTATAGATTTAATTTATGTAGACAACCAAAGCAATTTAATTTCTCTGCCAAACCAGATGGTTTAATTTACTAGACAATCTGCAACGAACATTTTGGACACTCTTTGACGATGGCTTTCCAATGCCTACATCGTGGTAAACTATCAAACCATTGTACAACATTATTGAGTATGTAATTCTTTCAGCAGACATTCAGCTTCGACTAAAGAATTGCATAAATCAATTCTACAGATGATGTACAAAATTGTTCAGTCTAATGTAGTTGTCAGCAACCTTCAATATATCCACCCTTGAATCTCTTGCTAAATTCTCAAACTATTGTAAAATGTTCCTCCATTGACAGACATTCAGCCTCAACTAAAGAACTGCATAAATCAATTCCAAAGATGATGTACAAAATTGTTCAGTCTAATGTAGTTGTCAGCAACCTTCAATATATCCACCCTTGAATCTCTTGCTAAATTCTCAAACCATTGTAAAATGTTCCTCCATCGACAGACATTCAGTCTCAACTAAAGAATTGCATAAATCAATTTCTAAGATGATGTACAAAATTGTTCAACTTGATCTAACTGCCAGCAAACGTTTAATGTATCCACCCTCGAATCTCTTGCTAAGTTCTCAAATCATTGTACAATGTTCCTCCATCGACAGACATTCAGCCTCAACTAAAAAACTGCATAAATCAATTCCAAAGATGATGTACAAAATTGTTCAGTCTAATGTAGTTGTCAGCAACCTTCAATATATCCACCCTTGAATCTCTTGCTAAATTCTCAAACCATTGTACAATGTTCCTCCATCGACAGACATTCAGCCTCAACAAAGAACTGCATAAATCAATTCCAAAGATGAACTTCCATCTTATAGTGGAGATATTTAGGTGTCCTGTTTTAGACGAAACACCCTGTATACTATTACTTTCTTTCAAACTGGAATTAGAAATTGAATCCTATTGTAAAACGCACAATCATTGGAGGAATGCATAGTATAAATATAGACTTTCTCCTTCTTTGAAGGAACTACGAATATCAAAGAACTCCTAATCGTTGTAACAATGAAATTAAATTGTAGTGCGGGGGGTTCGTTAGCAGCGAGGCGAATATCGAATGCCAACTGAATTTACATAGGAATAGCAGAGTGCCCGCGGCGCAGCGGTTTATCGATTTCACGTCAAATCGCCAGGACATGACGACCGTGACGTGTCACCGTAACAGGATCGTATCACCGGTAGAAATATCGTCGATCCACCGATAGAGTATTGTTGCGGTCCGATATTTTTTCGCCTGGCGTATATCGACGCGGACGAAGACACGCGATAAGACACGCGGCATCTGAAAAATATCAGGCCAGCATCCGGATGCGCCGGCTCGCGGGCCAGGACGAAAGAAACCTGGGAAGAGTCTTGTCGCAGGACATCGTCGACAAGGTCTCCGAAGGCGTTTCTATCGATTTTCTGTCATCCTCTCGCGTTTACGACATCTCACCACGATTCGACGGTACCAGGAACGTATCATCATGTCATCCTCTCGGTTGTTTACACCGGTTGCTCCCGCGTTCCATCGGGATGCTGACGCCAATTGCTCTCGGCTGTTGCCTGGATAACGTGGAAAAGCGGAAGGTCTGCTCGGCTCGTTTTGACTCGAGTGACACGCGCCTGACACATCGACATTCCGAGTTCTGTACACAATTTTCTTCTTCTCCTTCGGTTAACATTTTCGTTGATCCTCGTCGGTCATCAACGACGGCATTCGTCTCCGTTGCACGCGACCGAGGAGTCGATGCGTTTCAAGAGATTGTCACCGCTTCGTTGCAACTTGAATGATTTCTCAACGGATTGTCTGTCAGCGTTTATACTTGTCAGGAACCTGTGACACACGGTTGAGAGTACACTGTTTCAGTTTGGAGGGACATGCAGTAAAAGCGAAAGACGGAAATTAGAGTATGCGTATTATTCACCGATTCAATTCAATTCCCTGAGTCTGAAAATGTCGATTGAATTAATTACTTCAACTCAGGCTAATTAGAAAGAGAAAAAACGTCGGCCTTGTTTCAACACCTCTGGAAGTAGCAGTTGATCCTTTATTGGATTCCAAGCCGGGTATTCTGAACAATAAAATATAATAAATTAGTATTGCTGTCTTCTTATTAATCGTAGCAAGAATTATAGAAGCTTACCTCTTCAGACAATGTGGGCAGCCTGTTTTGTCGCTTGTAAGGATAGCGAGTGATCTTCTGTTGAATTGCAAGCGAGGATCTTTAAACAACAATGTATAAATGAACGTGTTCGTATTAATTGAAAGATATTTTAACAAAATGCCTGTTATCGGTATCTTGCTAATTTGAATGCTCGAGGCGAATTACGGTTCAACGGCCGGCGCCATTTTTCTTTGCTGCCGGATAGTGAGAATTGACCAGTGTTTGAGGACGACTGCAGGAGCAACGGTAGTCGATTCGCGGCTAATTGAACGGAACTGGCCGGTGTATCTGAAACTGATCGGTTGTCGAAGGCTCGTCAATCGAGAATTCAAGCACACGACCAGTTTTGTACTAGGCGAG
The DNA here is from genome assembly GCA_028453745.1 of Agapostemon virescens. Lineage (NCBI taxonomy): Eukaryota > Metazoa > Arthropoda > Insecta > Hymenoptera > Halictidae > Agapostemon > Agapostemon virescens. Next base: position 1,683,668 of record CM052098.1, on the reverse strand, counting down.
CAGATTTTCGGGTAGGCATTCGGTGGCGCTCCGTCCATCGCGAAACCACGTGACATGTCGTCCTTGCAGGATCAGGGTAGTAGTCTTTCGAACAGCTTGTAACGGCCAGAATGAATCAACATGCCGAGCGATCTAGACGCATGCAGATACCTGTCACGAGAAAATTAAAAATTTTCATTATCAAACCATCAAATCCACTAACAAAAAAAAGACATCTAAGACTCGGAGGACCAAGTCAACTCTAAGGAGGGGAATGCGTAACGGGCAGAATGAATCAACATGCCGATTACTCATTCGCTTCGAACCAACGACTCACTTACAGCCCAGATCACCAGACTGATTGAGGACACCCTCCCCCAAAGAACCAGCGCATCCGGAAAACAGTGTTAGAAACTAGTGTTAGAAATAGTACTTACAGTGAGTAACTTTAATATTCGGACACTATAAAATTTTTACTTTGTCGCGTTGTAATTTTGTTCACGATGAAGGAAAACAAAAATTAATTCTAAATTACATTCCTACATAATGTCTAGTTAATAAAAGTATAAATTTTATTTATATAATTACTAGCGTTTATTAACTGTCTGATTTTAACGTTACAATAATATTCGGACACTTTTAAAAACTCGTAGTTTTTGTAGTAATTTTTACAAACGAAAAGTAATTCAATATAGTGTAATGTTTGTAAACGTACCTCACAATCGCATTAAATATCATACTAGCTCACGCAAATTGTTACATTCCGAGGTGTCCGAATATTATTGTCACGTTAAAACTAGACATTGTTTCGTTTAAAATAGAATACTTAGTAAACGTTAGTAATTATATAAATAAAAATTATGCTTTTATTAACTAGACCTTATACAGTAATGTAATTTAGAATTAATTTTTTTTCTTCACGTGAGAATAATTATCTACACAGTTTGAAGGGAATAAATTTTTAACTTTGACAATCTCATTTTCCTTTAAAAATTTGAGAAAGATATAGTTGATGAAAAATAACATTCGTGTTCAGAGTATTAGAGTTTGTCAGAGTTGCGTACTAGTTATTGAAACGCTAAATTATCATTGAACGCAGACACGAGCTGTAGTCGTGGCCATTTTTCGTAGATTCGTGCGCTCGTAGTGCGCGTTATTTTATAATGTATGCACGCCAGGCGGAGAGCGCAGTTCGAGGAATACTCGAGGCTCGGTATGTTTTCTTAGTAACTCCGCAACTTTCATATTCATAGATACTGCATATATTACCATCGCAGACTATCGCTTAACTAGAATATAGCGCCCGAACTATGGATCCTTCGATCGTGCCATCTCCAAGACTGTTCCATCGATTAGTTTCGAAAGAGTGAACGTCCGAGTGCGCCAGTGTTCATTGATCCACTGCTTCTCCTCTTGTTTCTTTAAAACGAATAACCATTTTCAGTAAAATATTTCCTCTTCGAAAAAACGGTTCAAGTAAATATATTAACAAGTGCATTTTGGAAGATTAAATTAGAAATAGAGTAAGTCCGGTGTTGACCAACAGTCAACATGTTAACGAATTCGCTAGCACACGTACTGGACCTTCACGGTTACATACTCTGCCTAAAGAATAGAAAATTAATCTAGTTTGTATGATATCCGGTAAAAGTGTTTACAGTAATCGTATAAAAAGAATTCGTCGTGTTTAACATTTTGAATAACACTTCAAATAAAATAAATAACACGTCAAATAATTCCATCACGCATATATGAACGCATGGCAGTCAAAGTGTTAAAAAGATATAACAGGCTTAGGCCACATGAGAGTGTCCCATCTAACTTGAGCGTCATATTTCGCTTATTTGTTACAATAGGGACAAAATGTAGAGAAGAGAAGATGTTAGCAAGAGGAGAATTGTCTGAAGCCGGATCTACGACAATATATGGCCCAAGGTTAGAACTAGGAAGACTAAAATGAGTGGTGATAACAAGCTAATCTTTTTCTTCGGGCTGCAGCAGCCTGTTGCGCTCACAGCGACCGCAGCGCTTCTTCTGGCGGCCGGTGGTGCATCGATACAATTTATAAAGCCGGTCGCCAGGTAGCGTGCAGCGACGATAAGTTCGATACATCGAAACGTGACGTTGTCAGGGCCGCTGGCAGTCAATGGGGAGGGGATTGGATAGGTGAACGGTTGGCAATAACGATACACAGGGCTGACAAGTTGTCAAGCCGTGCGAGCTCCTTGGGGATGCTGTGCTCCTGGCACTTCGAGATGCAGCGTGTCTTTCGAATGGCGACGGGAGCGCTTCGCAGCGCAAGCCACGACGACGGAAAAGACAATGATGGCGGTGACCGAGGCAGCCACCGACGATCACGAGCAAAAAGAGCCGAGGCGACGGGAAAAGACGGAGAGGCGGTCTTTCCTGGTCCTTCGTTCGAACGGCAAAAAATGCCATGCCCCTTGGCGCGCCTCTTGGAATAATGGGGCGCCATGAACGAGTGCTGGTGCACGCAGCCTCTGTTATTATTTCGCGGGTAAATCCCGCGACCCGTGTCCTGACTCTCTGGCAGAAGGGAGGCTGGGAGGAGGGTCTGGGAAAAAAAAAGATCACAACTGTAAAAGAAGAAGAGAAACGAGCGCTGTCGTTCGTTCGTTCGTTCAAGAGCCGATAATCGCGCAACCGACAATGAAAATCGATGGCTGACACAGACTGCGCATGTCGTTACTTGCGGGGGAGAGGATTCGTTTGTTTTTTCTGCTATCCTGGTGCCACTGTGGTTCCCGGCATTCTTTTCATTGTTCTGTCGCTCTTGTTTTGTTTTTATCGATTCTCCGCCACCTGACGAGAAAAGAGAAATATATATTTTTTTTTTTATTAATTTATTATATTTTAATCAGCAAACCTGGCGATACGCGGTGTTGCATGCTCAACAGCGTTTCCAATAATTAAGTAATTCGACCTACTGAAATCTCTGATGTTTGACTTATCTCATTTGTAGGCCAAAGATCATTTAACGCGACTCTCGAAACGTTTATGTTCGAATATACCTGCCGTGAAAAAAATGATGCGAAAAATGTTCTTTTCCAACGATCGTTTCAGGTGTGAGTTACGAAGATGCTTTAAGAGATGGCGTCCTCTTTTGCAAACTCATGAACAAACTCCAGCCGGGCCTTATTACCAAGATCAACACCTCGGGCGGTGATTACAAAATGATGGATAACCTTAATCAGTAAGTACCTGCAATTCGTAAACTAGTTACATGTGCGAACTTGTTTCAGTAAGAATCCTTATGAATAACATAACTATTTTTCTAACGTTTCGTCAGCATCTAAATAAAATTTATGGTATATTAAACAGACGATTATATTAGTAAAAATATTATTCTATGTTGTCAAAGTGCAAACAGAAAAATGTTTTAAAATAGAATCTTTTAGATGCAAAGCACGTCTGACGTACCAAACGCAGCCATGAATTACAAAATGTTTAACACTAATTTCAGAAACTTTAAAGGTCTCTATATTAATAACCGGTCGCTGTATTTTCAAATTTCAACCGACAATTTATTACATTGATATACTTACAGCAAAAGTACCGTGTCGGCATAAATCTGCTTTATACTTAAGAAATTAGTGTTTCGGTCAGGTTTTCGGTAAAAAAGTGTTACTTATTTGCGCGTGGTTCCTCGATTAGCTATATATCGAACCCGAAACCGTCGAACCTCCTTCGATATCATGTTTCCCTACTGTACAGTCGACTTTCCGCAATCGACAGTGTTTTGCTTCGGAACGACTTTCGACTCGCACCCTATCGACATCGAGACCGTTTGGTCACCGACTCTCGCTGGAATCGAGAGATCAAACGATCTGCGACTATTGACCTCGAGTTCGTCCGTTCGAAGCCAACGATTCCGCCATATTTGGACAGGAGAACCGCGACAATAGTTCTGGTTGCCGGTGTGTAGGTACCTCTTCAGGTATTCTGGGAGCCTACTGAATAAGTACCAATAAAGTCTGAGGTCGGGACCGTCGCAGTGAACTTCGAACGGATACAACAGACCTGTGCCTCTCTCTCGCAGCAGCCGAATCCTAAGTTATCCAACAGCGCTGTCGTTCTGACTCGTTTAGAACCTGAACTATTACCAGAACCACCGAACATTCTAAACAGACTGCGAGTCTCTATGCAAAATCAACATTTTCTTATCACTCACAAGTAAAAACCAAATAGAAAGACACCAGTTCCGTCTTTCTCTAACAATCTTAACACTAAACCTGCTGAGCACTGAAGAATCTAGAAATGGTCATTTGACTGACAATCGTAGGTTTAGTGTTAGGTTGTCCAGAAAGTTCGTGTCGATTTTCGATAGGTGGCATAAAGACAGGTCTGAATATATTAGAATTACTAAAAACAAATGACATGCGTACATATTCTAACAGACGATATTTCAGACATATATGGACAAAACTTTGGTATATAACGAAACTTAAATGCGTTGCGCCTTCCGTCAAAATCAGTACAAACTTTCCAAACAACCCAATCTAATTCTCGATAAATGCTCTACCTAATTGCGACATATTAGAGAAAAACTATTGAATGCACCTGCAATATTAGACGTTGTCGAACAGTTTTTCATTTCTCGACGATCCCTCGGCGTAATTAAGACGTCGATGCAGCTAGATTTCAAAGCGCGTGGAAGGCGTCTCCGCGACACATGGAGTTGTTGTTCGTTTAACCGCGGCGTCGCCTGCGCATGTCACCAATTGGCGCGTTTTCAATGTTTAAGAGCGCTTTCTTGAATAGTGAGGCGAACGATGCGCAGCGCGGCCACTCCGCGTTACTCCCTTTTCATGCGGAAAACAGTAACATCATGGAGGTCGTGCATGAACGTGTCGCATCCTCCTCGACCGACTGTGTGTCTGGTATCCGGAGAGCTCGTTAACACTGGCCTGCCTCACGTTCGTCGCGTCGGGCTATGTGTGTCATCGATAAAATGTCGAAGAGCTTTTCGCCAATGTGGACAAAAATCTCTTTCAAACAACGAATTCATATTGCAGATTCATTCGTGGACAATATATGATATTTATCAACGGAAAATCAACTCGTGAACGAATTTGTTTACCGTTATCCGAGCCACATTTATTTATTATTCGATCGAATGATAAATAAATCTGACACCTGACAATGTCCGACTGACATCTACCGATGGGAACCTGTAGCATCTAATGTACATGAAATAAGGGAATCAAGTCTAAACGAAAACGAAAATTATTTGACTCGTTACAATTCTATGTTGTAACCATATATTAATTATATTATAGTTAATTGTAACACGAATTTCTATTATTCCAGGTTTCAAAAGGCTTGTGTTAAATACGGAGTTCCCGATGTGGACCTGTTCCAAGCGGTTGACCTAATGGAAAGGAAAAATATAGCGCAAGTGACTAATACGATATTCGCCATCGGTCGCACAGTAATTATATCTATTAACAATAAAGGCCATGCTCTTTTTTGTGAGAATTTCAATTGATTAAATTTTTCTGTAGACATACAGACACCCAGAATGGCGTGGACCATGGTTAGGACCTAAACCAGCCGAAGAAAATAAACGAAACTTCACCGAGGAGCAATTAAGGGCTGGCGAAGGTCTCATTGGACTCCAGGCTGGTACTAATAAGGGTGCGACTCAAGCTGGACAAAGCTTTGGCGCCACAAGGAAGATACTTCTTGGAAAATAATGTTAATATTATAATTATTCGTATCACACTGTCGGTGGACTGTAACAATTGCGCAATTCATAAATTATAATATTATTAATATATATATAGATAGCGCAGAAAGTATTCGTATATCCCTTAAAAACGAACAAGATTTACATATTAGCTAGTAAACTAATCTTTTTAACATCTCAAAAAAAAACTGAAATCATTTAGTCCAATTAGAAAAAAGTTATTTTCTTTTAAAGTGTGTTCAAATATTTTTTACACCGACTGTATAAAAGTGAAACGTAATTAGTCCCGTAATCAATTTCTATTCATGTACAATGTAGTTTATACGAATAGAAAATAAGTGGTTTCCCCATATCCTCTAAAAACATTGTTAATAAAAATTTCTTTCGTTTTCTTGAAACCCTTCGTCTTCTGATTACATATACATGTATTTACAGGACATTCGACAGATTACCGAATGTATAAAAATCCTTTGTACATAATAATCTATGTGCACTTTTTACAATTTAATAGCAAAATATATGTCCGACGATTACAAGAAACATTGCGATCATTCTGTGTTTCATTGTGTGTACGTTATAGTGTCTGTGAGATAATGTGCAGACAAGCGCCAACTGTATAGCAGTTATGTCAATAAGGTTAAGTTCTTGAGCTCTTCATGATAATGTTAGTAACGATGTGAACATTGACATGCAAATGTAGAGTATGAGTTTTTTCGGTTCTTTCTACGTTCTAACATTGCTCGGCCTTAGAATAGCGGGTGGAATTGGAGAAGGTTAGTACGGATATGAGGATGTTAGGTTACCGACATCTGCATTATTAAATTTACTGTTTGTCATCGAAAATTGGTTAGGACAATTGTTTAAATTTAACTCGAGAGGGTCCTTTCTGGACACGGGTTACGGAACGGATGTATTCTTCGAAATTATACACCCGCCGGAATTGGAGTACACGTATAAATTGAGGCCTGCCAAGGATTTTGGAGTTCCTTTCGTAAGTACATAACTGTTAACGCGTTGACTGCCAAACGTATTTTGTTGGTTTTTTGTGAAATTACCCATTTTGAACATTACATTTTTTATATTAATTGTATTCACAAAATTATAAATCATGGTCAGCTACAACAGGTACAACATTATTGAAAAGTTTAATGCCAGTTAATAACAACCACGATGGCAGTCAGCTTCGTTAATCATTGTGGAAATAAATTTGAAAATGAAAACACACTGAATTTCTAGAATGCGAGTTTCTTGGAGGAGAAGATTCCTCTGGTTCCAACAGAGCCTCCACAAGGTTGCCAGCTAGCGAAAAATGCGAAAGAATTAAAAGGTAGAGTTGCCCTGGTCGAAAGGGGCAACTGTAGTTTCTTTGTTAAGAGTATGATGGTTGAGGAAGCCGGGGCAAAAGCTGTGATCATAGCAGACTATTATTTACCTACTGTAGAGGACTCTACAACAAATCCACTATGGGCAGACTATTATTACATAGAAATGACACGTGATGTCACTATACCACCTTCAAAAACAGTGAACATTCCTGCTGGATTTTTGCTTGGTAAGAATGGTAAAATGATTCGGCAAACACTAAAACGTTTGAATCAACCGTTTGCCTTAATCAATATCCCTGTAAACTTAACTTATACTTCTTTGGATAAAGTGCATCAACCACCCTGGTTACTTTGGTGAACTTGGGTATACACGAATAAGGCAATATTAAAGCGGGAATAATTAATTATAAAAACAGTTTATTATGGAATTTGTTTCTTGGCAAATAATTAATCGTTATTTCGAAATCGGTCGAGTCTCTCTTTGTAGCCATGTAAGCGCTTGAGCATTCTCCGGTCCTTGCAATAGAGGTCCCAAAGTATTCAAACATTTCGCATGGTAGTCGTTCAAATACGCGATCTAAAATACGTTACAAATGATATTATCTAAACGAAGAGAACGTGAAAGAAAAATCAAACTGATACCTCGTCATCTGTTAATAAGGAAACATCGAGCAAGTTGGTCTGTATAGGCACCAGTGTAACAGTCTCGAAAGTAAGGAAGCCACGATTCTTGTGATTGTACGGAGTATGTGCCTTCACCACTAATTCGATATTTTCGAGTCTAATGCCAAACTTTTCGTCCTCGTAGTATCCTGGTTCTAAAAACATTACAGATCGTATTAATATTAACAATATACAGTATGCAGGATGTTTGGCGACAAATATGAATGATTCGAATTGGTCTTGAAACTATTAACAATCTCATTCTAACTTTAAAATTGTTTCCCAACCACTGCCAAACATCCTGTGTAACAAATGCGAGTAATACTTCTATACTTTGTACCATTTGAAAGAAACATGCCAGGTTGTAGGCCTGGGTCATCAGGATATGGTCGCCAAGAGATGGCAATAGGACCTTCGTGAACATTTAGATACGAACCTACTCCGTGACCAGTACCATGAAGATAATTAAGACTGTAATTGTACATATAATATATGAATAAAGAATATTTTCCATTTTATGAAGAAAGCAAATCTATGTACCCGACACTCCATAAGTTTTCACGGGTAAGCGTATCGAGATAATTTCCTTGTAACTTCAGGGGGAAAATGGCCGTCGAGAGACGACACTGTCCCTTGAACACCCTCGTGAAACATTCACGTTCGAAAGTAGTAGCATCGCCAAAGTGCAATGTTCTTGTGACGTCCGTAGTGCCGTCTTTGTACTGGGCACCAGAATCGCAAAGATACAACTCTTTGTCCGTAATTGGCACATCCGTTTTCGGTGTCGGCAAATAATGGATTATTGCTCCATGAGGCCCAACCGAGGAAATGGTTGGGAAACTGAGCCCGACGAAATGATCCTGCTCCCTTTTAAATAAAACGCACAAATTAATGTTTCTTTTTCTTTTTCAATTTTTTTCAGGGATATCTGCTACAGCTTATCTGACTACACCCTTTGAGGATCAGAAATCTCCTTACTTCCTGAATTTCTCCAGCTGCGTTGCCCCAGATATTTCCGTGATCGTTGCTTTCTTATTCTTAACTTGATCCTCCAACCATGCAAAGTATTTTACAAGCGCAACAGCGTCACGTATATGCGCGGCCTTCATTCCTTGCACCTCGACATCGGTCTTTATAGCCTTCATAATGCTTATCGGCGTTATAGCGGTGTGTTGTTTTACTTTCCCACAAGCAGCGTGTATCGCATAACTCGAGCCGTTGCTAACCCATATTTTTTCGTTGCTTGTAACTGCGATTTCTTTTAAAAATACGTGTATATCATTGTATGGGTGATAAACCACGTTCACCCCTTCATCTATTAACTGTTGCTGAGCTCCCTCACTAACTTTACTTTTATCAATAAACAGATGTAGATCGTTTAACGTGAGAATCACGTAGGCAAAGAAAACAGGATTGTAAGGTATATCAGAACCTCTGAAGTTCAGCATATATGCCACTTCATCCAAAGCTGTAATAACAAGTACTTTTGCCTTGTTCTTATCCATTTCTTCCCTGCACAGCCTGACTTTCTCTGCTACAGTACGCCCTGAAAATTGCAGAGGCTGTGGTAGAATAGTATTACCTTTAGCATCAGGCTGGTCGTCGCCCCATACTTTATCAATTAAATTCTCTTCAAGCGGCATCAGACAGTGACCAGCAGCAGTTAAACTGGTATGCAAGACAGCCCATTCTGTGTAACTCATTAGATTAGAATCTGCACCAACAGTGGATTTAGGTGGTAAGTTAGAAACCAACCATGTAGCTCTCGTTGGAGTATCTAACAATCCTTCTCTCATGAGAGTCCACATTTCTGGAGGATCAAATTCTGCCAATGCTTGCGTGTAGTACCTTCCATCTGTCCACAACAGTGCTTTGTCTGGTGTCACAATAGAGACACCGAAAGAACCAGTGAAACCACTGATAAATTGTACACGTTCATCTCTGGCTCTCAAATATTCAGATTGATGAGCATCACTCGTATTTATGATCAGAGCTTGGATACCTTTCTCTTTAATTCCACCAATTGGAACAGCTTGCATCAGCTCACGAAGTTTAGATAATTTCATTATACCAGTCTTCTGTGCCATATTGGTGTCTCTGTGAACATAAATTTTCTTTTAGAATAATTTGCAATCAGAGAAAATGAAACTGCAGAACCTCCCATATTCATACCTCTATTATTCGAACATTCAAACAGCTGATTTAAAGCAACATTTAATAAACTTTTGCAAGCTACCAGCAAGGTAGACAAAGCTTTTATCCATTTATTAATATAAACATGGAAGGCTCTATTGCATCCAATTTAGTATTAACAAATTTATCGACTTCTGTTCGTTCAATATTTACCTATTTCCACGTTGCTCACTATTCCCATATAATTAAATAGAAAATCGAAGTAGATAGCGCGCTAAAAAATAAATGTAATTGTTCGCTGGGAACGTTAGCCACTTCCTTCAAGGTTTTCACAATTGTGCCGTTTCTCACCTCGTTAAAAGACTATTATCTTATCGAATACTCCATAAAAACATCAAGGAATTCAACTCATTTTCTTTATCACAGATATAAATCTGAACACTATATGTACGTTGTTATTCCAACCTTTTTGTTGACACGTTTCAGAACAGTTCTGTTCAAGGTTAGAAATTACTCTTTTTACAAAAAAAAATGCATTTATCAGTAACTTGTACTCGTACTTGATTAAGATTTATCCTTCAAACAATGAAGTAATATTCTTGTTATGCGTTTGATCGTAATGTACATGAAATACGGTAAATGCAATATGATGTAAAAAAATATGCATCACAAATCGCCGACATTTATGCGTCGATTAGCGAAAAATTATTTACTTAATTTTGGCAATCATTTTTGTTACTCAATTTTGCGAAACTGTTTATATTTAGATCCCTGCACGAAAACATGCGAAGTAAATACCAATTGTTTATATTTTATTGTTGAGCAAAAATAGAAAGATAAACTATCGTTGATACAAAACTAAATTACGCTAATGTAAGTATGTATGCAGTTATATGTTTCTAATATAATATATAATTACTGTAAGTTACTTGTTGCTTCTAGCATGCTCAGTTTAACAAAACATTGTGCCTTAACAATTGGGAAAAAGAGTGCATTAAGTTTTCTACCTCTTCGACAAAATTTGTATACATGCACCCTGAGACCCATAATTACGAAAAGGGCAGCTTTATTAATAAAAGGACAACCTACCTGTTTACGAAAGGTATACATATTAAATTCAAATTAAGTAGACAGCAAATCTTTATGCATAAAATCTGCAGTCTAAAAATTCTATTTTTATATTTATAAATTAAATCAAGACTCACGTTTGTAATTTTGTTTATAGAATATACTTAACCAGAGGAATGTTATAGCTGTAAGTTTTGCTTCAAAACCAGCTGCACAACCAAACAAAATTGTAGGAAAATGGATGTTAACTTGTAGTGGCATGGTCTTTATTGCCGTAGTCTTAGGTACAATTGTTTATTTATACTATTACTATTATATACGTACTGTTGTAAAAGTTGTTGTGAACGAAACTTATGGAAAATAGATCATAATACCAAAAACATATTTCCATAATTTTAATATTATATCTTAAGTTTTTATACAGTACACTTAAGTTACTTCAGACACAGAAATGAATAAAACGTGAATGAAAACTGTATAAAAATTTATTTCTTCCTCCTATGGTACTTAGGAGGTGTAACGAGACTCACAGAATCTGGTTTATCCATGGTCACATGGAAATTGTTGGGTGAAAAAATGCCTACTACAGAAAGTCAATGGCGTGCCGAATTTGAGCGTTACAAACAGTTTCCAGAATATAAAATGTGAGGCTTATTAACTCTCGTTAACTCAAGCATTACACAAATGTACTATGTAACTATATTTCTATTTTAGAACTAATCGTGATATGACAATCGAAGAATTTAAACGTATTTGGTGGATGGAATACTTGCACAGAATGTGGGGACGTTTAATAGGCGGTGTATTCATAGTTCCAGCAACTTATTTCTGGGCAAAAGGTATGCTGGCTCCAGCAATGAAAATCAGAGTAGGTGTTCTAGGAGCTTTGATTGGTTTACAAGGACTTATGGGCTGGTATATGGTGAAATCTGGTTTGGAAGATCGTTTTGTGGAACAGTCGGACGTTCCTCGAGTTTCGCAGTATCGTTTGGCTGCTCATTTGGGAATGGCATTTGTAATTTACACAGGATTCCTGTACAATGCTTTAAGCTATCTGAGTCCTGCTAAAAAATTCGATTTGAATTCTTTAAACGTTAACATGACTAATATCAAACAGAAACTTAAAAGATTGAGAATAGTGGTACACTCGACGAAGGGATTAGTATTTCTTACCGCTTTGTCAGGCGCTTTCGTAGCGGGAATGGACGCAGGTCTTATTTATAATACATTCCCGAAAATGGCAAATAAATGGATACCGGACGACATACTCGCAATATCCCCTAAGTGGAAAAACTTCACAGAGAACCCAACCGCTGTACAATTCGATCACAGAGTTTTGGTAGGATTAATATAAATAGTACAGTATTCTCTCTGTAACTGTTAACATTTTATGAGGCTAAGCTTGGCACGAGCCCTGGTTTGCTTTTGTTTGCTGAACGCCTCGAACTTCAGTTCCTCATTCTTTTTCAATCGCTATCTACGTACGAAACACTAATGAATGTAATACCTCTTTTAGAATTGTGACTTTGCAGACCTAAAGTTTTCACAGATACGGAGAGAATACTGTCTGACCGGATTAAATGTACACACGAAATTGATGTTAAAATCTATGTGTTTTTACAGGGTATCACCACGTTGTCTCTGATAACTTATATTGGAATCGCGTCTCGACGATATAAACTTCCTGGCAATGCAAAGAAGGCAGTTGTCGCTGTCCTATGTGCTGGTTATTTACAAGTATTACTAGGAATAACAACATTACTGCACCATGTGCCGTTAACATTGGCTGCATCTCATCAATCTGGTAGTCTCCTTGTACTAAGCTCGATGATTTGGTTGTGTCATGAATTAAAGTACTTAAAGTATGTTGTTAAATGAGACTGCAAATAAACAGGTTATCATAGAGATTTATCTCATCCGACAGTTTGCCACGAGACAGGAAACAAAATAGGTAATTTCATAACGATTTCACAACATTATGCTTTATTTGACAATGCATTAAGTTATAATAATCAATATTCATAGAAATAAATTTACACGTGTGTAAGTAAATATACCTACAATCGGAATATCAAAGTTTAAGTAATTTTTATATCGTTTTGTAAGTAAATTTAATTCCATGTTTATTAAGAACAAATAAATACCTATCCTAACGTAGTAAACAAATTGTGTCATATCTGTAACATTTCTCATTTATTTTTTTTCTCTTGTTCTTCATTATTGGTTATTACAAGATTACATCTTACGGACCTGGTTAAATTTTATCTCTAGACTGTAAATCAGAATGAACTGACTACTAATATCATTTCCTTTCTTTTTTTTTTCATTGTGTTTGGGTAAGTATCAAATACTAAATAATGTTTATACTGATACCTAATTTCGAAAACCAGCTTTGGTAAGTAATATTACATAGTTCAATAGTAATATTCGGATAGTTTAAAAAATGTGTAAACCCTGCTTAATTGATAATTGCTATCTAATTACAGTAATATTTCGTTTCAGCGTTTAAAAAGTTTTTTTTTCTTTCTTCGTAATATATTCTCTAATTACTTCTGATCAGCAACACAGTGAATTCAATGTTATTTTATTGGAAGTTGTTCTATCTAATCTCCAATCAGTCATTCTTTGATTTTTTTTTTCTTTTGTTTAAAACGCCTTATATGCATTGGTCCAACATAGCAACATTAATATAAAGCAGCAGTAATATTTATTAGGCGTTTTTGAATTGCACTTTCATTATTGTAATGCTTTCTTTTTTTTATTTACAGTCACTCTCATTTCCTTGCATGGCAATAGTGCCATATCACATTTTATCTTTTTTTTTTTATTCAATATTACACGGATATGAGTATTAAAGGAAAATGTTTTTCTTTGCCGCTCGTACAAATAGGAATTACAAGCCTTAAAAAAGAAACACAACATTTGCGATAAAACTTTTACACGATCATGTGCGAAAATACACATACTGTAATTTAACTATATGCACAAAACGTTTCTGCACGGTATTTGAACATCAATCGAAAAGAACTTAATGCAGTCTCCTTTATATATATTGCAAGTAACCCAAATACTATATAATGAAACTAATATCAGTCTGATAGAATTTGTTTTCCCCATTGAGACCCTTATGTCTTCATTACATTCTGGTAACAAACGTCTCACAATAAATGCGAAATTACCATTTCAAACATAAAAAAAAGAAGTATGAAGTAATACTTTAAAAAAGTGTCATTGCTTTACCAGAAAATCACATGTCTCATTGAATAAAGGTACAGTTTAATTGCATATTGCTAATGTAAATAGAAAAAGTCTGTTTCTTTATATATTAAAGAACATTCGTGAACACTGTGACATAGTAGAGAGAAGAACGGTGTATTTACGTGGGTTTCCTAAATTTCTAGGCAAAAGAGATGTGTTACTTTTGTTTGCACAGTTATTTATCGTATTATATCTGAAAAAGTTTATCGTAATCGATTTTTTTCGTGTGAACAGGTTTTTGTACACTTTCGCGTTAATATTTTTAACAATTTCTTCCAGGCATTTGTATTATTATCTTGGACGTGATTACCCAATTTATAAATAAGTTATTTATATGATTAAATATACTTGTTTTTCGACACTCAAATTGAAAATAGTGAAACTGATATATATATATATACATATGTATATCTGTATACACATATGTATATATGTCTGCATTTATTATACATACACCCACATGCAACATTATATATAATTATATATGATCAATGCATATAAGAAATAAACTATATCACCGTTGTGTTAGTACAGTCAATAAATTCACACGCATAATAATGTCATTTTTGTATAGTTATAACTTTAGACAAATTTTTTTTCTTTTGTTGTGCAACATATGGGGCAGAAGTAATTAAGTGCTATTTAAAAAATCGAAGTTGCAGTACCGTTCTTGTGTGAAACATTTCCTTATAAGCACAAATAACATGGAAACGCCAAAACGATTGCGCTGATAAAATCGTGTAAAAATTATACGTTCTGCACCACATGCGTTCTTCAATATTAGTCTTATGTTTTCTTCTCTGTGCATTATTCTTTAACTTTGAAAATCTTATACAATATCCTATTAGTACTTACAGGAAGGAATCGTAGATTTCCAGGCCATCATTAGGCCAAATATTTGCTCCTATTAAATAATTGAAACTTACGACTTATAATTATTCAAAATCCATTTACAAAAATTGAAAGAAGTGTGTGTTAAACGATTTTTTATGCCCTATACTGTAATGCAAAATTAACACAAGATAATAGCAATTGCTTCTTCTCAATTCGATATTTCAGTAGAAACTGCGATTATTTTGTTCAAATTAAAAAAGAAAAGAAAAGAAAAGAAATTGAGTATAGAATTCTAGAAAAGATAAGATGAAATGCATTGCAACAAGTAGCATATATCTTGTTCCTTTTCTCTCTCTCTCTTTCTCTCTCTATTGTCCATTGATGTCTTCTTTATATTCAATATTTATGTAATTCTCTTATTGTTATTAGTATTATTATAATTTTTCATTAAGTGTATGACTTATTTTTTACATTATATCATTATGCAACATGGTTCAATAAGCAGCACAGAATAGCTTTCTACATATATACTTAGTTTTCTCAAGTGTTACAGCACCAGTACCTTCGTTGGTAGTAACAAATAAGTATGACAATATCAGAATTTGAGTATGATCACCTTTCCTGCTGTGAATTCAAATGGCATTTCCAAAAGAATTTGTTCTTACTTGGTTCGTTATATGCATTAAATAGGAAATCAAATTAGAAATTTTAATCAGAATTTTCTAGCGGTTCACCGATTTCACGATTGAGACACGCTTTCAAATGTTTTTTTGTTTCTCGATCTAATATAAATTAAAAAAGAAAAAAAATTAAATAATCACAACCTACAATTTAAACGAAATAATATTTAATCCTTAGAACATTTACGTATATTATGAGAGTTAAGTGCATTTTATTGTAAAAAATCACTTCAAGAATTGCTGCTCTATTCTTAGTAATGATACATTATAAAATTAAAAAAAATGTGTTCCTACTTCTTGAACGTGTGTAAGATAGTGCTTATTAGAAAGGTTGGTTCAATGGTGACTTGTCTCTTACGTATACAGTAGTTCAGCTTGTTTTCATGGGACTGTCATCCAACTTTTCTGGATTCACAATTACTTGTATTACATAACCCGGTTGTATCTTTGCTTCTTCTATATGCATTTTATCCCCTAATAATTTGCCGCCAAAGAACCACCTTTGACGGGACGGTTCTAAACCTTCCTGGCTCTGCGAATACAATAATCAATGAACAAAAATATTTGTGTATTCTTTTTTCAGTGTTAACAATTTGTTTAATGTTTGTAGAAGTTTAAACACACCTGCAATTTCTTTTTAGCAATAGCAACAGTGTCTTTGCTATAAACAGGCAATTTTACTTCACCAGATGTGGTTGACAACCTGAGCTTTAATGTTTGTTCAACTCCGCTATCAACAGGTTCTATAAAATAACATTATAAATAAACATTTGTTCTATTACAATGATGTACAATTACAAGATCTTTGTATCCTATTACCTGAACAATCGGCAGGAGAGTCTCTTCCACTGTCCTCTTTCACAATATTTATAGGATAAGATAAGCAGTAAATAGGGACATGATACCTGGTTCCTAATTCGTCGTAACATTCTGTTAAAAAGCCATTTGGCACAGAAATATTAGCTCCATCTAATATAGCCTGTGCCAATTGATAGTCTTGACCTTCTGCAGCAGTTGCCCCGGCTCTCAATGCATCCCATATTTCTTTACGACCATCGAACGCAGGTGCGGTGTCCCAAAATTCGTCCCTTTTACTTCTGAGTTGACCTTCCGTCAATGGTACATCTGACCTCCACCTAATCACTTCATGGCATAAGGGATGATTCTTTCTCGAATTTCCTATATAAATAAAAACAATCCTGTCATTTTAAATTCTTTGTTTAAACACCGGTAACTTGATTCCTGCGTAATTTTGAAATGAATAAATAAATAAACATTTCCAATCAGCAGATCCTTGCAGTATAAAAGAGATTTCGAAATTTTAATCGATGTTAATCACACGCGAATGTATTAATTACAAGATCATCCGATGTAACACATTAGTGTCACTGCACCGAATTCAGTGATAAACAACTGTAAAGTGTAAATATTTGTTGAGGAGAAGTAGATACGATAACCGTAGGCATTACGCACGAAACTTTGAACTCGATATCGACAACGGAACCAGCACAATGTTCTTCACGGTGATAATTTTAAACAAATCGCGGACACGGTGCAACACATAATATGCAGAATACCGAGTCATAACACGCAATAAATTGTTGGGAACGAAGGTAAGGGGGAAAAAGCTCGGGTATCTTCAAGGTTAGTCTGATGTTGATCCGAATTTCTGCGCGACGATTCCTGGCCAGATATTCACCTGAATTGACTCTCGACGAGTTCCCTGTGGTGTCGTCAACAGAGGAGTTCCTTGTCCTCGTTAAACCTATGCAGCCTCCCATCCTAGGCGGCTGGAGTGACCAAACATTTCACTGAAATTTAACAACACCTCGCATGCCATTTTCGTCCATCTTATCCACCGCACTACAAATCGGTACCATTAGAGGCGCTCTAATCGTGTCACTGGGCGACCTAACCTAGAAACACTCTCGCTCGCACGCGCACAAATGGATTTTAAAGTTAAATAAAACAAACTGCATCCGCCGAGAGAGTGGACTCGACAGGCGAAAAAATATTCGTTGACAGGACGTTACACGTGACGTGACAGCTACATCCAGTTGTTCTCATCTCAAATTCGATTTAGATACTTATTGAGCCAGAGATCTCATTAGAAACGGACCAAGACGAGATAGGTTTTATTATTGCGCTGAGGTTAAGTATCACAGTGAAGAGGCAAGGTGTTTATGATGGCTTCGTTCGCAAGCACTGTTTCTAGGGACAGATTTCTTACTGCTTTCGAGAAATATGAGACACTAAGCACGACGTGCCAAGAGATAGCCTTAGGTATGTATTAATTACCATAATTAATCATTCTGATCGTGTGCGTAGATGATTAACCTTGATGTCTGAGGACAAGTAGAAACTGATCGCACAGGGACACGCGCGCACACACACATACGGGGAAACGAATTTGTTTATGTGCTAGATTTGTAAATTTATTTTATGGTAATTCGAAGCGGAAAGGAATGATTCAGAATTGGACTGTAAATTTGTATGTGAGTGAATGTTGCTTTATATTTAAATGCTATTGTTTTTCATTTATTTAGAAATACAGTCTGGACATACAAAGCTTTACACAGTTGTGGAAGAGCTTGGACCATTTATCACTGATAAAGATGCTGGTACAAGGGAGAAGGGCATTGATACTTTCTCAAATATTTTGTCTCACTTGCCCAAAGATTACTTGAGCGAAAATGAGCTAAGTTTTGTAACAGGATTTTACTGCGACAGACTTAAAGATCATCATAGCATAATACCATCAGCATTGAGAGGAATATTGGCTATTGTAAGTGTTTTAATATGTTTACTAATTGTACATAAACAAATTGAACAACTTTAAACTGCTGTTTCAGGTACAAATGAAACACTTACCTCAGAATTCACCGGAATGTTTATTCAGAATTCTTTTTGAACATGTTAATTGTCAGTCTCAACTGCTGTCTGATCGCCGTAACATATATTTAATATTTACAATACTGCTACAAAACAGGCTAGAAGACCTGAAAGCTATGGGACCAGATTTCGTCTATGGAGTCATTGTTTCTATTGATGGAGAAAGGGATCCAAGAAATCTGATGCTACTGTTTGACATACTTCCAAAATTTCTAAAAGAATTTCCATTAGGTCATTTGACTGAAGAAATGTTCGAAGTGATCGCATGTTACTTTCCAGTTGACTTCAATCCTGTAATTAGATCATCCAATACTGACATTATCTCTGTAATTGTCTATGAACTCGAATTATAATTTGACTTGACGTTTTTCCAGTCTGGATCAGAAGGGGTAGGAATAACACGTGAGGATCTGGCAGAGAAATTGGCTCCTTGTCTCTGTGCTATCCCAGAATTCGCAGAATTTTCTATACCACTTATACTTGATAAATTATTTTCGAATCTTAAAGTTGCTAAGCTAGATTCTTTGAATCTGTTATGTAAAGGCATGGAAACGTTTGGTGTAAAAGGAGTTACACCGCATTTGATTGAGCTTTGGTCTACCTTGAGAAAAGAGATTATGCCTGGTGGAGACTCAGAACTGAAAGATGCAAGCTTAAAAACAGTCATGTCTATAATCGCGGTAATATCAAGCGATAGCGAGCTTTGCGAAGGTTTCATTAACAATATAATTACAGATACAAAGTCTTCTTTGTATGATGTTGAATTTAGTATGTTTAGACCAGCTGTGAAGGTATTAGAATGTGTTGCACAAGTTAACAAAGAATCGTGCGCACATGTACTAAAGGTAATAGTGCCATTGTGTCTTGGCCAATACTCTGTCAAGACTACAGCGACCGATAAAGTAATTTTAATTGAAACACTGAACAGTTTTATTAAAATCAGTTCTGTACATGGATTCAATATCAAAAGTATGTACTCGTAAAATTATGTTTCGACGCATGCAATATATAGACAATAATTATATTTACAGGTGTCCCAGAATTATCGTGGACGGATATACCGCAATTATACCTAAGCGAACTATCAACGGAACATGAAGAATTGCAGTCAAGATTATTAGTTGGACTAACAATACAGAAATTATATTTAAATGAAACACATAGAAGTTCTCTTTATGAAAGGATTTGCAGTCTGATCGAAACGTCTTGCAATCAAATGAGAATGATTTGCCACACATCCATTTTAGGTTTCGCTTCTTTGTATCCCCAAGAAATTTCAACTTTGATAAAGGAGAAGTTCAAATTGGAAATTGGTAAATTGAGCAGTATCTTTTATGTTGGAATACCTAAATAAAATATTTCATATATTTCAGGTGAAGAAACCATAAAAGTACAAGTTCGTAAACTGGAAGTATTAGCAGCAGTAGCTAAAACGTACAAATTAGGTATTGAAGTACTTCCGCACATTGTGTCCCAGACAAATGCAGTCAATTCTGAAATAAGCTTTACAGCTTTAACGTGTCTTCATAGGCTAGTTGCTACGAAAAATATTGATTATGATATTCAACATTATCTTCATAACGAGTGTAGAATCATTGAAAAATTGTCTACCATCGACATCGATCCCGAGGATCAGAGATTAGATCTGATATTAAATATTTCTCGACTGACTGTAAGAAGTCTCACGCTCGATGAACAGCAACGCATTGTCGATAAATATGCTGCAGCATTGAGTACGAGTATTTCACAAACCAACGCAATGTTAATAATGAATATATTCATTCCATTAAGGCCAAATATTGATTTAACGCTGACCTCAGATTTGTTAGAAAATTTGTGTAATTTAGCTCTGAATAGTGCTTATTCCAATGTTAGACTTACAACGTGTAAATTCATAGCTGTTATGTTGAACAAAACGAGCGATGGTAATGAAAGCTTCCGAAGCGTGTGGTTGCATGTCAAAAAAGTATTAAAATCTGACGCTTGCATCGATTTAAAGCAAGCTGCAGTATTTTTACAACTATGGCTGACAAAAGCTATAATTACTAGAGGTTCCTGCGATGTCGATGTATCTTTAAACGAGGTATATAATCAGTTGCTAATATTCATTTCGGACCAATACTTGATCTTTCTTTACTGTTCGTATAGCTTACAGATCTTTTCAAACATGATCAAGTAGGTCAACGATTGGCCGAGGAATATAAAGATTTAACAAGTAAACAAGAGGACGCCTTGGTACAGGAAAACTTTTGCACCGTCAAAATCTTTTACAAGCAAAGAGTGTTTGAACATTTGATTAAAAAGAATAATGAGTTCGAGGATTCGTCGAGGCACAGATACTTGACTGCATTGGTGCATTTACTAGAAGAAGCACCCGTGGAACTTTTATTCATGCATTTAATAAAGGTATTTGTCGCACGTTTACGTAACGTGTTGTACTATCATTTAGTGACGTTGATTATTTTCAGCTGGTACCGCTTTTAATAGAGTCCTTATCTCTTGACAATGAACAATTAATTTTCTCGACATTAACAACATTGAAAGTTCTATTAGAAGCTAGGCATGTTATTTTCTCCGACAAGGCACAATGTTTCATCCCGAAATTTCTGAAATTGATAACTTACAAGACAATGGTAATTATTATGAAATTAAGCAACTATATATTTGTCTATTCAAACTTTTACTTAAATTAAAACGCGTTCCGTAATCCTAGTGTTAACTGGTATCTCTTATCAGTCCGTCGGTTCATACTTTTAATAAAAATGTACATTTCAGAGAGTTAGAATAGCAGTTCTAGAATGTCTGATGAACTATAGCAATTATCCGACGATTTTACTGAATATATACAAGCAAGATGTGCTAGACAAATTGGCGATTTCCCTCGATGACCGGAAACGCTTAGTCCGAAAATCTGCGGCGAAAGCTAGAACGCGATGGTTTTTGGTCGGTGCCCCCGGAGGAATTCAAGAACAGTGATCTGTTTGCCCTAAGCAAAGTTGCATTGTGAATAAAAAAAGAAAATGTACGACTTACAAATATGTATATTTTTTTGAAAACATAAATGAAACGTTGATTATCTGTGCTCTTTGATTCCCGAATTGCGACGGTACCAGAAGCCTCGATTGACTATGTTCTGTTCTATGCTATATTTCTACATAACGTACATAATCGAATAAAGAATTGATTTCTATAATAGGATTGAAACCTGAAAGCTACTCTTTAATGCTTTTAGTATGCCAGAAGCATGGGTGATGGTAAGAGTTAATTTTTTAGTAATTCCTATCTTCAGTTTCTTTCTGTTGTATTTGAGGGGGAAAAGAATCTGTGGAAAGAGATAATGTGTCATAGACTGTGTTAAAAAAATGTGCACGTTCTGTCGGATTTTCTTGCAGGTGTGGTGAAAAATGGTGCTTACAAATACGAAGATGGCACAAAGTATATTGGAGATTGGAATGGTAAAGGTTTGAAGCACGGAGCTGGTTCTCTGCTCCTTACCGATGGAACACGTTACGACGGTGGTTTTCAAAATGGATTGTGTTCCGGTCTGGGAGTCATAATTTTTCCGGATGGGGCAAAGTAAATGTTCATCGTTCAGTTGCTCGTTTTATTTCTACGATTGTCAACGTTTAAATGTTTTCTTTTTTTATTATGCATCAGATACGAAGGTGAATTTATGCAAGGCTGGTTTCACGGCCACGGAGTTTTTTGGAGATCGGATGGAATGAAATTCGAAGGAGAATTCCGAGGAGGTCGTGTATGGGGATTAGGTATAACGTTACAAATATTTATTCTACATTAACGATATAACGAGCAACATTTAATAGTAAATTTCTCTTAACGAAGGACTAGTCACATATTCCGACGGATCCCACGGATTTCCCAGAAACGAAGGTTTCTTTCAAGATTGTAAATTGGTACGACGTAAACATTGTCCAGACATAGTACAAAAAGCACAGAAGATATCAATGATGGCTCGTGCTCAATGCAATTGAGCACTAAGCTAAAATCAGGAACAATAGTAGTGAATCTGAATAAAAGTATTTAACAAAATGTTATTTGTTCATTTGTTCCATAAATATTGTTTCCATCGTTGCGATTAAAACTCGTCTGGTGTCCGAAGATAGTTTTCTCGTGAGATTATCGTATTCCGCGAATTCGCATAAATTCAAAATAATTCTGACGATGGTTATACATATTAAATCTACGCATGTGATTTAACTATTATAAATCACGATCTCTGGTGCAACGAGAATAGTCCGACTTGATTAAAGTGTTGTTTCATTTCTTATACGGTAGTCCCGTGAATCTTGCGTAGCCTGGCGATGACGATAGTGTGTGATCTTCCTGCGTATTCGTACATAATACTTTCGACGACAATTTGGTAATGCGAGACCATGACGTCAACGGTCTTTTATTATCCACATGTGGCTAAAGAAGAAAAAAAGTAGGAAGGAAATTAACATAAATCAACGTTTTCATAGCTAAGCGACATGGCTCCGGAAATTTAAAAGGCAAATAAGAATGAGAAGGGAAGGAGTATATCGCATCGGTCGATCTCCGTGAAACGTACTCCCGAGATATAGTATTCAGCGGTAGCTATGACTCGACATTGCGAACTTAGATAACCGTATGATTGTGATACAAATTTTTCGAGTTTTTTTTTTTTAAACGACGTAGAATTTTATTGACTCGTCGAGTACGCTCGGTTCTACCTCGAGTCAGTGCATCGTCAAGGAGAAGTACAAAACTGCATCGTAATCGTGAACGATCATATTAAGCGTAATCGCAATAATGGTCGGTACATGCGAACCTAAATCGGTATTCGTTTAAAATGGTGGTTCTAGGTAAGAGACCTTAATCCTTATTTTTATTATTTCCTTACGTCGTGTATACTGGATGTTTCAAAATGTCTCGAGTTGTTTGAAAGAACTGATCGCAGGAATTGTTTTACGGAAAAATTTTCGTCTGTCAATTTATGATTTCGAAATTCATTTTCGAGTTGTGAAGGGAAAACACGGACTAATTAGAGCGCAGCTATGGTGGACATATCTCAGGTTACCAATGACAACGCCAACTCAGCGAGACTTGTCGCCGCGCCGGAATTTGTTCGGTATAATTGTGCGACATATAGCTGTATGATATTTTCTAAATGAAAAAGTTTCTTAAAATAGTCCCAGGTATCGTTCCTTTCAAGGAAATCGAACATTTTTTAGATACCCTGTATACACACACATATATATATATATATATATATATAGATATATATATATATATATCTATATGCGGAGTGTTCCAAAAGGTCAGGACCAAATTTATACGAAGTGTTAGTGAAGGTAGGTAAAAAAAAGTTCATATAAACTTACATCCGAAAATGATTTATTAAAGAGTTATAAATATTCAAAGATTGCCAGGGAAGTCATTCTTAAAAATTTCATTATCAGATAGAATCACAGACAGGTACAATTAATTCTCATTGACAATTATTGTTTACATGTCTGGACCTATAAAATCCTTTCACTATTATTTCATACTTTAAAGAGTTCTACAGTCGTTAGTTCGACGAATGGAAATCTGCATTCTTATGAAAGGAAAAATTTTGAACAATTATTAGAATTATTAAAACAATTAATAAAAATCTTCAAACGCTTGTAACATTAAATAAAACATTTTCGTTTCATAAGTTTATCTGAAATGTTTGCGTTTGCTTGACGTTTTTAACGCGTGGTATAAGTTTGGTCCTAACCTTTTGGGACCCTCTGTATATACCGTAGGAGATACAGTTATTACATTATCGATCGCTCCGTTTCTTTATCATTGGCTAGCTCGGGAAAAGTGGCGCTTGTGTTTTGTCATATCTCGTGTTTTGTATCAACCAATAGTAAACTACTAAAACGTCTATTCTGTTCTCGTGTCATATCAATCGACTGGTCGGTGTTTTTTTCTCTCTCTCTCTTTTTCTTTACTTTTTTTGTTGACGAAAATTCGAAGAAAAAAGGAGTCGTCAATCGCGTGATTCCACGGAAAGTTACAAGGGAACGCACAGTGCACAGTTACGCGCGTGTACTTGCGCACATTCGCACGCATCTCGCTAAGGCTCGTCCGTGAAGCACCGATGGCGTTGCCCCATTGCAAGTAATATTAACGATTCGAGAGCTCGTTAATTCTGTAACAACGATCAATGTTCCCTGGGAATGATTCTACAATGACGGTAATATGACGTGCATCGATCTTTCATCGATGACGCATAGTTGTTAATTTATTTGAAAGTCCTGTGATTACATAGTCCACAAGTCGCACGCAACGTATACAACGAAAAGCATTCGCGAGCCTGTGGATTTTAATGGTACGGACGCGATGTCACGTATTTGCACGATTTTAAATTGAAATTCCGCGGTGTTGTTCATCTCTCTCGAATAATTGTTTTCCTTATTAATCACGACAGATGTTCTATGTTTTTGGCACAATGGGAAACGCGACTTGCATTATTTTGTGGAGAAACGCACGACACTATTGTGTAAGTGTCACAACTTGCATATGTAAATGTAATGTAAATAATGTAATATAAGTCTGATGTATTGTCGATATTGTTGACTTCATTACGAACGGTACGAACTTCACTTGTATTCGTGCTTAACAAATCTCAATTTGTTAATAATATAAATATTATTTTGTTTAATCGAAATTGCTGTTGGTTCATACAAAGTGCTCCTAGTTTGTATGGGATCCTCGACGAAGTATAATACATTCGTGTTTTCAGGCATGCATAATAAAAGAGTAACCTTTGGCATTTGCTACAATTTCAAATACAATTACGTGCACAACGAAGAAACTTTTTGTGAAACATGATTGTTATGTAATGTCTATCACAAGACATGCATTAAATTGAAGTTCTTAATGTATATAATACCTGTGATTTCTTTAAATTTCAGTCAACAAGTTGGCCAGCCCATCAAAAGTGTTTGTAAATAATTTGAAGTTTGACAATGAGTCCTCAAAGTTATAAGAATCCTGTAACTTCAAAAGTTATGGCATCCAACGGCTTTGCTGATTCTGAAACGACAGCCAAAGAGTCCAATAACCACTCGGCACCTTGTGAGTTATTCAACTGTATGTGTGCTTAGATTAGCCATTTTTATTTTATTCTTCTATATTCACATGTATATATATTTTAATATTAATACATTCATGACTAATGAATAATTCTTAATAATCCATAGATGAGTATCATTTGCAAGCTGGATAATGACTAGGCAAAGCGTTGACATTCCAGTTTTAATGCAACCCTTTACCATTGCACATGTTGTTGCTATTGATTAAAGACTAATTGTAGAGACAAAATGTAAACACTTTATCTAGTCGCCATCTAGTACATGATTGTTGCAAGAGTCTGTTATTTCAATGTTGTTTATTTTGAAATGGCATAGGACCATGTTACCAGTCTTGAATGTGTTAATGTCCCAATTGTTTACAATGCGTTTGTTGCTTGCACTCCCTTGCTATCTGTACAGTTTTTGTCTTTTCAATGTATTAAGCACAGTGTTTGTAAGAGTTGTATTTTATTTGTTAAAGCATCAGAATGATTTTTGATATTTCTTGGTAACTTCAATGCAGTACAGTTATATTTGTAAGGATGTAATACTCTTCCATTCCATTTTCAGCAATGCCATGGTTTGGTATGGATATAGGAGGTACATTATGCAAATTAGTGTACTTTGAGCCAAAAGATATTACAAGGGATGAAGCTGATGCAGAGGTAGAAGTTTTAAAGAATATAAGACGGTACCTAGTTAAGAATTCTGCATATGGGAAAACTGGCCACAGAGATATACATTTGCAGGTATTAAACAGCTTTAGACATTTGCAATATATTTGCAACAATAGTGTTCACAGTTATAGTATTCTATTAAATTCATAATCTGTAAAGTATTATTAATCTCTCAGTGTCATATTATACATTCGAATTGTAAATAACATCAATCAAAATTAATTTGATATTTTTTAATCTTTTCTACATGACATACAAAATCAATTTGATCTTTTTGATTGAGTGTATTAATGTTTTGATACAACTTAAAAGTCCTAATACCAGGTGTTGTATTTGTTACAGATGGACAATGTTTATATAAAGGGCAGACATGGCACACTGCATTTTATTAGATTTCCAACAAGTGAAATGGGAAATTTTTTAGCACTGGCAAGATCTAAGGGTATGGCTAGTCTAGTAACAACAGTTTGTGCTACTGGTGGGGGTGCATATAAATTTGAAACAAACTTTAAAAAAGTGAGACATCCTTCCTTTTGTTACATTGTAATATTCCAAACATAGAAATACATTAATAAATGTTTTGTTTTTGCAGGAAGTAAACATGAATTTAGCGAAATTTGACGAATTAGATAGTTTAATACGTGGTATGCTTTACATAGAGACAACGAATCCACGTGAATGTTACTACTGGTCTCATCCTACGGATGATGATAAGTGCCAGAAAGTTCCTTACGACTTTTCTGAACCTTATCCGTTCGTGGTATGTTACTATATTAATATTTTCTACATATTTTTAAACTTGTATCTTGCGTTTAATAAATGTTTTTGCAGCTTGTAAATATAGGATCAGGAGTAAGCATATTAGCAGTTTATGGACCAGATAGTTATAAGAGGATTTCTGGTACAAGGTATGTGATTTTTTTTGTTTGCAGATAACTATGAGATGCTTTGGTATTAATTATTTTATTTTGTACTTAGTCTAGGCGGCGGTACATTCTTGGGATTGTGTTGTTTATTAACTGGATGCAATACATTCGAAGATGCGATTGAATTAGCCACAGGAGGTGACAATACCAGAGTGGATAAGCTGGTTAAAGATATTTATGGCGGAGATTATGGAAAATTTGGTCTCACCGGAGATCTCGTCGCGAGCAGGTACACTTATCAATAATACAAGTATCCTAGACGCTGTTTCTTTCAGTTGTGTAATCAATTTTTTATTTAAGACATTTACTTGCATGTTTTGATCATCTGTGCAGTTTTGGTCAGATGAATTCTAAAGAACGTCGCAATGCAGTTAGCAAGGAAGATCTTGCGCACGCTACGCTTGTCACTATTACAAACAATATTGGTTCCATTGCGCGTATGTGTGCCGTGAATGAGAAAATCGAAAGGGTAAGATTGATCTATATTATTACAAAAAATTATTTTTATATCATAGTAATCGTTTCGCTTGGGAATTTTAGGTAGTATTCGTAGGTAATTTCCTTAGAGTAAATCATATATCGATGAAACTTCTGGCCTATGCGATGGATTATTGGTCTAAAGGAACAATGAAAGCTTTGTTCTTGGAGCATGAGGTAAATAACAGTGAAATGTCTCTGTAGGGGTACTGTATTGCAAGAGATAATATACCTTTTCTTTTTGTTTCTGATTACAGGGCTATTTTGGCGCAGTAGGATGTCTGCTCCAATTCAATGGCGACACAAGTTAAAGTTATAGACAAATTGCATAATATATAGCATTCCATTTGATACTCCAGTTCAAGTGAATCTTTTTTAACGAAGGCGGTTGTCTAATTATTTATTTTTATTATATATATATACACATATATGTATATATATATACATATGTATATATTATTTAATTTCTCAGGAATTATCGTATATGTTGTATATGCAGTTATTAATATTACATGAAATTTTAATAATGGCGAAGGTTCTGATATCAGGATTATATTATTATTATATTTATTACAATTTTAACGAGTAAGCACAGTATGATAAGTTATTGTTTCGAAACGTATTATATAATCATTGTAAAGAGACCTAATATGGGCACAAACTTTGCACGAGTTTACATAAGAAATTATAATTGACCAAAAGTCGAACGCATAAAACTCAGCTGAACATTCTTTGTACGAGTGACATGGGTCTACCTCAAACATTACTTTCCAAATATTTCTCACAAATACATTCTTCGATTCTTCGCGTAATTCGTCACTTTTAGAAATTCTTTTTTTTATCATTCATAATTGCAGAGGACAAGCAATAATTTAAGAACTATCTACTTAACTATTCGTTGCTATTATAATCATTGTTATATTAATACTTTTTTTTAACGTAAGTTCATAGAATAGGAAAATGGACGTTATGTTATAGAAATTGTTATAAAATAATAGAAAGTACTTACGTAATGGTCGGTGGCCACATTTAGAAGTTATTTCTACGCATTCTTTGCCGTCTAAAAAGATACTATAAGGGGTATACTGTAAGAGATATTTATTATTACAGAACATATTATGCATCAGGTGCCTCAAGATGTAGACGCATAATATATTGTTAGACATTTTTTATAGATTAATTTACAACACGGTAAATAATAGAATGGAGAATCATCAATCGAATATTTGTACTATAGCACTAAAAACAAAAAAAAGTTTTTGATATACGTATTTTATGATGTTTGACGTTATAGCTAATATTTGTATAAATTTAAAAATATAACGTAACTAGATTTGCTACTGAGTTTCTTTTCACGAAACAAAAACAAATATAACTGCCCTGTATTAATCAATAATTCAACTTTTAGCATGAGATATTAAAACGGCTTGACATCGTTATTGCGAAAACTAAAAGTATTTTTTTAATTGTACAAATCATTAGCTCTGCATGCATCTCTTAACTCCTCCTCACATTTTGTATTAGATATGATTTTCAATAAAACGATGCAGATAAGGAGAAGCAGAGTGTTATCATTTAGCGTGTTTTACATATCTTATGAGTTTCAGTTGCTTGGCAACTATTCAATCAAAACAGATAGTCTCATTCATGCTTTGTACTCGAGCAGTGATGTTTTCATTCCATTTATGACAGAGTCTATGCCATTATAAATGTTTTATCACAGATAACATATTGGTGCTTGTCAACAATTTATTTTATCACGACATTTTTTATGCGTTCATTCTAAATCTGTGATTCGCATGACGTTTTCTGATTGCCTTTTTCACTGATAACATATTTTTATCCAAAATGGTAAGTTCTTAACACTGATTGTACAAATTTTATTTTTCATAAAAATCCACAGTCTAGTACTTATGCTTACTCATGGATTACATAATTTCTCATATTTCTGCGAACATTTTTTAGGGACCGAAGAAGGCAAAGGCACCTGACAATGTCGATGGGGCAGACACAACAAAAATGAATAGAGAACAACTGGAGGTGTATGCACATAAAATACTTGAGGAATTGGAACGAGAGAGGGAAGAAAGAAATTATTTTCAGCTCGAAAGGGATAAGCTTAGAACTTTTTGGGAAATCACTAGGCATCAATTGGAAGAGGCTCAAGCGACCATTAGGTACGTTTCTTTTAACTTGAATATTTAACTTTACATTCAACCGACATTGTCTGCGAAGAAATAAAGAACGCGAGAAGGAAGAAGTGACCGAGAAGAATGAGGCCGAACTGAAGTTGTATAAGCAAAAAGTCAAACACTTGATGTATGAACATCAAACGAATCTGTCCGAAACCAAAGCTGAACACATGGTTGCATTAAAATTGGCGCAGGACGACCATGTAGCTCAAGAGAATGAATTGTATAAAGACAAAAGAGATCTGAAGAAGACGATAACAGAGCAAGATTTGGCACATCTGAACGAGATACGTGCATTAAAATTGGTATGAGAGAGAAAGACAGAGAGAGAGAGATATTCGATGGACTTACAACAACTGATCTTTATTATTTAGCAAAATGCAGAGGAAATAGATAAGATAACGAAACAATTCGAAACCGAAGCTGCAGAAATAGAGCAAAAGTATGAACAGAAATTAGCGAATCAGTACGAGTCCCTTACTCTGAAACATCGTATAGAAATAACCGAAGTAGAAGAGCGAAAGAACATACAGATCAATAATCTAATTAAAAATCACGAAACGGCATTCTCGGAAATGAAAACATACTTCAACGATATCACACTGAACAATCTCTCCTTAATTAAGAGTATGAAGGTATGACTAACGTAGGTATCTCACATAGAGCTGCCAATATTATTTGATCATTAACGCTGTAGGATCAAATGGAGGTAATGAGAAACAACGAGGAACGGATGAAGAAACAAGTACGAGAATTGACTGCAGAGAACAAAAAATATTCTACGGACCTGAAGACTCTTCAAGAGTCTGTAGCGCAGTTCACTCATCAACTCCAAAACTATGAGAAAGATAAACAAGCATTAATCGTTAGCTTTCTTTAACAACTTTTTATTTGTGCGATCTAATTTTATATTATATTCCATTTTCACTTGTTTTAGAGCACCAAGAAAAAGCTTGCAATTGTTCAGAAAGACTATGAAAATCTGAAGTGGGAAAACGAGATACTGGAATTACGTTTCGAGAAGGTGTGTCATTATTTTTCACTTGATGATTGATTGCTTTCATTTTATTTGTTTTTTTTTTTAAAGTAATGAGTATGTTTCATTTATCAGTGTCAATCCGAAAGAGATGAATTACATTCAAGATTTGTCTCGTCTATACTTGAGCTTCAGCAGAAAACAGGTCTGAAGAACGTACTTTTGGAAAAGAAGCTTGAAAAATTATCTGACTTGTTAGAACAACGAGAGACACAGATCAGCGAGGTGCTTGCTGCCGCTCAATTAGATCCGGAGGCTGTTATCCATGCTAATAAAAAATTAGAAGTCAGTATATTAATTGACTGCCTTCATTTCTACAGTAGCATGATACGCTTTTTCTTCCGCAGAACATGCTAACTAGAAAGAACACTGCGATACAAGATCTCCAGTACGAATTAGCAAAAGTTTGCAAGGCGCACGACGATTTATTGAGAACGTACGAAGCGAAGTTACAAGAGTATGGCATCCCAAAAAGCGAGTTAGGTTTTCAACCTTTAAAAATAAAATCAGTAAGTTCGAAATTGGGTCTCGGCCCTGCTGGACTTGTTACCATAAATCGCTAGTCTGTATATTAACAAATTAACTGTCATTTATTTTGCCATATTTCTTTCGAACTGATCATTGAAATGATCATCGATATAGTACTTAGCGAAGCTTTTGAAGCAGAAAAGAACATCGATAGAAAGATGAGATTATAAATGATTTTCGACGTATACTATTTTTATTTTGTAAAACAAATACGTTTCAGCACATCCGTCTTACTTTTGTTTTTTATAAATTACGTAAAGTTATCACATAGAATGTACAGAGCAGATCATATCAGTGCCTGAAAGTTGTACACGTTTGGAATTATGCTTGTTTAACATTTTTATAAATTCTAAATTGCGATACAAATTTTTGTATCAACTTTTTCAACCATATCTTCATGTTTTTTTTTTGTTCTAATCAACAACTAACAGGCATTGAATACATTGAAGACGCTTTATGTAAGTATACATATATTTATCTATATACTTGTATAGATATATATTAACATACATAGACATAGACACATCGACTAGACTAATTTATAAAATATTATAAATCGAATATATCAGGTCACGTGGTTAATAAACTTCAAACACTTATGTACTGGGCTTATGTAAAATACCTCTTCCTTCGATCTATTGATTTTTGTTTCCGTTTCAGAAATATTTAATTGTCAAGTGAAGAAATAATTTATCATTTTTTTTGTTTTTACACATTTGTAAACATTATATAATACCTTGTATAGATATAACTCCATTTTATATGTGTGCACACGTATAAACGTGTACCAGCGAACGTGTATGTTCGTTTTGTACACACATACATGAACTTATATTTTGTATATCCATATAGATATATATGTATATATATTTCTTCATATATGTGTATGTATATTATGAATTTTGGCACAATAAGAAATAGAATCACAGTTGAAATCATTGTACATTATAAGAGTCATAGATCATCAATACTTTTTTTTTTTACCTATATCTGCAAGTATGTATGCTTTGTATGATAGACTAAACGCATAATGTAAGTACATTTAACTATGCTTCCTCTTCTTCAACGATTGTTACATTATATCACGAAACAACTCTACACTAGTCAAAAGCTTCTGATTCCGAAAACAATAATATAAATATATTCAAAAATCACTGCACCTAATTTCCGACCACTGTAAAGCTTTCTTAGCCTCGTTTTTTTTGTTCTGTAGATTTTTCGATTAGGCTCAGTTGATTGGTTCATCATGTCAAAAGAATATCGAGTCTATTTAAATTGTTTAGGGCCGCGAGAGTATGAATAATCTCAGTAGTAAAAAAAATAAGTATCTGTTTTAATTTTAGACATTAGTGGTCCATTGTTCCGTTGTATCCCTCTTCTATGTTAGACTTTTTTTTTTTACAAATTCTTTAAAATATGTAAATTTCTTTACTACCATTAAGGGTGCACAATTCTCTAATATTTATCTAATAGTGCCATAATCAAGTGAAAAACTATGCACATTATCTCTAAGCAATTTATCAGCATCATAGATATATATATGTATATATATACCATTTTAATAAAATTTTTTTTAAATATAACGATACACTTTCATTTGGTTGCTTCATTAGGAATTATGAAAACAGAATTTTAAATTCTTTCAGCAAACATAACAATAGTTCTATTGAACTAAAAATGCTTTAAATTTTAATCTTTAGTATAAATAATTGCATGCTATCTTGTACATGTATTACTATTTAAAACGAATGCTACTATTTATAAATTTGGAATGATAAATGCAAAAAGTACGAACTAACGAATAGTCTAAAAAATCTCATTTTTTAGCATCTAAAATTTTGATGTGAACAACAGAGAGAGAGAGAGAGAGAGAAAAACTGTGTGTTCTCCCTGCTATTATAACATTGAACAAAATGAATAGTTAATACTCGATATAAAAAGTATTTTTAACAAAGTATTTGTACACGCGTTACTTCTAACATGAGATCCGTCGAAAGTATTGTTTTGATTTTTGTTCAACTCATTATCTTCCAGTTTGGCAAAACTTCGGCAATCAAGGTAGAAAAGTATGTTGTTACATTGTACACAACAGTTTCGCCGGCAGCCAAAATCGCGCCGAAAGAACCGTATGTACCGTAATCTATAATACTGTGATTGCATGCTGATAAAACTGCCAGGTCTTTGCCGGGACCTCTCGCGTCCACGTCGGACACGAATTTGATTCTATGTCGTTTACTATGCAAATTATACTTGCACCAAACTATGTTATCGCTAGTTACTACGAAAACTACATTACTATACTTATCAGCAAAGTAATCCATTGCTGCGAAGTAATAGCTAACGGGAGCGGGTCTAATTTTTAATTTCTGCCACAGATAATCTATGTAATCTGTCCTTCTTACGTGTACGCTCACGAACGTCGGTTCAACCATGTTGTACTCCTCTGCTATTTCTTTCAGTACCATTTCTGCATACATTCTCAAATTCAGCTTAAATGTAAACTCTCTTCGTACATCATCCAACCACACCAGAATGAGGGACCAGTAAGCTGCATGTCTATAATCACATTAAAAATGTTAAAATGTAAAGCAATTGAATACAGTAGGTACTCGCTCATTGCACAAAAATTAAGATTTCTGCTACTTTTGTCAACTTACAGAAACAAAATTTAAAGAACAAGATTCATGTAAAGAATGGGTATTTGATCTGTAGTACAATGAATGAGTACTTATTACATTATGAACACACTGTAGTGATTTACCTTGGTATTATAATGTTTTGTTCTGTGCTATTCCATTGGGCAAGAGAATTAACAACTTGACCAACATCTAGACTACATCTTCCAATGTAACTGAGTGGAGGGATGCTAAGATTTTCAAAGTATTCTTCTAGTGTCTTCAGTATACAACGTGGCATGAATGGTTCGAGTCCAGTTCCTCTAGCAGTTGCCCATACCGATGCGTACTCCCAAATTTGATTACCAAGCCTGCCGCCTTGGACTGTGGAAACTATTCCATCTTTCGGACATGGATTTCTCCACTCCGGCGGTATTCTGACATTCTTTAACGTAGTACGACAAAGAGCTTGTTCATACGTGGAGATCTTAATGTGGCGAGCTGGTGGGTTGGATGTGTACATGGGAAACAGGAAGACATGGATGCCGAAAACCACTATCAGAGCAAGAACTATTGCACTGGCAAGTACATGCTGCTGAGCGTGACTCATTATCCTTACTTGTTCCCGTAGGATGTTCTGTTGCTATGTACCAAATTGATTCTTTTCTATATCTTCTGTACTACAGCTCTCTGCTTATTATTCTCTACTCTTCAACTTCCGCTAGTCCGGCATTTCGTATCTACAGGTGTGCCATGTCCTTTGTTTTCCGACGTACGTCTTTGCAATGATAATACCATTTATATTGAATGGCACGTAACTTCTAATTGTATATGGTAGTAGGATAGGGATTGTGTAACTAATGTAGTAACAAAAATACTTGGAGAAAGGTTTGCTTGAAATTTTCGTGTATTTCATGTCAAAATCGTAACAACGATAATATGCGTAAGTGGTGTACACACAAATCAGTCAGACAATGAAAAAGGACATGGCCTAGTAAATACATACTGATATTTTCAAAGCTACTAAATTAGCATGGTTTTATTATACAAAGCACGGTATAAGAGATGAATCGAGACTCGCGATCGTTTCTGCTTGAATAATGCTATGAACATCATGTAGGAAATTATATTACAGAATGGTTAACAGGTGGTGAGCTTCAGGTGTTACATGAACTTGAATATGTATATACACAGAAATATATTGCTGTCTACCTATCCGCTACAAAACAGCATAGGGGAAACAAATGCAAAATAACGGTAAAACGTGAAAGAATCATTTACTTACTTTCGAGTCGAAAAGAAAAATATTCATTTAGAGTGTAATGATTAGATCGAGAGAGAGAGAGAAAGAGAGAGAAAGAAAGAGAGAGAGAAAGAGAGAGAGAGAGAGAGAGAGAGAGAGAGAGAGAGAGAGAGAGAGAGAGAAACAGTTTTCGTGCGATCTCGCGAACGCGGTTGCGTGTTCGGTGTTCCGAAGCCGAGAAAGTTGTTCGTGAAACGACAACGATAATTTTGCCACTCACCCGTTCCAGTAAAATATTCGCATTGCACTTGAAACTCGCTATTTGCCACGGGGCTCGCGTCGTTCTGTCTGTTATTTCTACCACTCATGTTTTCCCGGTGAAATCGATGCGTGCCTCGTGCATCGACGCTTGTTGCGTTTCCATGAGATATGGCGTGTGCTTTTATATCTTTCAATCAATTTCACTACACCGGCACTGAACAGTTTACAACGCGAACCTGATTTTATTTAATGCCAATATTATTCTAAATCACTTGCGACTACTCCCGCAAAACCAAACCTACGTCTGCGAAGCTGTTAAACATTAAATGATACTCGGGTCGAACTTGCATCCTTGGAATGGGGGATGTTGTCCCGACTGATGACGTCATGGAGAACCGTCACCCCCGGACGGTTTGATATATAGATTTTTAATTTCCTTTGGCGCCTATCCGACTGGCTCTGTAGATAACGTAAATCCATTCTTCACGAAAATCATTTTTGATCAAGCGGACATACAGTGACAATGATTTTTACCGATTTCTAATTAAATTGTTTCACATTATATCAGTGAATAATTGAAAATTAATATTTACACTTTTGAGGAAACGTAAAAAGCATTCAAGAAATAATTAATTACGCCACGGGTAAAGTTTAAAGCATTGGTTCCCACAAATGGACTAATACTTTTGTTCCGATTGTATATATAAGAATTGGACAGCGAAATTTCATGCATTTGTAATTAGAACACATTTTAAGAAAATAAACGGACAAGTATATTTGAAAAAGAAAAATTAGAAATTTCAAATATAATGTTTTCAATCTTGCATGCTATAGTTCTGCTTAACAACAGCAATGCTAGAAAGATCTAACCACCAGGATCATGTGACACTACATATTCAGATCTGAATCACAAAACAATCTCTGTGAACATTTTAACCGTTTCTCACCAGGC
>CM052098.1:1609338-1637131 GCA_028453745.1 Agapostemon virescens | reverse complement strand
AAAAAAAAAGGGTTGCATATTAAACAATTAATTCTTGGTAGCATTCAACAAAAAATACGTACTAAGGAATTACCGCATTTGATACAACTTAAAGAATTGGTCCACTTGCAGTGCTTAAAATTGTTTTAATTTGAAAATAAAAATGTTGAGACTCCGTGTTAATTGCTTCTAAAAAAAAAATGATTGCATATTAAACAATTAATTCTTGGTAGCGTTCAACAAAAAATACGTATTAAGGAATTGGCCATTAATTAGCGTTTAATTAAGGTAGCATACTTAAAGGTTAGCCCCCTCGCAGGCTCTTTGTATCTAACGGACAAAATGGCGGATTTCAGGACCGATCAGGTACAGCACCCCTCAATGTAAACCTCTGCAAGCTGCGGGGGAAATGTGCAGACCAGGCAGCGCTTCCACTATCAACATGACAGCGTCGTATCCTGACGGTTCTCAAGTGTTATTGACCGACGTTCATTACATTCTTTGTCCCTGCGCCGATGGACTGTCCTGCGACCAAGGAATCTGCAGCGAATCATCCGGACGACATGACTCGAATGTACTGACAGATGAAAATCGCAATAAAGAGGATTGATCGGTGCGTAGAACGTATCTTTTCTGCAACGGTTCTTGTGGTGCAGAATAATCGATTGCTACGAACAGCCAAAAACGGAATTCCATTGAAAACGATTGAAACAAGGTGATCTAAATGTAACATGATCTGGGAACCAAAGCGTTAAGTATTTTTAAGTTATAAATAACAGATAGGAGCTATCGCGTTAACTTATGTCAAACATAGCAAATTAAATGGAGGATAATCGTTAGTCTAAGAATGTCATGCTTATACAATGTACTTATAGCGTGTAAGATCGTTGAATAAAATTAATAGTTTGCAACAAAAACGTATTCCATTATTTGAACAAAAATCACCTTTGCAACGACAAGGTTCAATCACGATTAAACTTTAAAGATATAATACTATGCACTTGATACTCGTATTCCTTTTTAAATTCCCATGGAAATGTTATCGTGCTGCCATTTAACGTTAGAAATGCGAACTTACTCGGCCACTTGTTCAAAGATGGCGCCAGGGAATGTTTCTATTGTTTATTTTGCACACACGAAAGATACGAGCACTGATGCCAACGACGCAAACCGATCAATTAATTAACAATTCAGAGATTTTTCGATGTAATTCTATTTGAATAAATCTGTATGCTATTTACCATGAATATAGAATATTTGAGAAACAATTTCATTATCTTTACGCGTGCGTAATATGATGACCTCTATGTTATTGCGCAGGATTTCAGCCATCTTAGCGTTTCTATTCCAAATCGAGTTTCAAAAATTCTTTGGCACTATTGTAGATGGAGTAGCCTAGCGTTCTTCGGTTAATCCTGTCTTTACGGAATGGATAGTCAAGTATGCGGAGACGGTAGATTATTGGATCTGATCGATGAAGCTTGGCAAGATGAATGTTTGCCTATCGACGATATTGTAGTACCAGCAGCAGAATTACCAGATCCGGAGAGCGACAATGGCGATTCTCATATGACACTGAAAGAATTGGAACAAAAGTGGAACAATTTAGCTCTGGGCGCGCTCAGCGAAAATCATTTACATTCTCCAACACCGTCTCATAATTAATTGACCGGGTATTTATTCGAACAATTTACATAATCAATCTGTCCACAACTTAACCGCTAATGTTTACGTTTTACCTTTTTTCTTTTTCTTGTTTGATTAAGGATTTACAATGGAATTTCCGAACGTAGGGGAAAGATGTACCGTCGAGGAGTGCAAGCAATTAAATTTTTTGCCAATCACTTGCAGTCATTGTCACGATGTTTTTTGTGAACAACATTATCTTACAGATTACCACAAATGCACGAGCTTCCATGACAATGTTACAGAGACTAAAACAAAGTTCTCGAGTTACGTTTGCACGGACGAATTGTGCAAGAACACTTCGCTCATTGAGATGCATTGCATCAAATGTAAGAAACATTATTGCTTGAAGCATAGACACCATGGGTGTTCAGAACAATCGAAGGAAAAGAAATTGAAGAAATGGCAGGTGCCAAAGAATCAATTCGCGGAAGCAAAGGCTATAGTGGACCAAGAAATCTCTAACAACTTAAAGAAGTCTAAGAACGTTGCAATGGCTAATAAAGTATGTTACTTCGTTTGAATGCATTTGCAAAATCAAATTTTTATGTATGTACAATAAATTTCAATTAAACATGTTTTCTTTGTAGATACGACTTATGCGCATAAAGAGTTCTGCTGTTGGTCCTAAGAATGTACCGACGAACGAACGTTGTTACTTTCTTGCATTTTCATCAACTAAAACGATTAATAAACATTTAGGACCTGCGAGGGGTATTTATGTGAACATGAACTGGACAATGGGGAAGGTTATAGATTCGATAGCCAGCACACTTAAAATGCCCAACAATAATAATTTAGAGAATTCGACTAAATTACAATTGTATCATCATGAGACTGGTGCAGTGGTAACTAAAGAAATGAATACACCATTAACAAAGTTGTTAGAGAGCTCTGAGCTTGTTGATGGTCAAAGTGTTATTTTAGAATATTCGGATAACGATTATGTAGATACTTCTTTATACAAATTAATTAATTTACAGTAAATAATAACACCAGCTTGTTGTTCCCTTGATCTTTCCATGTATTGCCTTGTCAATTTATTCAACATCTTTCTGTTTTCTTCATACGTATGTATAATTGAACACTGGTAATGGCAGAAACACAATATTAGAATAATACTTGTTTATTACAAACTAGATGGATTCATATATCAGTTTTACATTTATTCTCGATAAAAAGTCACGCAGATGTACTCCATATGCACTCAATAAACGAATCGTTTACACCAGATTATTGTCAGGTTTTTGTTTAAAATAAAAATGTTAGACAATATTCTGACTTTGGCACTGGACGTTTCCTCATCTATACATTAGAGTTACGCTAATATAATATAATAGAACGAAACTATATTGATTTGTAAATGACTATGTACTTACTGATACCGGGGAACAGAGTCCTCCAGATCCATAAGAATCTTTTAATTAGGAGATCAGGAAAAAGTCGAGAGGCCTGTGATCGTTACGGCACATGATCGACGACGATCAATCTACGAATCTCAGTCCCCAATGAACCGATTCCGACTTTCTCTTAAAATCCCACAATATTTTTTATAATATGCTCATATAAACATGAAAAAAGACGAATACATAGCAAAAGAGATTCGAAGATAATTTTCTCGAACGATGTGCGTGTTTTATCTGTGTACTTATTTACTGTATTCTATTGTGTCTGATAATTACTTTTTATCTAAAACAAAAAAATGGCGAAAAACTCTCGCTCCAAATGAGAACGATATACATGCTAAAGTATCTTTGCAAACAATCGTGTACATATACAGGAAAAAAGTAGTATAAAAAAGTTTTAATCTCATATTGACCATGTCTACTTTTGTAAATTACATATGTCATTGTAAGTCTTTTATAGATCAATTATTTAAAAGCTTAAATTGCTCAGTACTTATAATATGTATGAATACGTTATTCTGACGATACGTTTGAAAATCTGATGCAAAAATTACTATCGTATGAAATTCAATATTGTATAAGGATATTTCTTTCCGAAAATCATACACATGAATAATTATTGCACATTAATATTAAATCAATTACCTTGGCATTCACTCGCTGCTATATATTTCATTAATCTTATATACCTATATATATAAACTAAAAAATTCTTCTATCCAAATGCAAGTGGTTTTTGTAAATGCGAAATTCATGTGCAACCGAAGACTCGGACTTGGATCACATTTCTTTAACGAACCAGCATGACCAGTTTGTTGCCATATAAATAAAATTTTGTTAAAAAAAAAATATATAAATATATATGGCTAAAGCATTCAACGATTTAATAAGAACGATGAAAGAAAATAGAAAACAAAAAACCCTTTGCAATAACAAAGAGAGTCTGTAAGTAAAGGCGGCTAGCCTTTCTTCAACTATATATGAAAATAATTTTTGAAATACAAAACAAGCCTGATCAAGAAAAGAATGCACAATATGTATACAAATATCGCGAAAAGAACGAGTAATGTCATTCGAACATTTACGTGCGTTTCAACATCTTGGCCTCTTGTTCGGGCACTGGCCACCTGCCAGCTGGGAGGGCAATGAATCTGGTAGCGGTAGGTGGCCTGAAGTCAAGCTCAGGAATGCCAACGAGATTTTTGTAATTCAATTTGACCTTCTAGCGTTTTGGCAAGATAAATCACGAATAGCTGACTGAGGGCTATGCCTAATGCGATACCAGCTATCGTATACAAATTTCGTTCTGCCCAACTTCTTACAATTTCAATACATCCGCTAGTCCACACCTTCTTGCCCGCTTCAGAGACTGGGAACATCTGAACTTTATACCCGCACATTATATTGACGAGACCGCTCTGAAAATTTCAAAGACATTTTAATCTCTTCATGTTCTGCAACTGTTATTCAAAGCTTTGAATACACATATCCTCCCATTTATTATTATTCTACATTGAAGTAATGAATTTCAATGTATGTATTCTGAGGAACTGATATTCCATGGAAACCTAGGAATAGAGGTATTAGAAACGGGCGTACCGATATGTCTGTAGCATTGATACAACAAGAGAACGGCACACCGCAACGTTCTACACTAGGGCTGGAGCAATTGAAGTACTCATTTTTTCCCCAGTCCAGGTATCCTTCTTGACTCAGACCACAGCAACGAAACTAAACACAAAAACGTTCATATAATTGTTGTGGTCAATCCTCATGATGTATAATTATGAAGGTTCTTATTTCTCCTTACTTCTTGTTGTCCAAAGTCAATGAAGTTCTGTAGATCGGGGTCTTCTCTATATGTCTGTATAATCTTATCTGTGAAGGATTCTTCTAACAACGATTGCAATGTATGTGGAAAGACAAAACCAACAATTGCTACGCCCATTTCGAGGAGAAAGAACACCAGCAGACACAGTGAATACTGCAACAAGATAGCAACATGTTAATTATCTATAAGAACATATAGCAAACATATTTGTGATAGTACTAACAAATTTCAGAAGACATGTATTTTCGCGCAATGCTCCAACACATCCAGCAAAACTAACAACAAAGACTATTCCTCCTGCAATAACCATTACAAGAGAGATATTCAGGACCACGTCGTACACATTCTCCACTCTAACAGATCCAGTGGCTTGCCATTTGTCCACAAACGCATATAAACCTACTCCAATTAACAATCCTCCAAATAACTGCATAACAGAATATTGTATTTAAGATTATAGTACTACTGTCAACCTTCTCTTCAGATCTTGAAGTATTATTGGCAGCTTAAAAGATGTCACCTATGATGGTACAGGGACA
This sequence comes from Agapostemon virescens, assembly GCA_028453745.1. NCBI lineage: Eukaryota > Metazoa > Arthropoda > Insecta > Hymenoptera > Halictidae > Agapostemon > Agapostemon virescens. The sequence continues at coordinate 1,631,690 of CM052098.1, read as the reverse complement.
AGGCTACCATCAATGCTTCCCAATGTTTATTTATGCATCCATTACACATATTATTATCAAGTGACTTCTTTGTAACTCCCAATAATACTATGACATTCCATAAGTTTTGCATTAGAAGCAATTTTGCCTTCAATATGACCTCTTCCATTTTGTTTATATGAAATATATTTATTTGTATTGCATTTAAGCATCTAGCAACATATTAATGACAGACATTTACCAATGTAAAAATTGTTGTTAATTGTAGTGCAGTGATTTTTAACAGTGCCTTAGAAATCAGATAATCCAAAATTTTTTTTAAAACTAAGCTGAAAAATTGATTAGCAGATAGAGAGAAACTATTGAAAACAATGGTTTATACATCAGTGATTAAAGTTCATTGTTAATACTACTGTTTCACACGTAATGTCACAAAATGACTCAACTTGTGGAACGAGTTAATAATCTGAAGAAATGATTGTAAAAATGCTGCTTAGAACAATTCAAGAAAATTGATTGAGCTACCAAAGATGTGAGAAAGTGACTCACCCAGAAAACGAAATTGAGCATAAATATCATATATTTTACGCACGAGCTAACGTATGTAAAGTTATTTGTTCGCCTTCGGTTATTCATCATTGTAAAGTAAAAACAGTTTTAAAAGGTATTGGATGGTATGTACAATTAATGTACAACACACTCGCGCTTTCAGCTATATATATATAAATATATATATATATATATATTTATATATGTATATGTACATGTACAATTCACATCAGCTGTATCGCTAATCCAATGATTTTACATGCTGGATACATATTAACAAATGTTTCACTCGATTCCAGATTAATTACATTTGACGATCCATGAATTAAACCAAAACTATAATGCACCATTCTTTGACAGCTTACTTGGGATCCGCCATTATAGTTCCTGTTTCTCGTATTCCCTGGTTCCTGATTTGAAATCAGCTGTCCACGCGTTCCATGTTCCATTGGAAAGGAACAGTGCGTACTTTTGGTACTATCTATCATGAATCAAACGCAAACGAATCAGCAACGAATAAATTCGTAATAATCTATCGGAAAAACTCGGACGTTTGTGCGTATGTATTAAAGAAAGGATAAAACTGTTGCCAGAGAAAATGACATCGGTACAGGACAGTAAGTTTCTGAATTATTTACGTTTGCATCCAATTTGGAGGTTAAGAAACCTGTTAGACGCTAATTATCTCATAAATACAACTCTTAAATGTTTAAGCAATCGCACATTGTAACAGCATTATGCCACGAACGTTTCTCATTGTTAATGAAGATTAAATGTGTTTGTTATTTCCATTTATACGTAGAATAATATTGAATAAGCCAACAGCGTTTTTTAACCTATACAATGTAAACAATAAGCTGATTGTTCAAACTGTTACTACCCTAGTTGAAATTGTCACTCCAGAATTACTCACAAGGTTGCTATGTTTTTGAAATTATTTATACTAATTATTACAATATTTTCTCTTCAGGATTAAAATTGAAACGGACCTACGACAATTGGAGTATCCGAGAGCAGCTATGTTTAGCATCTAGCGTGTTAAAATCTGGTGATCAAAATTGGGTGAGCGTGTCACGGTCTCTAAAGGCGATTGTTGATAAAGAGACATTAAGGCCACCTGATTGGTTTTCCCAAAAGTCTTGTGCCAGTCAATATGCTCATTTATTGGAAAATGCGGATACTCCAAAAAGAAAGAAGAGAGAGAGTGGGGAAACAAGTGGTGAATCGATAGTTAGGAAGCTGACACAGGAGAGGATAGCAGAATTGGGACAAAGGTTGGCAGAGCAAAGAGAGGAGTATCAACAACTTAAAACTGAAATAAATATGTTAAAAACTGGAGCCATTTCGGAAGATAAATTGCAAAAGATGTGGCTTAGTATTGAACAGGAAGAACGAGAACAGGAACAAAAAGCCAGGGCTCAGGCGGCATGGCTAGCCAAACGTCAACAAAAGCAGGAATTGAGTTCGCCACAAGGAACGTCTGCTATCAGTCAACGTAGATCCGCCGAAACCACACTAGAACTTGTAGAAACGACAGAAACAGTTGATGAGGATGATAAGAAGGGTAAAGGTGGAAGATCGCCTTTACTAACAAGCTTATTAAAATCACCAAGTCCCACCACACAAATTCAGACATCGACTACAACTGCGCAAGCAAGTTCTCCTACGATTACGAGTTTACTTGGCTCCAGTCCTAAAGTCCCAAGCGCCCAAATGACGCAGAATGTTTCCCCGCAACTGCATCAACTAGTTTCCACAACAATTACAAATGCACCACCAGAGAGGCCATCTGTTGGTGCACCAACTCTGTCCATGTTACTCGAAATGCCTACTAACGCACAACGAGGTCCCTTACCAAACTTACAGTCAACCTCGACCATCGTATCGCAACAGAACGTGCCTGCCGAAGTTCATACTCTACAGACACAGCCTGTTCATGAGGTAATTCAAAACGAGACGCCGATTCCAGCTCAATCGATTGCAATTAATCCTCCAAATATTCCGGTCACGGAGAGTATGGAACAAATAATAGACAATATAGACGACGTGATGCCTAAAGACATCATGGTGGACGTAATAGACAAAGATGAAATCAATGAGATTATCGGAGATATAGAGGAATTAATAAAGGAAGAAATAACTGGGAGCCCGCAGACCTTAGACACAGCTACTACAACAATTAATACTCTCACTGTACCCCAAATCCAAGAAGTTCCGGTAGTTACGGAACGACCAGAGCCTAGGGACGTGGATGAAGTTGTATCGCTCTCTAATTCGCCAGAGAGCGAAATGGCTATCGAGGAAATTGATTCGAGCACATCAAACATAGCTGAAATCATTGGTACGGTTGCTATTGAACCGCAAGAGCCTAAAGTTATAGTTACTGAAATATCCGAGACTGTATCCAGTATATCCGAGCAAACAAAGTCTGAAGAATCTACGAGTCATGAAAGAATGACAGTACCTGACGAACTTGCTCCCGAATTGGAAGCAAACGATGGTGAGAGTAGCAAAGACGCGCCGTTGGAAGAGAAACAAATGGTGGAGGAATTGGATACTATGGACTCTACGTCGAATGCGGACGCTGAGGACGCTGACTCCAAAATTCCTATGAAAGAGCTAGATGATATGGTAGAAGATGAGATAGAAGAGGAGGAGGAAACGGAGATCGTTGTACCAGAGCCTAAAGAATCGCCTAGCGATAAACTGCAGAGAGAGTCTTCCGAAGAGCTAGATAATAAGGGAAGTATGGAATTAGATCAACTAGAAATGCATCTTGCTAAAATTACAGGTGAACAGCAAGATGTTCCATCGGCAGAAGTGGTTAGCGTTTCCTCCGAGATAACGAATGATCTTCCCAGCACTGAAGACACTGAAAAGTCCCAGGACATTAGTTTGATTCTAGAGGACGACGAAAGCGAACATAGTACTGAAGAGAAGAAGAAGATAACGGAAGAGCAGATCATAGAGAATACAATCGAAAGCACAGAGTCGGTCGAGTCGTTCAAAGATGACCCTCTGATTGTAATTAAAGAGAAAACTATCATCGAAGTGAGCGAACAATCGCCAGACAAATCTCAGGAAGAGCACATGGAAGAAACTCTGGAGATTTATGCGGATGAATTCAAGAAAGAAGACACAAAGGACTCTTCGGAAGACACAACCAGTTCCATTCTGCAAGACATCGAAATTAAAGAAGAGGAAATAGAAGAAACAGCGATTGTGGAAGATTCTAGCCAATTGGTGTCTCCAGAAGAAGTTGAAATATCGAAGCGAGAATTCGTGGAGCCTGTTAAAACCGAGAACGATATTCCTATTATTAAAAAAGAAGAAACATTTGACGAATCTAAAATAGAGGAAGAGTCTAAAATTCGGTTAGAAAATGTTACTATATTGGAAATTAAGAAAGAAGATATAAAAGAGGAAAAGGAAGATAAGAAGATCATAGACGGTGAACAGAATATAAAAAAGGAGACAGAATCGATAGCGAGCGCGGGTGAAGATACTGTTGAATTAGATGAGGAAGAATCATCGTTGAGTAAATTAAGCGGAGGACGGGCAATGAAAACTTATTCAAAAAAACAGAATGCATCTATCGATAGTGAACCAGAGAACGAAGGTACCGGGGAAGGTGCGGATTACAGAGCGTGGAAAAAGGCAGTTATGCTATTTTATAATCGTCTCGCCACGCATAAGTATGCATCTGTATTTTTGAGACCCATCACAGAAGATCAAGCACCAGGCTATCATTCAGTAATATTTAGACCAATGGACTTGTCTACAATTAAAAAGAATATAGACAATGGCACGATTAGGTCTACAATACATTTCCAACGTGATGTCATGCTAATGTTTCAAAATGCGATTATGTATAATAAACACGATACTTTTGTTTATAAAATGGCTATTTCTATGCAGGAGGAATGTCTACAGCATATGCAGGTATATAAATCTAGCCATAAATATGATACATAGTAAACGTAATTATCGTTATTAATAGTGAATATTATTTAATTCTCGTTGTAGATACTGGTGCAAGTCACAGGAGAGGGAACGCTCAGAAGAGAAACAAGAACTGCAGCAAGCAGTAGCAGCGAGGCTAGCGAAAGTAGTATAAAAAGGAAAAGAAGTCATATCACACCGAGTCCGCACGACACAGACAGTCCGCGTTCGAAAAAACGTAGAAAATCAGAAAACGACTAGGGTTTCTTGTTTGTGTAAGTGTAAGTGGTTAACATTGAAGTTCCAAGGAACTGTACAGAGAAAACAAAATATAAGACAGGTCTGTCTTGCTAATATCAAAGGAAAATATGTTGAACATGAAAGGCGCTTATAATGTGTATAAGAAGAAACAGTGACTTCGATTCTATTCCATTACTTTCTCATAACAATGAAGAATGAAGAAAATGTATTTTACATTGTACATATAAAGAACTGGTTTCATTTGTTTTTATAGCAAACTGTTGTGGTATTGTAAATGTACAGTGAATTTAATAACTCCATTTATAATTCATCACCTAACAAAAATGAGACACAACTGAAATATGTTTTTGCTTTAACAAAAATGTAATAAAAACATTTTTAGCAACATCAATGTATCTGCGCCTATCCTATATACGAATGAAATTTCAGAAGGCAGTGGGAACAACACTAACACAAAAAAGAATCAGAAGAATCCAAATGGCTTTCAGCAACATTTAAATTATTTCGGAGTTTCAAGATATTATAAATTTACCAGTTTAACAGAAATGTAAGCAGCCAGCTAACAAGAAAAACGTCTAACGATTCTAATAGTGTCGAAAATCTAAATAAGAATAGGCGATGGGTTATTACGCTAGTGGTGACGTTCGGAAAACAGTGTATAGCTCTGAAGATGACGAAGGTTATGAACACCAATCATTTTATTTCGGTGAATTGACAAGACCAAACATTAGAAATAGTTCGTATTTCCAACAAGGAAAACGTTCGGGAATAGTAAGTTTTTTTCGTGATATTGGTATATGTAATTATTGTCTTTCATCTAAACGATCGTGTACATCGAAGTCATCAGAGGTAATACTACCGGCAACAGACGATAGCGACAAATCATTTTGGGCTGAGAATGAATTAAGCAGCTCGGAATCGAAGCAACGCCTATTTAAAAGACAGAAACGTCGTCGCAGTTTGTCTTATCGCAATCGCCTTGTCAAACATCGACGTAAATCTGTATTCTTTCAGTCATCGAGTTCTAGTTTAGACTCGAGTCCTGATCAAGTATCTCCAAAAGGTATAAATTTGTCATTAATCTATTCTAAATACATACGTTACGAAAAGTTTAATTAGACACGTTATTTTCGTAATTATTACAGTTGCCCGACAGAAAAAATATAATCATTGTGCAAGTCGATTACATGCGGGAAAATTGCAACCTGGGTGCATCGTTGCAAAAAGAAAATTTACGCGTGTTAAAGTAATTGTTTCGTATTCCATAGTGGAATTTAGAAAATTAAAGAAAATCTTTATGCATGCGTTAATTTATGTACAAGTAACAGGGCACTTTTCGTCGCGAGTTCGACCCTGTTACGTGCATAATTTACATTCATTTTCTTATCGGTGGTTGCTATAAACAGAATTAACATTACTTAATCAGTGTATCTCTTTTTGATACAGAGCAAGAACAATTAAATAAGAATATTTCTGAAATTATTCAGAAAATCAGAGACAATTATGAGCTATTTTAAAATCAACGAACGGGGAAAGAATCGATACGAAAATCTTGGCGATGTTCGTATTCGTAAGTAACCGTTTTAATTATATTGAATAATAATTATATTCAATCTTGTTCGGATTTAAATACGTTATTATGTACTACATTGCAATTAGAAATGTGGAATGAACGTGTTTCACATTATATATATATTTTCTTTATTAGAATAAAAGAATTTAAATTTAGAAATTTAGGTTACCGGTGTGCAACATTGTCGCCACGTTATGCGATGTATTTAGCACGTTTGAAATTAAAAATTTAACTTTTAAGTACGGATACCGATGCATTTCCTCTCTTTCCCAATTTCAGATACTTCGTTATGCCCTGTATTTAGCATATTTATACTGGGATTTTGTGTAATATTTTTGATATTGTCGGCATGGAATTTCAACAATGCGATCAACGAAACGAAGAAAATTCACGTATTTTACTTAAATTTAAAAAATTCACCGATACAAGTCGTGTCAGACAAATTCTTGTCTTTTGGACTCGACACATCTTTACTGCGTGACATGAAAAATCTTCCGATTAAAAATGAAAAGTTTATTAATTTAGCTCGGCATCTTGCGCCTGCTTTCGTTCGCATAGGCGGCACAGCCTCCGACTGTCTATTCTTCAATCAGGTTTTGTGAATTTTTTCGTACACATTTACATAGAAAATTGATACATAATTTATATATTAATTTTTATAATTCTCACGAATCTTGACATTACAGACGACACAGGAAATCAATGCAACAGCAGTCAGTCCTGAGAATGGAGAGGACATAAGTAACTTTACAATTACTGATGTAGATTTCGAAAGTTTATATAATTTTGCAACGAAATCAAAGCTACGCATGATTTTCGATTTAAATGTACTAATCAGAGATAAGGACAATAAATGGAGTGACGAAAATGCCAGGAATATAATCTCATTTGCTAAGGAGAAATCTATGAAGTTGGATTGGCAATTAGGAAATGGTAAAATTGAGCTAGAAATAATATAATCACTAGACTACGGATATTTATGCAAAATAAAAATTATCCGTGTCAATTGTAAATCACAGAAGTAACATATATAATTATTTCTTTTTTGAATGATTATAAGCATGTGAAAATAATGCAACAGTATTTTTAAAAACTTCAAATATTTTTCTATTTTGCATATAATACATCGATTGTTCTCATAAATGCGTAATATCCATAGTCTGATAATCGTATTTGTCTGTGTCTTCTAATGACGTTTGAAATGTAATTACAGAACCAAATTCATTTTATCATGTGTTTGATAGAAGCGTGAATGCGACGCAGCTTGCAGATGATTATTATCAATTAAGATTGTTGTTAAATCAACAAGGATACAATGCAAGCCTCCTTGTTGGTCCAGAAGTAAACCATATAGGAGATGAACACCATATGGGAGAAATTTATGCTGCAATCTTTTTAAAGCACGCTAAAAACAGTGTAAATTATGTTACCTGGCATCAGTATTATCTGAATGGGAGAGAAGCTTGTCTTGCGGATTTTGTTAATATTTCTACATTCAATTATTTACCAGGACAAATTAGATCTGTTCAGCAGGTTATTGCAATAGCAAAAATGGATACTCTCATGTGGTTATGTACATAAATTACATAAATTTCGTAATTTTTGGGAGTCCATGGATAAGGATTTTTTAAATAGATTCTTCAGTATATTCAAAATTAAAAAATTTTAATTTTGCGTTAAGATAGCATTAACACAAATGATTTTTAAGCATTTTGTTTTTGGTACGACGTGATTATTGAAAATCCTATTTCATAGGCTTCCGGTTGGTAAAGTGTTAACGACAAATAACATTAATTCAAACTAAGACCGAACGTGTTGTTTACAGCAGAAACTAGTACAGCATATGGCGGAGGTGCACCAGAATTGTCGGATAGATTTGTAGCCGGATTTCTGTGGCTCGATAAATTAGGGTACAGCGCTAGCACGGGTGTAAACGTTGTTACCAGACAATCGCTATTCGGTGGTAATTATGCTATGGTTGGACAAGATCTAATGCCGAATCCAGACTGGTGGGTTAGCGTCATCTATAAGCATTTTGTGTCCGAGAAAATTTTGAAGATATTTAGTCCGAGTAATTTGAGCAGTGTACGGCTCTATGCACATTGTACACCTGAGAAAGCATTGATCAACAGAGTCCCAGCACTCACAATATACGGAATCAATATAGACGACGTTCCTATTACAATAATCATTTCTGGGATCTCCCCCTTCCTTCATAAAGATGCTCAAATCTTTTTTTACGCGCTAACCTCTGATCATCTTCAATCGAGGTATGTGAACACGATCGATTACAACGGTACAAAATAAGCATTACAATGTTCTGCTCATGTTTTGTTTTTTTTTCAGAGATATAAAGATGAATGGTAAAATATTGGAATTGCTACCCAATGGGAATTTACCATCGTTCTGGCCTGTGGTACTAGAACCTACAGAAAGGCTTATTTTGCCAGCCTATTCCATGGTATTCATTGTAATACACGGAGTGGAGATCTCGACGTGTCAAATATAGGTATTACGCTAAAAGATGAATAGAATCATACACAGTTTTGTATAGTACGTCTTTTATATATTAAAAGTTTGTAATAAGGTCTCGTAAAACATTTTTACAATTTCTTCCCGAGGACGAAAAAAATTACGAAATCAATAAAACTGCTAAAGAGCTATATGCATATATGTATTATTATATTATATGAATTTGTACGTATCTATATATATATATGTATATACATATTCGTACACATATGTATATATGTATGTATATGTGTGTGTACTTGTATATACGTTCAGACAACTAACTCTTGTCGTCAACATGTAACACCCTATATATAATACACAAACGGCATCCGTGTGAACGTACTAACAAAGTTCAAGTTCTTTCGATAAACTATTATATATCACAAGACTGTTTCTTCCTTTTTTTTTTGTTTGTTTAAACGAAAGATACAATAATGTAATTATCCATCGATACACGATATTGTATCTTTCCTTATTGATATAAAACAATTCACTAGAAATTATAAACTGCCTTGTAAACATTATAAGATAGAAGCATTATCGCACGCAACAAATGTACAAATACTGAAAAAAATACGTAATGTTAGGTAACTGGAATGGTTAGATATCTTTCTATAATGAAGTGTTGTTACGTCGAACGAAAATAGAAATTACACCTGTACAGGCTTAGAAAAAAATCAATATTCTCTGAATGTATTTACCAATGGCTCCTACCAATAATTATATATGTATATGTATGTACGACACATGAGCATGGAACTAACGTTACAGCAGTTTATTGGGTCGTTACTATTTATGTTATATATTTACACAAGAACGTTCGTTTTACTATCTTTAATTTAACACATCATTCTTGAGCCGATACCGTGATTGTTTTCCCTTTGGGATCGTCGAATCTGTCCATAGTACGAATATCCATAATCATGGTAAGACCCCAAATCATAATCAAACCTAATATGGCAGTGACAAATATTCCAGTCCAAATTGGAATCGTAGTAAAACCGATACAGTCGTAGGCGTCACTAAATCTCGCCTTTCTTTCTGGGTTGGCAATACTAAACAGTTGTACTTGGAAGTCCTTAATGGTTAAGACATAACTATCATTTTCTTTGAAAACAGTATCTTGTGAGCAATGGTACGAAAATTTCGACGCAAACACAATATTAGCATTTGTTGTTAAGTTATGAGAGGAAATACGAGTACCATCACTTGATACATATTCGTAGTTAACCATTTTGAGACTATGGTAACCGGTTCTATTCTCGAATTTAAAGTTAAGTATATGTTTCATTATCTCCTTCTCTCCTGTAAACTGTATTTTCAATGTTAGCTCAGTTTTGTTAAAGATCTCCTCAACCGAAGAATTTCTAGGAACCTTGATAATATTTTTGTCTGGATTCTACAATGTAAACATATTATAAGATTAATATCGAATCAGTTTTAGGAAAGTGATATTTTTTTAAATTACCCTCAATTGCATAAGCTCGCTGGCATAGAAAAACGTTTGTGGTTTTGTCACTGTAAAAGGACCATCAGTATCTGTGTCAGCGTCGGTCTCAACTTCTCGTTTGACCCGGTTCCATTGCCCGTAACTACACACTGTTCCTGTAAGAATAGCTGTGAGATTAGGGCTAATTTCCTTCAGCGTATCGTACATCTCTTGTACAACATCTAAATTGTTGATCGGCGTGTATATCAACTGCACTTTGGATTCAGGGTCTGGATACTCTGCGTAAGTTGCATTGAAAAAAGGCAGATCTTCAATAACGTTCACTGCCATTTCGACCGCGGGGAAATAATAGTACGAATCGCCAGTGACAATCCAATGAAGAAGCTAAAAGAGAAAACATTATTACTCGAGGAAAGAATTTTTAGTAGCTGTCGTCCGTACACTAACCTGTTTGTGCTTGGTTAAATCTTCGACGCAGAGATCATGCTTCTCGAAGAATAGCACGGGAGGCAAATCCTCCAGCTTTTCGTGCAGAAACGATTCGAATCCTTTGCGAGTCGTTATCGCGAACGGATTTATCGAATGTCTTTCGGAATCGGAGCCTGCACCACCCCATATTAGTACAGGCACCGCGTTATTCGCAAGTGAAATCTGAGCAGGGATGATTAACGCGAGGATCAGATTCAAAACACTACGGTACCGTGTCATGGTGCCTCCGATGAAACAATTTTGGGCGAGTCAAGCGAGTACTGATCAGAGCCCACAATCGAGCAGAAGGCAGCGGAGCACCTGACTACTCTGGAATCATATGACAGACGTCACGTGACGAGTTTGTTTCCGGTTTTCAAATAGACGCTCCCTATCGAACCTTAAATCGAGTCACCTTTCTCCTTTTTCCAAATCGAACAAGACGATTCAACGTGAAATTCTTTGTTTGTGAAATATTCTGCTTTCTCCGGCTATTCCCGTCCCGTATCGCCAAGCAAACATGGACAGTCACAAAAATGAGAGAAAGAGAGAAACCGTTATGTACTCGGTTCGTATTTACATCGCAGTTTGAAATCGTATATGCTCTGATCGAATCGTGAAAATTAATTTTAGCAACTCCAACCTTGGAGTACGGTAGGCGCGCTGCCGTGCATGGAACAAATAGCTGGTCCACCTGTTCCTGTTCGAGTTGGCGAATTTTATAAAATTCCGAAGTCTCATCCATGGCGGCCTACCATGGGATACGAAACGGTGGAGGCCGCCTCTTTGTAAGCACTTCCGGTAGCCATGTATTGGGTTGTCCGGAAAGATCCGGATGCCGATTTATTTTTATTTTTATTTTTAATAAATATATATCAAAACTTAAATACGTTGCGTTTCAATCTTTCGTGAAAATCGGCAAGAAACTTCCCGGACAACCCAATAACATTCTCATTCGAAATCGGATTCATTTCGAGAGAACTTGATGTTTACATAGACCCGCGCAACCTATAACGAACATGTTGATGGAGACCTGTTACATGCCGAACGGAATGGCCACGAAACCAATGCGATTTCCAAACTTGGTGACCGGTATCGATCGAAATCCAGCGCATGCAGCTCGAGCCGCACTCTTCACCAGATACGGGCCCTACGAATGGGTGCAGAACCAAATAAATCTGTACAATGAGTCGAACAGCAATCGAAATTATTCAGAGAACTTGCGACAGGATACTGTTCGTATGATGCGGTAAAATCACTGCAGCTACCAAGTTCAAAACTATTAGGTTCTTTGGAAAGTATTTTTGACCTTCGCTTAACAGCTCTTTAACTAATCTAATTGAAATAAATTAAAATAATTAATTCAACTTATTTAATTTTTATTCGTTTAATAAAATCATTTGTAAAATAAAAAACATCCCTTTGACTAATCTAATTGAAATAAATTAAAATAATTGATTCAACTTAATTTAAGCTAGAAATATGATGAAATGGAATTACCTTCCAAACAATCTGATAAAACAAATTGTATTTTTGAAATAGGATCTTATAATAAAGTCTGAGCTTTTTTAAAGTTATAACCTGTTTTGGTTGAGGGAAATAATATTTTATATTTTTATAATTTGGCGGTTTTAGAGAGGCCGACGAGAAGGTGCAAAACGGTCAAACGGAAACGGGTCGGAAATTAGGAGAAAGAATCACGGATACGACGTTCTGGAGGAATGAAGTAGCCGCGGAACTAGAACGGTTGATAATTGCAAACACAAAGATGCAAGAATGCCGCCGGAATTTGCAGATAGCTATACAAAACTTGGAGGGGCAGTTGCATATAGCGCAAGAATGTTTATACTACCGCGAGGCCAGAACAGGTTTCGAATTTCGAGATTTAAGACTTCTATACATTGTTGTTTCTCTCATATCGTTGTACACTGTGAAATGCAAACAGGCTCTGACTTGGTACATGATCAGGCTGAACATGCTCTTTTGAAGGAGGTGGAAGTAGTCCGGAACTGTCAGAACAAGTTAGAGAACTTTACAGATAAATGTATCAATCAAGTATGTCTAAATGAATGGCGTAGAAGCACGGATGTCATGTTCTATAGAAAATGTTTGTATTCAGCTTACAAATAGTAGAGCGGCACAGAATCAATTAGAGATTGACATAAGGAACAAAGAGACTGCACTGGGGATTGATATCACTTGTCATCAGATGAATAATTTTAGTCGCGGTTTGCAGTACTACAGCGGCATTGAAAAATATGACAATAGGTAACAGTACAATTTATAATTAGACTGTGGATCAGAGATCATTGAGCAAAATAAAATATCTGTTCACCTACTCGATTCTGCTATAAATCTACGAAATCTACAGTCTATTCGTAATGTACAAAGACAGTTAATTAAAAGCAAATTGTTTTTTTCAGCGTCACGCAAGCTGAATCGTGGGCTGAGGCGTCCAACAATGTAGTGAAAAAGTCACAGGCAGAAAGAGGAAAATCTAGTCAGCTGATAAGCGACATTGAAGTTGCCATAAACGCGGTTGGAAACGATATGTGGGAGGCATGGGGTGCCACGAATAATGCGCTGAACAGTAGGGCAGCGGAGATGCTTAATGCAAAGGAGAAATTACAGATACATTTGTACAAAGTAATCGATACCTATAGTTTCATCTTAGATGTTTATAACTAGACTGCAGATTTTATGCGTTTATGATAAAAAAAACAGTAGGAGTAATTTGAGAAAACAGAATTTAAAAATTTCTGCTTGGCTCCTGCTTCTTAGAACTCATATAGGCAATTTTTATTTCGCATAAAAATTTGCAGTCTACTTGGTACGCTACGTATAAAATACTACATTTATCGACACAGATACAACAAGAAATATTTGAGATAGAAAAGAATTTGCAATTAATGCAGAAAGCTATAGCAGATAAAAGCTCTGCTCTGAAAGTTGCACATACACGCCTCGAGAGCAGAACGCATCGACCCGAGGCAGAATTATGCAAAGACTATGCTCAGCTCAGGTGAGGAACAATTTTACGGTCCATATTCTTGCTATGTTTATCTTATGATTTGTATTCGCAGAATGATCCAGGAAGTAGAAACCATAAATGCAATGATTAACGAAATGAACTTAAAACTGCAAAGATTCGAAGCACAGCATCAACAACTATTACGAACTAGATCCAATCTCGAAACAGATCTGAAATCAAAAGTCGACGCGCTGTTCATTGACAGAGAAAAGTGCATGGGCATGAGGAGAACTTACCCGATTGCATCAGTGATTAAATTCTAAGCAATGCTTCTAATTGTATGGATAGAACTGGATGTCTCTTATTATTGTATTTATTTTTGTTTTTAATATTATACATCGAATGCAACCATTTCGTATAAAATTAGCACTTTTATATAAAAACATAATAAAAAGTTTTGTCTCTTTTAGTACGTATCTTTCGTAAATATCAATGAAAAATTTACTGGTACCCAAAAACCATTACTATATAACATTAGTTTTATTAACGTAGTAACTATAAATTTATAATAATCTAATGCTGATTGTATAGTAATATCACATGAAACATGTATATAAAATTTTTGTACGCACAGTTGAATGAATAATCGAACTCTAAAATTTATCTGTACAACACGGTGACTGTGTAAAAATATTTACCAAGAAACTTATCTACAGAGCTTGTCAATTTTTTTAATTTACATACTCTAATATATAAAGAAGACAACACAATTTTCTTAAACTTACATCTTACGTAACGTTTTGAAACCACTATATACAAGGTTTTACAACAATATTTCATATAAAAGAATAGTACATTACAGACGTTATCTTTTCGGCGATCCTTTTCTTTTTCGTTTTAATTTACATTTCGTATCCATTTGAAAGCTGCTATCGTTTCGTAGATTTCCGTTACAGTCGAATCCCTGTCGTATTCGACCTTCAGATAGAATAATTTAATGTTCTCTTGCGGGTGGCACTCCAGAACGTTCCATTTTTCGAACAATTTCAATGAATTCTTTATCGGATCAACGCATAAGCTTTCCCCTATTTTATGAACAAATTAATCTCTTGTTACCTCTCTCTTTCTATTATTCCCACAGACTTCATTGTTATTACTCACCATAATTTACTAAACCTCGATCTAAATTCGTTTTGATTTCAGCTAAAATCTCCTGGACTAGATCTCGTTCGGTAAGTGATCGTCCTACTAATTTCTTAAGTGTAAAAGCACTGAACGTATAGGTATCGATTAACGGTCTCAGTATCGTGTGAAGAAATTCCATGCGCTTTGCGTGTTCCGGTACTAAACTTAGCTGCAATAAAATCCGAATGTTAATCAAAATCGTGATTGCGACATATTCTTAGTTATGTAAAACGTGTCCTGTATCCTCACTTTATACTCAATTTGATTAGTTCTATGCTTGTTCATGTATTCTTCGTCTGAACTATCATCGAACGTCCGTGCGCACCTCTTGCTCCACATCTCTTCTTGTAAACAATTATTCTGGAAAATAATTTGCATGTCAATAGCTGACCGATAAACAACCGAATGACTGACTAGAAAAAGAGCGTATTACATTTCGTGAAATTTACTAAAAGACTTGGAAACAATTAAGGCATATAGTCAAGGATAAAACTAAGTGGACTCCCTTTAAAAATCCATCACCTTTTTCAAAATTAAACCAAACGACTCTAATTTTATTTAAATGTTAAAAGGATTAGTTTCTAACGAATTATTTCTATTGTGTTCTTATAAATTTCGTAGAATGCAACAGTTGCTCTTCTTCTAGACACCTATTCAATTATGCCAACGGATAATACCTCTTGTGACGTAATGATATCAGTAAACGCGAGATTCTGTATAGCTTCTATGACGACGCGTTTCAAGTCCTGGCACGGTTTGCAAAATATAAACTCATACTTAAGAATATCACATAGTTTAAGTGATCTCTCAACCAGGAGATCTTGAGATATTGTGATATTGTTTTCAGCAATCGCCACCGGATCGTTGATCTGTGACTGTAATTCAGCACATATGGCTGATACTACTATACTATCCATAACGTAACAATTAAGCATCGTGTTGCTGTAATAAGACAGTTCGATCACGTTTGGTAGAATTGAGACAGGACGGATTGCGGTAACGAAGCCAGACTTGGTTAAATGGCCATCGACAATCTCGGTGATTTCTTGTCTTTGCTGCTGTACTAACCCCGGACCCAGAATATCCATCTAAAATCCATTAATCATTCGAATCCATGAAAATTTATCATTAAACTTTTACATTCAGAAAAACATATTTTTAATAATGGTATAACCCATTTGTATCATTAGAGTATACAGGGTGGAGCATTTCAAACAGCTCATTTAAGTAACTTTATTAGGATAACTTTATGTAAATGGGTTAAAAAATGATTTCTACTCACAGCATGATTGATAACATCAAGGGTCTCTCCACAGAATGCGATGTCTTTTTTTCGAGCCTCCAAGTCTTGCCTGATCGAGTCGAACGCTTCGACTAATTTGTCCAAAGTGCAGCCGTCTCGATATTTGTTTAAAAGCAAAAACGCGACCACGTTGGTAGACATGATGGGCGTCGAGACAGAACAATCTAGAGAATATTTTATTTGACTTAACAGCGTTCTATGCAATAGTGATGAATCAATTCTTTTGCTTTTCTCGTACCATATACAATGTGTCGCGCGATGCTCTCTACTAATTGTCGATGCTCCTCCACGATAACATCTGTGCCATAGAGCGAGGAACTGGACATTGTATACTTCAGTGGCTTCTCGGTGGTTGGTGTCTTATTAACGGTTAACAGATTTTGTTGCGCTTCAAATGACTTCAACATTTCCTATAGATCGAGTAGTCAAGTTAACACAAATACTTTCATCCAACCGGTGCACAGTGGGCTAGAACCTTTCTTAACTAAAATTGAATTTCTAAAGTTTTATATTTTGATAATTTTTTTTCTTATAAAAACTGGAGTACTAAGAAACGGATTTCTAGCTCACTGTTAGACAGTGTTACAAAGGAGCAGTTTACCCTCAGAGAGAATGGCTGACAGAAATCAACTTTGACGATTCCATAATTGCCCTTTAGGGTCTCCCATATAGCTTTGATGGTGGACATAAAGGTTTCCATTTTTTTTGGTTGACCTAGCTGTTCCCTAACGAAATTCCCATCGACGAGACGTTCATAGTTCATCGTAACAGGTACTAGCAGCGCGTCCTCTATAGTTCCGTCCATGTACGCGTCGATGATCACGCTCAGAATGCCGCCCTTCGGCATACACGGTTTACCAGTTCTTGTTCGGCCTCCCTCTATGAAGCACTCGATGTTATGACCCGCTCGCAAGTTCTCCATGATGTACGTGTGAAGAGTGGCACGGTAAAGAACATCCTTGCGGCCCGCAGTAGGGTCGATCCTACGTTTTATGAAAAACGCGCCTAAGCCCCGCAATAGCCACCTGTTTCGACATACAGAATAGTTAATGTTAAACCTTAGCTTATGGTAGAATCCTAGTGAAATTGAAAAAATGCGGTAAGTAGAAAAGAGAGCTCCACATGGATTTCAATGACCTTAAAATATGTTGCTAAGGTAATTTTTTCTTTCTCCTATACAAAGCAAAACTCAAAGTTCTCTTTTCTATTTACAAAAAATTATAAAGAAAGAAAATAATTCAATTCAGGGATGACATGGCTTAGAATTGCATCTGGTTCAGCAACGTACCCGAACAGCGGGATTTTTAGATTATCTCCGGCCGCGATCAACGGATTCCTAACGTTGTTAATCAACAGGGTGAAGCTGAGCATAATGTAATCTAAGTGGCTGCGATGCAACGGAAGAAACACCAGAGGAAGGCCAGTCTCGTTCGCTGTCTGCAGCATCTCGATTTGCGAAGGTAGTACCACCGCAGACTGTATAAAGCATGGCAGCAATTTATACAAAACCCAAGCTGTCATCTTAAGTAACAGGTTGCTGATCCTGCTCTCCATCTCGAGCAGAATCGTTTTGGCTCTCTGCTTTGCTTTGGCCAGAGCCTGGCTCTCGCTGCAACCCTCGTTGCTCATCGTTTCCGCAGCGGTCATTTTGATTGCTTCCTCTAGTCTCTCATCGTTCAACACCTAAAAATAAATATTCTCTATAGTACTTATAATTTCAGTATTTAAAATAACAAAAATCTCGAGGTTCTCGTTTTGCATACCAGTTGCGTGACTCTCGAGTAATCGAATTCTTTACGGTTGTAAACGTGCGAGAGGCAGTTGAACACTTTGGAAAACAGCGTTGGTCCTGGATTGACTACTAGTATGTTCAAACCAAAGGGCATGTGTTGTTTGGCGACATTGTTAACCAATGATTCCTGCAACAACGTGAACAGTCAATTATTTTCTACATATTTCTTTGACATTAATTTTACAAGGTTTAATATTTTTAATGATTATTGTAGTCGCAGACAAATTTACTGGTTTAGCGCAAAGCATTTAAGTTTTGGTACATATTTATTAACCCCTTGCACTCGAAGCAATTATAATTCTAATATTAAGAGATTTCTTTCAATCTCCACCATTTTTATTCTGTGCAATCCTTTTTACACTGTGCACCTGATATTAAGCATGTTTCCTCATACAACAGTTGAATCTTCAACAATTTATAGAATACAGAGGAATTTAATAATATGATAACTGTTTTGAATGTAGTATGACAATTTTTACTGGTGCTTCAGAGTCACCATTCGAGTGCAAAGGATTAAAAATAAATCGGCACGAGCTTTCTGGACAACCCAATATTATAATTTAAAAACAAATGTTAAATATTTGGGCAGACGCATTCTTGTGACTTTCATATACTTATAATGCCCCGTAAACCTAGTGTTAAATAACATAAGCCGCAAAGATGATTCAAAAGTTCTTCGATTAACTCACTTTTTCAGGGTATCCCCGTACAATGATGATACGTAACCATCGTGAAAAGACTCCACGTGGTTCGTCATACATTTTTCGACGTTTCTCTTAAATTCTAAAATAACTTTCGATCACCGCGCGGCCGCGTCGATTATCATGATTAACATCACCGAGAGACCGTTGGAACGCATAGCGGAGTGTCTGCCTGAATCAAATTTCTCGAATTGAATAATTTGATAGAGTAATTGATCAACCCCTGCTATTGCCGGTACATTGCCATCAACGGTCGTGATTATGCATCCGATAAAGGTACATTGCACTCAACGGTATAATACTTCACGCCGTCTATGTATCACTTCTCATTGACGAAAAATGATCACCGTTGATGTCGTAAAACCATGCGTTATTATACTCGAACACCGCGCAGCGAAACACGCGACAAGATTATGCAATGAGACAGTTTGTACATGCGTGCTGGGCAATTACCAGCGACCAACAATTGCTGTAGTTGTCGAAGGAATTGACAGAATCCGATGCAGCGGTTACGTAATTAAACTCGCGTCGAAAGATGGCGGTGTTAATTAGGTAACGGGAGATTTGCTTGTTGCGCGGTGTTTGAAAAACTACACCGCACCAATGTTGCACTATTAAGCAATTTGTTTACAGAATACGTTGGCGTTCATTCATCGAATCGAAGCACACGAGTCACACTATTATGTTTCATCGTTGATCGTTCTCATTCGTTTCTGCAACTATTTCTCGCTGATCAATCAAAATACCGCCACGGTTGTATTTTGCTCGGAGCGTTCACAAAATATCTGTACTATTTTGCAGACCATTAAATATTAATAAAGATTAAATATAAACGTATATAACAGAAAAGAGGTCGCACGAGTTAGTCGGAACGGATTACACAGAGTCACTCTGAGCTCGATACATTGATGCACGTGTAGAATGAAAATCATGCGATGGTCGCAAATGAAAATCATGCAACGGTCGCAAGAGGCTTGGCTAGATATATTTTTAGTGTTGCAGGAATGTGAACAGGCAACGTCGACATTGTCAAACTGTCTCTGCGTCGAGTTAACCCGCTATTAACGACGGTATTTCTCTTTTCAATCAATATCGCAGTACAATGTTATCACAAACGGTAGACAACTAGCAAAACGTTCGGATGCTTCGATTCTAATCTAAGAAAATATCGCCACGGTTGTATTACTCGGAGTGTTCACAGAATATCTGTACGTTCAATGCGTCTAATACATATCGTTGATTGTTCTTGTTAATTTTATCAACTGCTTTGCAGATCGATCACGCTATCGGCACAGTTGTATTTTTCGAAGTTAACCCCTTGGGTACATTTGACGTCTGAGACACGTCATTCACTTTTTTCCCCTAAGAGCGGATGACGTGTCTAAGACGTCAAACCAAAAATTAAACTTTTAGGTACATTTGACATCTGAGATACGTCATTCACTTGGTTTCCCTAGCATTTTGTTGTTATTAATTTATTTTTGTTTGGCAATTCTAATTAGTTGAAGACATCTTAATACTACATATGTCACCAATATTTTAGAAATAAATACATTCTTACGTAAAATGTACTGCCTTTACATACTACTCCAAGCAACCAAAAATTATTTCCGTTCCACATGCAAATATTTTCTCAAATAAATCCGTACCCAAGGGGTTAAACATCAACGTATATAATAGAACAATGGTCGCACAAGTTATTCGGAACAGATTACACAAAGTCACTCTGAGCTCGATACATTGGTGCACGTGTAGAACCGCAATATTCCGAATTTTGCGCATGCGATGGGCGCAAGAGGCTTGGCTAGATATATTTTTAGTGTTGCAGGAATGTGAACACGCAACGTCGACGTTGTCATACTGTCTCTGCGTCGAGTTAATTTTCTTTTTAACACTAGAACTACCAAACCAGTCATCTTGACTGGTCCCTAGCTTTTTCTTTCGCAATTATTCAAGTTATCAAAATGGTTTTATTTTTTAAACGATTCATTGTTCGGTAGTTCTAGTTTTAAGCAATATCGCAGTACAATGTTGTCACAAACGGTAGACGATTAGCAGAACGTTCGGATGCTTCGACTATAATCTAAACAAATCTACTGGCACTGTCACTTTCGACAGTATCTTTGGCGGATCTATAATAATTCCCCGGCGACATTCTCGAAACTATCTAAATTCATTCTACATGTTCACTGCCAATTCGGCGAGCACGAAAACGAGCATGAAATAAATGCAATCGTAGTACACTACGACGCATGTGTAACATCGACAGACCGCAGATCTTTATGCATTAATCTTCTAATTATATGTTTGACAGATTGTAGGATCAAGATATAAATTTCTTCTTTCTTTTAACACGTTGAACGGCGAGGACTGGCGGTATCAAATTTACAAATTAATGTGTTACATATCATTTATATAAAATTAAAAAATATTCATACAATTTTAATAGATTCTTTTGTACTTCTTTCTTTCCATTCTTTTGCACAGTTCTATTCTCTTCCATTTAAAGTTAGACAAAATGTAACATGAAAGCTAAGAAAAATAGTTCCATAGCGGTTCAACGTGTTAAACGAATCTTATAAAAATTGAAAACTGTTCAACAACATTCTTGAATTACTTTACATTTCATTTGCCTATTCTTTCCTACAGGTTTATCAAAGCCACAGAGTGATCGTTGAACTCGTTGCTTGATTTAGTATTCGATTGAACAGAGAAAAACTGGTACTCGTTGCCCCGTCGGTTTGGAAATTCTTTCCATCGGTAAAACACGCATGACCCTTGCAATGGACGCGTTAGAGAGACCGAGAATCATTCTCGGATACATCTTTTCGCGGAGCTTCGGCATAACGCTATCCTATTTTTACACGAAACTCACTCTAGAAGACGGAGTGCAACTACGACAGCAGTGGCGCAAGAACGAGGGTTTCTCTTTCACCAAAGCAGCCAACGGCTCGGTCTCCTTGATCCTGAACAACGAGCTTTCCCGAATTTTTCTCACTTGTTCTCTGTCCTGTATCTTCCGCCTGTGCAGCTGCAAGCTTGCCCGGCGAATATCTGAAAACAGAACGGTTCTTTTAAATCTTTAACCATTTAATCTCAATTCTCCTCAACCAAAGACAGACTACCCTTACTATTGAGGGATTGTGTCGAGTGAAAGACTCGCGTAAGGAACAACTATAAATAACTATGAATACTCGCAAGAATACCCTAAACCCTTAACAAATGTGCTTGCCAGAAAAGGCATCGGCTATTTCGGAGGTGTAGAGTTTTCTACAAATGCGGGGAGATTCTCGATGCATATTTAGGGTTGAACAGTGTTCAGAGCTTACCACCGGCAGAGTAACGATTGGTGGTCGATTCCGATTTCCTTTTCACTTCCGATCTGCTCTCCCATTTCGCGTAGACCTCCTGCAGACGCGTTGACAATACGTCCACCATGATGTTCGGCCTGCGATTACAAATCAAAACGTTAATTCCACTAAACTGAACTCGTCGGCGAAGACCGCGGATTTTCTGCGCACGATGACAAAATAGAATAGCTGCAATTTTAAACGGTAGACAATTTAAACAATGTCCATTTTCTTTTGTAAATAAAGTTAACTGTGCGACATTCTCGCTAAAAATGTGACAGAGAAGACAATTTGTAACTTTCGTATAATTTGAG
>CM052098.1:1540871-1608838 GCA_028453745.1 Agapostemon virescens | reverse complement strand
ATAACTCGAAAACGAATTGACAAAAGAAAATGGCGCTTGGAACGTCCTCGGGAATCTGGCATTTGAAATTTCTTTGAAAATGGCGATACAGTAGCGCACGTTTAAGTGTCCATTATTGACCCACTAATCCTTTGAAAGTACAACCTTGGATTCACTTTAATCATCCGTTCGCGAACTTACTTTTCCCTACTTTAAAAGTGACTATTTTCAAATCTCGAAACGAACGAATATTTAAGAATGAAATTTCACTCCGAGCGAAATGGTCGGCCACAGAAGATCGTATAAATATTGCAAAACGTTTCCGTAACATTCTCGTTTGATGAGATCGTATTTTTCGAAACGGTCGACACGATATCTCGAGTCTAAGTTGACCGATGAACTTAACATTTTTAAAGAATCGTCCGCAGACACGTTGTTATCGCGCCAACTAAATTATTAAAAATCCGTTAATTTTTTTCTTATCTCTTTATCGTGCCGAAGGCCGAAAAATATTTAAAAAATTGATAATTGTACATAGAAATGTCGCACCATTATGTAAATGATTAAGATATTCCATTTTTCCCAGGATTTTTCCCATTTTATGTTCACATTAATTGATAAACTTAATTTTTCTTTTCATAGCAATCAACGATCTACGTATTCTCGAAACATACTTTACAAACAAATACAATATAAAATCACAAGCATACTTCAAATACCAATGAACACGTATGCAAAAGGTCTGATAGCTTCTTCAAAAAATGACCATGCTAAAAATGTCCTTTATAACATTCGGTCCCGATTGCGGACACTTAATCGTGCACTATTGTTAACGGAGATATCGAGGCTTTCTCGGCGTCGCGCAGTTCTCGCTGTTATGGCTTCGAGATGTAAGTTGTGTCATAGTGAAATTATTATAGGTACTGTAACGTCCCGTTCCTCGTGGTCGCCTGTTCGAACGGAATTGCGAGTTCCTGTTGGCGCGATTGCGTTTGTAAGACGCAAAACGGCTGGCGATTCTCGATATCAGATTATGCGACGAGCGATTAGCGACTCTTCTTCGATCTTCATCAATGCCGTCGTCCTAATTAACCGCTTGAGTGCGGAGGAGCACTATTGCGCTCCTCTCATGTTTTGCCAAAATTGCAAAGATAGCGTTCCTTTTTTGTTATGCCAAGAATGCGTAAAGTGCAATAATGCTGCTCTGAATCAGTAACAGTTACGCGTCCAGTAAAGCTCATTGCGTCTGCGAAGCATATGATTTCTATTTGTTAATAATATTACAAATATTATTTACACGTTCAAACTTAATTTGCTCTATTTGTAAAAAGGGAATTCGCTCGCTTTGTATAGCAAACTACTCGTGTAAAGGATCCTAAAAAATTATTTGTATTAATTTCAGTGAATTATAAGTGCTTTTCACTCCTTTTATCCACAAAATGAATTTACAGATTTAAGTAAATAAATGGTATTTTTAAAAAATTTTCTTGTTGCAATGCAATACAAGTGAGTGTATTGTATGAAAAATGTTTTCCATTTTTTCCTATATACACGCAATTAGTGCCGCAATTTTGGCATAGGTCCGAAAAAATCCGTCCGCAGCCAAACGGTTAATATTGGCCGGCCAGTTGAAAGTTTCCCGGCGGATCGTGTTACAGTTTACGAAAAGTTATTAAGATCTCGCGACGAAACGATGGTGTATCTCAAAGAACTGAAATTCAACTCGAACGTTGGTCGAATTTATTTATCTTATGACACGGGCGATGATCAAAGTTTCCGGTCTTGATCGACTCGCACGATAGTTGATCGAGTAGAAACGATTCGATGCGGTTGACTCGGTAGACAAAGTGATTCTGCTCGACTCGACAGTCAAAACGATTCTGCCCGTCGTTTCCGAAGTCTGTTTCCTCTTCCCTTCGAGGGTGTGGCCGATAGCACACAGCAGTTCATTTGTTAATTTTCATCTGAAAGGGTAGGATCTTCTGCGAACGTTCCTCCACGGTGGAGGAGGAAAAGCCTCCCCCTCAGATTACTGATGTTAATTAATTTTTTGAAAGGAAGAAACGGCACTTCGGATTAGCGCGACGATGTTCGAAAATGTTTTATGGCCTAATTGCCCTGCCCGTCGGCAGAGACCGAAGGGTCTCGACGTCGAAGGGTCACCTTTGGGCCTGCTACCGATTGCAGGGCAATAATTTTACGTGCCGAATAGGCATTGTAACGATTCCCTAATTATCCCGTCGAAGACATTGCAAACAAATGCCTTCGAACAGGCTGTTCCTCGACACGGACGGTACAGGTACGCCAGGACACTAATTCCGCTTCGGCGTGCAGTAGAAAGCCTTAGCAGCGAGAACTTATCCAACAATAATATTCGCTGAGGACAGTTCACTGACTCGTTACCGTGACGCGCAGGTAGCATCAGCGAACCCAGAGACTCATGCAACCGGAACCCCATTGTGCCGACGATAGAGGAACGGTTCGCTCGCGACGCGGCCGACGCTGACAATAAACTGGCGATCCTTATAGACTTTATCGTTTTCCCCCACATCACCCTCAATTTCCGAAAAATTAAACCCTTTGCGCACGGTTATCGCTGCTGTGGAGACGCAGAGGCTGCCGCTCGATGATCATCAGACTGCGAATCTTTGTGCAAAATAATTCGTTGACCCTCGGAGGCACGGAATTGTAGAAAATAAAATTCCACGAATCCAGAAAGTATTTGAACAATGAGTTTTCAGTCTGAAAAAATCGTTGTCATTTAAACGTTCGAGGCACGGAATTTTAGAAAATAAAAGTGCACGCAGCGATTGCAAAATTTCGAGGGGGGGACCAGAAAATATCCCACAGTGTACTTTTGCGCATTAGAAAGATGGGGCGCTTTTAACCCTTTGCACTCGAAGCTGTTTTAATTCGAAAAACCAAGGCATTCCTTTTGATCCAATGTATTTCTATTGTAAACGATTTATTCCGGTTTATGCATCCAGAGATTTTTGTCAATTTCTCAGATACAAACGAAGCGACGTAGAAATTGTTTTAAATAAAATTCGAGTGCTAAGGGTTGTATTAACCGTGCCTCAAAGAGTTAAAAGATACAGAGGCCATTTAAATACAGCCTTTTCTCTGTAGTAATTTTACTAGGTCGAAAGCAATGTATTTATGCTATTGAATCGTTTCAATTTTGAATTCATCAAATCCGCAATCTAATGATTATAATAGCAATGCTGCTTTCATTTACATTCTCAAGCGCTTCGCCTTAATAGTCGGCGTTGTTACGGACTAGTGTACATCAATTGCAAGCTACAGAGGCTACACAGATATTTGTTTCCTGTTTGAGTAATTGCATAGAATCGGGAACGATGCGATACCACTTTCGAATTCGTTAAACGTCTTCAATGTTTTACATTTGGCCTACTCGTTATTTCCATAAATACATCAAAACCCGGGTTACACTATTTTATTACGTTAACTATAAAAGCTGTATAAATGATTCTCGCTTAGAACGGCTCTGCAAACCCCTCGCAGGGCCTCATTAAAAACACAATAAGCTACTGCGAAGGGCTAAACAGGTTCAATACAATTTAGCCTACTCTAACACCGTCGTTAAAGACCTCCAATTTGACGTGACTTACAGCATAATAGACGAAGAAGAAGAAGACGAAGAGGATTCTGTACCTCTCGAATACAACAGTATATTAATCTAATAAAATTACGAATAATTAAGAATGTCTAACACGTTTCCCGCAGCTACAGATAAGAGTTATCTTAACTATAACACTTTTATTCAACCCGATCTATCCTCTTACAAAATATCAAACAGAACGTTATCAAGAAAAAAAGTTGCGAACTACGTAGATATTATAGCAAACGTGTTAGACAACGTTCGAAGACGCAAAACATCTTCAACTTTCTCCCATCGCCTCTTTGAAAATTCTTTAACACGTTCACTGCCAAACTAGCAGCCAAACAAATTGCATAAAGTCGAAACAACTTGTCTAGTGAAATAAAAATTGAGAAAATAAAACCTATGACACCGAATAGTTTTTCGACCTTCTTGCATTCACCGAGCCATCGTCAAATTGGATACAATGAATATATTAATGTTTAAATGTAATGAATATATTAATATATTCACAATGTTGCAAAGAATGTACCGTTGTTATTTTACTTTATGTTATGTTACATTCAGTTCGTTAAAATTATTCGAAAACAATATCTGTTTATATTTCACAGAAAGTATCTTCAAATCTTACTACGTTACTTTCAGTTCGTTAACTCTTTGAGGCACGGTGGTATTAAAAATGTCCCACCTTTTTAATGTATAATATGCGCGGTGGGATATTTTTGGACCCACCTGAAAATTTTACAATCGCTACGTAATTTTACAGTCGCTATCTGTGTGGTTTCTGAACCTTGTAATTAACGCGTGCGATATTTTAAAATTTCCCAGTGCATTCATGATGTACACACCGGCGCTCAGTGGCATCTCCAAGCATTTGCGAACCGATCCCTTACTAACGGCGTCCAATGGTACCGTTTTCGAGTCGCTCTTCCGATATAGTACACGCCTCGAGAATGATCTTGAACATCGTAATTTCGCCGAGGCCAATAATCGCGCCGGATCACAGCACGCTATAATATTCGCGGACGTCGATACAGCTTTTACGCTTCGGAATTATGAAGTCTTGAGTTCATTTCGAGAAATAGCCGTTCTTGTGTTATCCTTCGGTAAATCGAGGAAAGTAGTCGCGACTTAGATTCTCTCGCTTAGAACGCCGGAAACTGACAAAACCGTTCGAAAGTACAGACCTGGGAAACAGAGAATTCGTAAGAATTACTGAATTTGTCAATGAAATGGTTTATACAATTTTCCTATCAAAATTTTCAAAAGAAGCTTCACTTAAAAACAGATATGATAAAGTGATGCCGAGCCGTGTCTCGAGAAGAAGAATTTTTACCTCGTGTTCAATCGACCAGTTGTCCGCGATCAATTACGAATTCGTTCCAACGAACACGCGAGAAGCGCACTTTTTAAGTATGCAAACCGACCTTGTTACCGCTGCATAACACGCGACCTCCGCCAAAAGTAGTTACGTGAAAATACGGTGGTCTCATTTAACCCTTCGTGGACGAGGATTTTTTTAAATAATTAAAATTAACTTAAATAACACAGAAAACACAAGGGGAACCGAACCGGGAATCGAACCCGAGACTTTCTGGTGGTAGCGGATCAACCATCGCACTGACCCACGTAGTCCTCCCTCGGTTTCCCTAATTTCCTCAATCAAGAAAATAACAAGAATTAATTTATTTGGATTTTGTGCAATTTTTATTACAATGTACGATGGACTAAAAAAAAGTCTATTGAATCAATTTCTGTGAAAATAATTTTATAATTTCAGTATCTGTAAAATAGAAAATCTGGAAAGGGTCATTTGACCCTTGTGGTAGGTTTAGTGTTAAATATACGGATCTGCTGTCGCCAATACGACGACATTCATCCGCGAAGGGTTAAAATTTCAAATTTTTCATTTGTTCCGATTTGTTTAAGTGAAAAAGAATTGGTTAGAATCAATATTTTTCATATGCCAATTGAATACCTGATTCGCCGTTTCCGTGGGAAATTCCGGTGAATTTCAACTTCCGGCTGAGAGTTATCGTCGCAACAGCTCTCGTCGATTACACGGTTATATGTAAATAAACAGCGAGCAACAAACGCGCCGACACTGACACACGTTGTACGTAACACCCACTTCTTATCCAACCATTCATTCGAAATTCCGTTGCGAGATCAGTGAACTGCCGACGAATATTATTAAACAATAACATAGTATACACTGCCCGCTAAAAGTTTCGTACCAGCCTTTAAGAACGAACTTTCTCAAACTGGTCCGAACGATTCGAGTGTTCCTTCTATCTGGTAAACCTTTCCTCAAGGCTGGTTCGAAACTTTTGGCCGACAGTGTACGTTTCGGTAATTATTGAAAACGATCATGGTAAGTGGGAAGTAGAGCTGGATGAAACTTTCGAGAAAAAGTAATTCGAACATTATTTGAACACATTAACTGTCCAATTGACGACCTCAATAATTCCATGAAATCAAATTAATTTATTTAATGAAGCAGCGATTATCTATCAACTGTCTTGTATTCTTCAGATATCAACTAAATTTATTGCAACGAATACATCAACGTACAGATTTATTTTTAAACATGGACTAATAATTCTGTCACCCATATATGACATGACAGTCAAAGTGTTAAACAGCAGTTGTTCGACGATTAAAATATTGGTTATCCGGAAAGTTTATATTTATTTTTATTTTTAATAAATATATACCGAAACTTAAATGCGTTGCGTTTCAATAAAAAAAAAAATAAAAATAAATCGACACGAACTTTCCGGACAACCCAATATAATATTTAAACAAACAATAAAATTTCCGTAGATAATCCTGTGTAATGAAACGTTTACTATTATATATTCGAAGCAGTACTTCCAACTCGAATGGGAAGAAATACCTTATGCTCGGCGACGTTGCAGTCACGTTGAAACCGCGAAAATTGAAAGCAGGTTAGGAAATCACGGTTCTTCCGGGGGAAGAGACGAAACAGTGAAAAATCCGTTGATGGTCCTGTCCGTCGTCGAAAGATTTGTAACACGGAAAAAGGAATGATCACGCGAACCGAACGGCCAGTTTCGGTTTCATTCTACGACCAATGTGATCACCGCAAAGGTCGAATCATAACTGCATCCGAAGCAGCAAGGAGAACACGTGGTATACGGGGCATAATAACATTCCCCGCGACGCGCGTCGTCGGATGATCGGCAATGACACTTTTTTTTCGTTCCCATCGAGCACACACCTACCCCGTCCGTCAGTGTCATTTAAGGGACGATGCGATTACGATTCGGAAATGATTTCGAAGATCCATCCTCGCCGCTCGTCTGGTTGCGAAACAACGTGGAACACGGACAATGGCATCCGAGATTAAACGATGGTGGCGTTACTCCCGACTGTCCAATCGCATCACACGAAAAATATTTATTAACTATATCGCGGAAAAAACGCGTTCGGAATGCATACAGAATTCCGATTTGTTACGCAAATATCAGTGTACGAAGTGTTTCTAAATATATTACTTTTATCAATGATACTCGGAATATTTTATTTTCTGGCTATAGTTGATTATTTTATCGTCGATTTACAATATCGTCAGTGAAATATAACCATAAATAATTGGGAAGAGAGATAAAATGTGGATCGACGAAGGATCATCGTCGGACCACCGTGTGCTGCGTGTCTATATATTTTACAGCCTCGAGACACCTCGAATTGAAGACAGTTTAATTAATTAAAAATTGCACAGAAAACACGCACTGATCGATCGCGACGTTGGTCACCGGTTTCAAGGCAAATACGCCGTTTGCTTGAAACGATATTCAAAGTTTTACGATTCTTTTCTTTTTTGCAGAAATATCGAACGTGTAAAGGAAACGGTCGAGAGGAGAGATTCCTTGTTTAACGGATTTGTGCATTAGCCGCGATGCTCTCTCTACGCGAACAGCATTCTCGAGCCACAGAATCGGTGTGACCCGATGTCCAGTTAGTTCCATGTAACCCGTAAATTAATCCTATTGAAAGCCATTAACGTTTCATACGGTTCTTTATTGTGCGTCAATTTACAGGACCGCATTAAGATTCTCTGGCTGTACGCACAGAAGGATTCATTGGTAGTCGGAGAACTCGCGAAACAAACAACGATTTCGTGTGGGACTACGCTTTCTTCTTTACGCGTTGCTTTCACAATCAAGCCGGTGAACGTAGCAGATTGCGCTGTGCACGTTTTAGACGTCGCTTCGTGTCCTTACGTTAGATTGTTGCGTTACACGCAACTTTTGCCTGAATAGATTTACAGATAAGCACCGTTCTGTATGAATTTCAAGTTACTTGATTTTATTGCAGCTAATTATTTTCGAGATCGTCACCTCCATTTTGTATACACGTGTGTATTACACGTTTGAATGAAAATTGATTTTTATATAAAAAATAAACTTTCTACCTGAATTGCGGCAAATCAGAGAAAAATAAAAATTTAATTTCTTTTTTCATATCTTTAGCATCTTTAGATTCCTTTAATATATTTGCCATTTTAAATTCATTTTTATCATAAATGCATAATCTAGTAGAGGCCGGTTTAAACATTCGATCATCGATCGAAAATAGCGATTAAATTTTTTGTTAATCGATTGAGAATAATAATAATTATTATTTCATCCTTTATTTCATTAATATTTATATTAATTTATTTATTGTTGCTAACAAGCGATTAACAATCTAATGATAAGGGGTCAAGTTATGATATTTAATATTAATTTGCATAGTGATCATTGTGGAAAGCGTTTTGAATAATTGCTCAAGATACTTTTTTACCACGTACGTAAAAAAAAGTTGAAATTGATTACATATTGTACAAAAAATATATGCAATTACGATGTTCCAAAATAAGTACGATGACGATGCAGTTTTTTGTTATAAATCGTTTTAGACTTGGCTGAGAATAAGTTAGATTATAGCTTGCCAATCTAATTTGAGTTATTGTTTCTATCAAACTGATAAGCGTGAAAAACATAACCTACCTTTAGAAAATGTACTTTTTGGACTAATGCGTAAATCGTAGCTTACCTTCCGATGATATTTTAAGACCGCTCTTCTATTCACATGGACCAACTGTTTAACAATTATTTAATTGTGAAACACTATGAAATTTATTTTACACTAGGAGATATAAAACTCTGCATATTGTAATGCTATTCTATGCGTTCAACACACTATTACTGATTTCGAACAGATACTGTAGCTGTTGAATACGAAATTAATAGTTGTCCATGACATAATATTAGGTATTATACGATTGTTTTTAGTTATAATTACGAATACATAATAACTGTAGCGTAATGTAATTAATAATATTTTTTGATAATTTATCATCAGAGAAAAGTGAGCATGCGGTGTTTACGACCGTCTAACATGGCGCGGGAGCATGTGAAAACACGTGCTGACAGTTCGAATACATACCTGTAGCGTGCAATATATAATAATAATTATTAAAACGCGATAGTAGTCTAATTATTGTGGTGAATAAAAGTGCACTCAACATTTTGTGAATCGACGAAAAATGGCGGTAAGTAATTATAACTAATTAATTAAAGAAGACAATAATTATATTTAACCTAAATGGCAATTTGTTATTTCCTACAATTGAATTTTCTTTCTTTCAACGAAACAGAAGAAATTTAAAATTAGTGCCATTAAAAGAAGCAATCAGAAAAGGACGAAACTTATGAAACAAGGGAAACTTAAAACAAAGCGACATAAACCTAAGAAACAAGTTCAAAAAGTCGTGCAACCGCATCCAGAAACAGTGGAAGAAGAAGAAAGTGATCATGGAGAAGATCTTTTGAGTATGGTTGAAGAAGATGACTTAAAATTTTTGGATAAAGCTATTTCTAATAAATCCTATAATTTATTGAAACATATACATCTAGACAGGTATGTTGAACATATTTTTTTACTACATTTATTGTAATACTTTAACAGATTGAACGCCAAGCCTATTTTTGCTTGCCATCTACCATCAAATGGGAAGTTTAGTGTATTGATGGACAAATATTTATAATTATGTCAAATTTAGAACAGATAATAAGAAAGATAAGAAAAAGAAAAGTAAAGGAACGTTGGAAGAATTGTACGAAAATAATGTTTCCAAGATAGTGGAAAAAGAAGGCAACAAGAAAGTTCGTATGCTGCTTCCCACAAAATCTCAAAATGGGATTATAGAGAAAAGAGTGATAGAAGTTAATGATGAAGATAAGGAGGATCATAAAAGTGAGGATGAGGAAGAACAGGATGCAAATGATGAGAAGATGGAAGTAGAAGCAGATGTATGTATAACAATTAGACAAGAAATAAAGGTTGAATAATGCTTTATATATTAATGAATTAACCGATATTTCAGAATGAAGATGAAAATGTGAATGAGAATATGGAGCCTGTTTCTATGATTGAACTTTTAGCATGTTCTAGAGAAGCACGAACAGCCAAACGTTTAAAAATTGGTATTCTTGCTAGTAGTCTTCTTGAAGCACCAGAGGCCAAGTCTGATAATTTCAAAGCATTGTTAGATTTCATGGAGGAATTAGATCCAGAAGTATACATTACTGTTAGAAAATTGGCGACAGTATCTTTGTTAGAAGTGTTCAAAGACCTGCTGCCATCTTATCAGATTGTGCAAGTCCAGCAGGAAGGTGTAAAATGTATGTAGCTGTTGGTAACATTATTATTTATATTGTAATAACACATTGCAGTGTATACAATGAACATCATTTACTTCTTCAGTAAAGAAGGATACATTAGCACTACAAAATTACGAAGCCACTCTGTTAAGGCATTATAAACGTTATCTGCAAAAATTAGAAAAGATGTCTAGTGTATTGAGAAGAAAGAAAGGGGATACACGGCCTGTGAATATACAGGAAATGGAATTAGGAAAAATTGGAATAACGTGCATGTGTGATCTACTAACGATTCATCCTTACTTTAATTATTCCGTTAATATCGCGAAATTTTTGATACCATTCCTCGACAATAAACACGAGTTCGTGAGACAAGAAGTGGCTAAATGTATCTCACAAATATTCAAGGAAGATAAACGATCCGAATTGTCTCTTACAGTAAGAAATTTATAGTTAATCAGGACATGTTCCCGACATTTCCTAGTTTCCTTAACTATGAGACACAATAAAAAATACATTACTTATACCGTCATATCTTTCAGATAGTCCGTAAGTTAAATCAATACATAAAAGCAAAAGCTCACTCTGTTCGATCTGAGGTTCTGTCTGTGCTCTTATCCCTTCGTATAAAAGACGTGAATTTGGATAAAGAGAAAGAAGAAGAAAGTAAACAGAAGAAACTTATGTCTCACAAACAAAGAATTCTTGCTTTAAGTAAACGAGAAAGAAAGAAGAGTAAGAAGCTAGAACAAGTAGAGAAGGAATTACTCGAAACCAAAGCAGAAGAGAATAAACAGACAAAGCAAAAACTGCTCACCGAGATTACTAGCATAGTGTTCACCATGTACTTCAGAATTTTGAAACAAACTCCGAATAGTAAAATTTTATCTATTTGTTTGGAAGGCCTAGCAAAGTACAGTAACATTTTCCTGCATTTAATAATACATCGTAATAAACAATATTTCATTTGATGTAATAATTACAGATTCGCACATTGTATAAATATGGAGTTTTATCAGGATTTAGTGACCGTCATATATAACTTAATGGAAGAGGCAGATTTGAGTTTGAGAGATCAATTGTATTGTATTCAGTGCGTATTCACAATATTATCAGGTCAAGGGTCAGCTTTAAATCTTGATCCTTATAGGTACGTGTCTCAAAACAAAAGAAAATTAACATTTCAAAGAAGAAAGTTGAACATACAGTCTTATTTTACAGGTTTTATGTACATCTATATAAGAATTTAATAAATATCCATTGCGGTAAAACGCAACCAGAGTCTGAGATTCTTATAAAAGTTTTAGTACAAGTTTTAATTCAAAGAAGGAAAAGGATCACACAGAATCGTTTAATAGCGTTTCTCAAAAGAATGGCTATTGTATCGTTACAATCTCAACATAACACGGCACTCAGCATCCTAGGGATAATAAAACAAAGTATGCAACTTGGAAAAGCGGCGAACATTTTGATAGACACAGACTGTAGTACCGGAGACGGATTTTATCAACCTGAATTAGAAGAGCCCGAATGTTGTAATGCACACTGTACCGCGTTGTGGGAGCTTGTTGCTTTGCAAGTACGTATCTATAAAATTTGTCAATTACAGTAGGTATCGTTAAAATTCTACCGATTAATTATACTTTTACCATGTTGTCTGCACAGCGACATTATCATAGCGTTGTTCAGAAAATTGCAAAAAATATAGCTTGGGGTGTACCATCAACTGGTGAAGGTAGTTTGCCCCCCCGAAATTACAAAATTGTAAGTTCCATTCATAAAAAAACATTTCGTTCTCGTTAAATGGTATTTGTCGACCTACGATGTAAATTTAATTTATTATAGAACTCCAGAGGAACTGTATAGCGAGTACGACCCTACCGGCGTCGCATTCAAACCGGCCGTACCAATTCCCAAAAAGACAACTACAAAAAGGACAACGACAACACACCATTTTGTTAATAGCAAATTCAGAGACTACGTCATCAGCGTAAACGACACTGAATTATTTGCAGATGGATACGTCGATTTTTATAATGCATATCGCAGTTAACATTATGTAATACTGTGCATACTTTGGAAATAATCATTTACAATTTTCGACGTGTCATGTACGCAGCTACATAAAATAAGTTGCATTCCGGAGTAAATAAATTGAAACAACAGAATTTTATTGTACTAGATTTGACAATGAAAGAAATGTGCAACAATAATTGTGATTCACATACTCATGAACCGTTATGTATTCACAATGCATATACGATTGTGTTTATCACAATCCATATCAATTCGCGATTAAATTAAGATAATTTAAGATAATTGATTTCTAAAAGTTTAATAACTTATTAAGATAAATTCGGAATAAATAACTTTATTTAACTAAAAATATTAGAATGTATGTGGGTGCCAGCTTATCATTCTTTGTAAACTTAAAAAAAGAACGAATTCTTCATGAAATGTGAGATTTCAAGACATAACAAAATATTTGTTCATACAGATAAATTCGAAATAGTTTAAAAGATTGCTGACTAATAATTTGATGTCTACAAAATGCCTTCTATACAGTATCTGTGAAAATCCATAGATCTGCTTTCTATGTTCCTATACATGTTACTCTTTTTGTACAAAGTAGCATTGTATTTTTATTACATTCATACTATAAAATAAGGAACAATATATCGGTAATTACTATTAAAGCTGTTCAACCGATGACATTTACATAATTATGCTAGTCATACAGACGCATTGTCTTGGAATTAGATAATCTACATTTGGAAATCGATTCCATTATCGAGCTTGGAATTCTCTACATAAATCGCCTCATCTACTTTCGTTTCACATGAAATTCGTTTTACATTATCATGTTTTGTCGGCGATGCTAAGTCGATCTTCTGTACAGGTATATATTTACGTTCTATAATATTCATTTTTATTGCATCCTCTATCTCTAACGTTTCATCAATATACTTTTCCTCGTTCCTCATCAGTTTCTTGGATGTGATTTGTGCAGTTTTCTCGAGACTCAGAAGTTTTGACGTATTAATTTTGTCGATGGTCTTTGTAACAATAACTTGTTCATTTTTATCGTTTTGATGTGGCTGTGCATTTCTTTTTGCAAGTATTATTTTCGTATATTTGATGGTCGCTTGGTTTGCACGAGTTTGCAACGGAATTTTGGCTTTCGATATAGAGTTTTGAGGTCGCGTCTGCAGTATTACATGATTTAAATTTTGCATGGCTACATTAGGGCATATGATAGTTTGAGCAGAGGGTGTGATAAATTTGTTAGTTGACTGTTGCTTCTCTTGCTTGTTACTTATTAGAACAACCTTAGTGTTGCTATTAAATTTTGAAGTATTTTTTTCATGAATATCTATAGGCACGGCTACTTGTGACAAAGATGGATTCTTTTCAATGGAATTTAAATTGTCATCATCTTTCGCGAATATAATCGGTATATCCAATATGTTTCCTAGATCGTCATCGATATCGTTTGCAAGGTAATTCTTTTGTACAGTCTGCGGTTTTGCACTGTGAATCCTTTGCAGACTGGATGTGTTCACTGTGATTTTTGGCATTGTTTTTGTAGATCGTTGGGTAGTTTTCAGTTTGTTAGATAGCGGTAAAATAGTACCTGAACTATGACTACTTAATGGTACTATCATCGACGAACAAGTAGGTTTAGCATTAAGAGAACTTTCAACCATGATTATATTCCCACATGATGTATTATGAGAGTTATCGTTGTTGTTACAGGTTGTTACTTGTCGAGGTAATTGTGACATCTTGAACGTATCCAATGAATGAGTAGAACTGAGCATCATATGCGAGGAGTTACTGGTTGTTGCCATGTCGTCCATCACTATAAAATATATAGGTAACGTATCAACAAGTTTTTTTTAAATATAGATCAGCAAGCGTTACATCACCAATTTAATATGAACACCATTCGAGGATATAGATATGTTCAGAAATTATGGGAAACTATCATTATTATTCTGCTGTAAATCATGCAAGGTACAATGAACAATAACAACAGAAATTTAACAATAGCTCAATGAATGTTTTTACGAACAGTATCATCGTATAAGTACCATTGCATTTTTGGGGTCGAATGTGTGTACTCTATAGAACACTTATATGGAAAATGTTACTGTACGAATTAAGTGAAAATTTATAGAAATCGTTAATGCAAATAGGATCGGGGTCAGGAAACAAATAAATTCAAATTACATGAAAAAATATTTATTTAATACAAAATAAAAGGTTGCGCTAATATATGTACAAGACATTACTTCAAATATTTTTGAATATATAAACTTATATTAATTGTAAAATAATATAAATACATGCTATATTTTATAACAATTATGTGTATATATATATACATATACGTAATCCCCTTATTATTTTTATGCAGCAAAAATAATTTACAAGAATTCATTTAATCTATATATATACAAAATCAAGAAAGATTATTAAATGCACTAATAGTTATTCGAAATATAATACGACTAGAAATAAATATCCTCAGTTAAAATTATCAGACTAATGCAATTATTCTACAGAAACACATTTCGAATGTTGATATCAAATCTACTAAAAACCAGATAAAAGTTTGAACCACAATCTATGAACATAATATCAAAATAAAGAATTGAAATAATTGTTCCGAGACTCCTGTATCAATGGTGTTCATGCATAATGTGTTTTGTTTTCTCATAAGGTACGGGCCACTTCAAATTGATAAAACAAATTATAGATACAAACACAAACTAAAAATTATTATAACAAAGTAAAAGACTATTTAAGAAAGAAAGTATAAATAGTAGTATATCGAGAAGAAGCTCTAGTCTATGCATGGAATATTGTTGTGTACAAATGATATTTCTACAAACGAAACATATTCTATAAGCTTTTTTAACTATATTGAACAGATGACATGAAAGCCTCCCTTCAGTGCTCTTATATCTTAAAGTATAATCTTTTAATACTCAAAATGGTCAGCACATTTTTGTCGTTTATATTGTTTTTATATTTTGTTTTAATTATATTTTCATTTTACTCTTAATTTCGTTTCTTTTTTTCATGTTGTAGACGCTTTGGAGCAAATATGAAAATTTATTTATTTTACACTTTTCACGAGTATTACATACGGATGTACGCAATAGATTCCAAAGATACATAATTACATTTACGTAACTCTTTATACATATGTACAAGTTTGATCAAATTTAATAAAGAATAGTTCCGTTAAGAACAGACAAAAAATCGATTGTTTTGTTTCAGTGGACAAAGTTTTCACAATAGTTTCGTTGTGCGAATGTACTCTTAAATGTAATAACTCAATTGATTTCATTAGTAACTGAGAAGTACGTATATTACGACGTTGAAAAATTATTTAGTATTTGATTAGATAATAATATTCTACCTTTTGATATTGTGGTCGAGGTTGGCGCTATATTATTTGCTGCAGAATTGTTTGGGGTCAGTAATATGCTAGACGCTGGTACACGTGTGGACGATGAACCTGTCGCAAGTGTAAGAGAAGTTTTGCCATTTTGTAGCGCGTTTGACAAACTCCCGTTCGATGTACCAACTCCAGATTTACTATGTATTACTATGCACAGGAAAAATCGAACATTTATTAAATATAGTTTAAGACTGTAGGATAAAAACGAAGCACAGTAAATCTTCCTATTGCGATTTCATTTGTAACAAATTTAATTTAATTTCTATATAATACTGTAATGGAGTTAACTGCGTTAAGGGAGGTTTGACTGTATAATCCTTACACAATATTTACCTGCTGTAGTCGGTGTAGTCACTCGAATTTGGTTCCCAGAGCTTGTCAACACGTTCACCAGTTTCGCGTCTCCGTTTTTATCAGGCATGTTAATGTGCCTGTAATTATTGGATATTACTTTTGAAAACCCTTTACCCGACGATACTATCGCTTTCATTTTCGAAACGTTCTGCAGCTGAACGTTTGCCGGTACGATTTTAGGCACTTTGGTCGAAGAGATTGACGATTTGACGGTGCTTTTAACCATGGGAGACATGGTTTGACCACTTGACGCCGGTGCTAAACGTATTGGACCAATTGGTGCTAAACTCGCTAAGGAACCAATGTTCAACGTGATACCACCGTTGTCTGTCGTCGAATTTTGCTGCAATGAAAATGTTCATATTGGCTTCTTCCAAGGATATATTCGTTTTCATATAGTATGTCTGTTATAAGTGTCTACAAATATTATTATCATTGTTGTTATTGTTATTACTTTTATAGAGCAGTATAGCAACAATTATAAATGACAATTGTTTGATCTTGTAAAAGTAATCACATGCAGACATTTAAAACAGACTGCATACGCGATTGTTTCGATATTTACCTGACCAGTCAATCTAGACGTTATTAAATGCTCTACATAGTGTGTTTTTTGATTATTAATTACACGAGGTTTGCGTTTCACGGTATGCGTGTGACTTGTGTGTGCCGCGCTCGACGTTGCTAAATTCGACTGTGCATTGAACGCCCCTACTTTCGACACTGCAGGTGATGGTGTATTTTGTCCAACAGACACCGTCGAAGAGATAGGCGTAGTTGGTCGAGATTTTTTCACTGTCGGAGAATTAGGTTCGCTTTCAACGGAACTGCTCGTCGAGTTTCTTCGTTTACGCGGTTCTTTCCTGTTGTTTTTACTTTCGAAACTCGACAGCAAAGTGGATCTTAATGGAAGCGGTTGCGGCTGTAGAAGAATACTGCCCACGAAATCCCCGATCTCATCCAGAATACATCGGTCGACCATGCTCTGTGTAATACCCTCAGATATCTTCTTTGCGGTAGATATCCTCAGGTGATCATCCGCGGTTCCGATTACCACCAAACTTGTTTCGACCAACATTTTCTCCCGAAGATCTTCTAAATCATCGGGTCTCACGAGCGTAGCATTTTGACCAATGACAAACATCACTGGACAACGAATATCCATCAATGTATCATCGGGCGTACCTCGTTTCCCTTCGACCGTAGAGAAAGGAAATCCAAGGCAAATGACTGCAGTCACGTGTTCCATTTGTGCTACCTAGATATATATATTCTGATGTAATACGAACTACTTCATTGTGTAGCACAGTACGAAGAATAGTATTGTAATAAAGTGTAGATACTACCTGGCATGCAAGAGCAGCGCCAGCATTAAAACCAACTAATATAATTGGTCGACCAGGGCAGTCGCTTCTGATGTCCTGTATTTTCGTCCTAGTGGCTTGAACTAATTGATCGAGGCATACCATCATAGTCATTCTATTGGCTGCTAAACCTAAATGTGTATGTACAGTAACAACCATTCCCAAGGCTCCTAATTGCGATATCCACTTGTGTTGCCTCGACGACATGGTAGAACCAACACCAGTGGGTGTTATTATTAAAATTGGATTTCCTGGTAATTTTTTCTGTAATAATTACGTTAACAATTAGACCGGTGAATGTATTAGATCAGTGCACAAGTTCGTACTCAATTCCTTGTATTTTAATACGAAATCGGGTACAAACTTTTGCACTAACCTAAGACGTATATAGTGGCGCCTTCTAACAATCTTGGAAAATTTTATTACAAGTCTACTGCCGTTCAGGCTTGGAGCAATCGGATCCCACGATCGTTTTAAAAGCGATCCAAGAGTTTCCCACGTTATAGAGCCCGCCTTCGCATTAATGTTTGGTTGCACAGCAATCATCTTGTCAATAAGTTGCGGAATTTTCAGTCTTAAAGTTTGCAGTATGTCGAGGTAAATCCCAAGGTATTCTTGAGGAAGATGATCGAACAACAAGCTATGCAACCATTGAGCAAGTCTCCAATCCCAACCAGCAGAGGCTAACGTCTCCCGAAATCTTCGCGCAGCTGTATCGATCGATGTCCGTCGAAATATTGGTTCTATAGCGCTGGTTGATTTCGCTAGTCTCGCGAGCCTCTCCGAATTAAATATTTTAAGGACTTTGGTAAATATTCGATTCTGAACGGGAGTCCATAAAATTTTATCAAGTCGATCTTCCCAGTCTTCGTTTTCGTCTGGTCGTGCAAAACTTGCCAAACTTTGAAGCTCGCCCATTTGATTCCTAGATCTTGTTAGATCAACCGGCGGTATCAACATTATGTTACAGTCTTCTTCCACATCGATTTCATCGTCCTGATCAGGTTTCTCCCTGGAACATTAGAAGTTATACTGTAGTCTTTTCCTTAGGGAAATGAGAATATTTGTTACATTCAATTTCTTACGTCAAAGAACTCGTTTTTGGGAAAAATAGTTTCTTCAGAGGTTTCACATATATGTTTTCTGGTCTCCAGTTCCATGGTCTAGCATAACAATGATCCCTAGTTATCATATCAACTTCCATCTCATAACAGCCAGCAAGCTGATGTAAATACGTTGTTAATCTGTTTGGATTATCATCAAACGTATCGCTCATAGGGCTTGGTACTCTCGAGCCACTAATTGATGTGGAAGGTATTGCTGACGCAGGAGTCAACATTGTTATTGTAAATTTTTATTACAAAATATATCCATAAATATAATGAACGTTTGTTGGATAATACTGGATCCCTTTAAATATTCAATCCATGACTTTCATTTGATCTTTTTAATGTACGTTCCTAGAATTAAATAAAGTCTTATGTAATCAACGGTTATTACAACCGTATTTACGTTCACCACCTAAATATTAGATAATACGTTTAGAAAAATTGAAGTAAATAAAATGTGTAAATTTGAACCGTTTTATATTAAATGTACATAGATGCATGCATAAATAGTAATGCTCATTACGTAAATTTCATTAAACGTGCGAAGTATCGGAATATATTTCTCCTGCGAAACTAACCTTTAATGTACATTAGTATCGAAGCTGCTTATTGTAGCATCACAATATAAAATTTTATAGCATCACGCAGCCGTGCATCAAACGACAAACATCATTTTTAATGAGATTTGTCGTAAGTAGAAGCAAGTAGAATATAAATATAGCGTGAATGTGTGTGGGTAGTTATGATAGGACTCCACATGGATTCCAAAATAACTAATTTTGCGTGTAGAAGTTGAGGCACTATGGATCGAATTAGTTGTCCAATGATGCACGAGTCTATTAGACTCGGCTGTAAATTTATTATTCAGCATATACCATGCGATAATGTCGAAAATATTCTGTTGATCGAACGATTTCAACAGACAATGTCACTCCAAATTAGCTTTTCTAATGGTAGAAATTGGAAGAAGCATTGCGAATCATAATAGACCCAGGCGCTAGTGTATGCGTTTCGAGAGTCAAGTAATGCATATTTATAATTCGATTAAACAAAAATGAATAAATCACATGGAAATATAAATAAAACTACAAATATACGAAATACGAATGTGGGTTAATTACAGCTTAAGTTGTGTGCAACGTTTAGAACAACAGATTTTCGTTGATGTCCATGACGAATCAAATTGATCAATCGTGGACTAGGAAATCAAGCTGAATTGTAACGTTACTTGAAATTAGTTATGAAAATACATAAATTACTCTTTATTAATGGCCATCGATTGCAGTAATCTGCTTTCAATTTAATTAGATGTGCTTCGAGAAGCCTAAGATTCGATTTCAACATGGCGGGTGTCACGATGAAGGCTGATTCTCAATCACCGTAACATTTTAGCAGCAGCAGACACGATATATCGCCAACGTCAAACAAAGCGATCGCGTTGAAATTGAAATTTTGATGTGAGAAAGATGTAACACATTCGGTAGTGTCTTTCCGATAGTATATTGAAATGTATTATTATGTATTTTGTGTACACGGTGACTGAATAAGTGTCACAATATAGTTTGAAACAGATTTCAATATAAATGATTGGTTAACGTTCGTATTCATCGAAATATAGTGTTAGATCGTTAACGTAGGTAAGTAAATAATAAAATGCGTATATTTATGCAAATTTGTATTCTGCACGATACGCGTACGTAAATTTAAAAGAATTCTATTTATATCATACGAGATTTCTGTACAGATCGATGTGATAAACGTTATGAATTCAAAGTTTATTAAATCCTGTCTCCTTCAGTTTTAATAGACTTTTACAGGACGTGAATGTGTAAAACTTTGCAATCTAGTAATTAGAAATTATTTATCCGTACATCTTTTTCTTTGTGCTGTAATTATTTGAAACATATGTTTACAGGGATTTTTATAATGGATGGACTCTTGTTAACCAACATACAAATACACAACAATGTGTATGCATGTACACGTGTACAGTGAATTTTAATCTATGTAATTCAATACGTACTCTTTTCTGTACATTTCACAAGGGAAATGATAGTTATACTATGATCGCATTTGTTTGTCCAAAGACGTAATGGCTGCTTCACGTAGTACAGATTTCTTGACAGGAGTTTGGTTCGATATATTATTACGGATCATTTTAGCAGGACTGTTCATGTAATACTTCTTTTGAAATTTACATTTTGATGCTATTGTTATTATTATTTTTATGTATAATTGTTAATCCCTGTGTGAACAGAGAGTTAGAGAAAGCAGAACCATTTACAAGAAAAATTCATGAGGAGGAGTTGTGGCTATATAAAAATCCAAGAACTGATTCCTATGTTCCAACTACAGTATTATGGGTAAAATGTCATAATGTAGCATTATATTTTTATACATGTATGGAAAAGTGAAAGCATTATCAATTTTGTATTTTTACAGCCTTTAGTATTCCTTATGCCAGCTGTGGTGATTTTTTCTACTTTTATAATTTATAAGGATAAAACTGACTTCTACCAAGCATTATTATCAGTGACTTTAGCACTGGGCTCCAATGGTGTTGTAACAGATATTATAAAACTTATAGTTGGTAAGAATTGGTTTTCAAATGCATCTGAATAATGTTTGAAACAAGAGCAGCAAAGATACAGGATTAATGAACCAATTTTGTAGGCCGTCCCAGACCTGATTTTTTTTGGAGATGTTTCCCAGATGGGAAAATGAATCCGGATTTTAAATGTAATGGAAACCCAGTTACTATAAGAGATGGGAAGAAGTCATTCCCAAGTGGGCATTCCTCATGTATGTATTACTTTAGAAAATCACGTCGATTCTATATTGATCGTTATTTATTTTTCAGTCGCGTTCGCAAGCTTTGGTTTCATTGCTTTATATGTAGCTGGCAAGCTGCATACATTCAGCCTAGTAGGTAAAGGGCAATCGTGGAAATTATGTGCATTTATTTTGCCGATTTGCATTGCACTTGGAATAGCGCTGAGTAGAACATGCGATTACCACCATCATTGGCAAGGTAAACATAATTTTTTCTATAACATCCAAGAAATATTGTAATATTTGAAATTTTAGATGTGGCTGCAGGCTCGGTGATAGGATACTGTTTAACGTACATGTGTTATAGACACTATTATCCACCTCTAGATTCACAAGTGTGCCATAAACCTTACGCCGTGCTCACTCTCCAACCAGAAATCGCAAAGACCAGAAACGATCAAATCAAATGGATCTAATGTATTATTTGGGAAACAGAGATTGTAGTGTAATAAGACTCATTTAGTGGCTCGCGTAATTGATCAAGTATGATGTGTGTCGACTGAGTATGCGCGAGTCCGTTTTCAATCATTTCTTAATCTTAATTTACGCCTGTGTTATGTATACTTACGAGCATACCAAATAATAACGATTCTTAAGTTTCCAAGGAATGTACATTAAATATATATTTTTACATAAAACATTATTTTGCCATTGAAAACAGTCCGTTTTAT
Organism: Agapostemon virescens; assembly: GCA_028453745.1. Lineage (NCBI taxonomy): Eukaryota > Metazoa > Arthropoda > Insecta > Hymenoptera > Halictidae > Agapostemon > Agapostemon virescens. The sequence continues at coordinate 1,586,760 of CM052098.1, read as the reverse complement.
TATCATTTCGTCTTTATTATATTGCTCATTTGCCACAACAAGAAATTATATGCGTGATTATATTTTCTTTCTCTTTCTTTATCATGAATAATGTATTGTTCGAACTTTAAATTAATCAAGGGGTAGTACTAGGAATAAACAATCATTTACAGCATTGAATAAATATATATATAAAATTATTAAGATTTATTAGCGAAAAACATGGGCCAATCAGAGCTTCCTTATAGCGAAAGAATTTTGTCGCGGCGATTCATTGAACCTGGCGTTGTTATTGGACAAGTCGAGATACGTCCGCTGTAGTCGCGATCCGATTGGTCCAAGTTTCTTGTTGATAACTCGAAAATAAAACATCGAATTGCGAATTGGCAAAGGAAAATGTTCTTTGGAATAACCCCAGCAATTATCCTGTACAAGAAACTTAAACACTTTTTAAACACGTTGTATAATAGTCAGTACCAAAAATTTCTTTACACCCTGTACAATCGATAAATGTATATTCGAATATACATTTGTCGAGAAGAGAAGTAAAATAGAAAGAAGCATGGTCGAAGAGCGAGATTCAATGGCGCGGTTATCAAATCAATCGTTTTCATCGAATAATTTCTCTCGGACATTGTGGCATTTCAAATCGTTTGAAATAGCGCGGTTCAAAGTGCGCAGAAACCGTATAGCAATCGTATCGCGCGGTTGAGCCGCCATTTTGAAGGTGTCGCGTATGACGCGCCACCACATCGGTTTTAGTCAAAGAGGAGCCAGGCGGTCGAGTTGATGGTGTTAGGCGCTTCTCGTTAAACTTTTTAACTTGGCGGTTGATCGTATGTGTCTTTGTGCATCGTGGAATTCGGTCGAATATCTTCTTACATTGGTCAAAGAGGGATATCAACATCGTGTTTCGGGGATCTGGTTGCGAACGGTACGGTTCGAACACGGCCGTGCACCTTTTTTCCGCGGAAATTCACAGTTGTATCAGGTTTCCTCAGCCACCGTAAAGTGACATAGTTATTTACGAGCTGTTGTGTTGGTGAAATGTTGTCTCAACTTCCTGTACATGGCGAAGACTCGTGAGCGTCGTCGACCGTGTTGAATAGTCAAACGCCAGTGTTCGAAAGGTGTTTCGTCCCTTTCCGTAAAAACCATTCATCGTATCGACCTGTTTCACGCAACCCAGATCGACGAGATCGTGCCCAGTTGCGCGTACAAATGATCAACATGGAAACGGATAAGATTATCAGCGACACAAACACAAATCTTCAGGTATGCAACATATACAGTGGAGAGTCGTACAATTTATTCGAAATTAAATATATCGTTCGTACGATCGATTCGTCGAATTAGTTAACCGATCGGGCCCACCGATTCGTTACGGGATTGTTGCCAGGTAATGTTTCAGTTTCGCGAACGTCCCCGAGTATCTTATCCCCCGTGGACAGGTTCGGTAAATGTATTAGTATTTTTGACCCGCCATCTTATGTCTCCTTATGACAGAGAAATTCGCTAACATTTCACGATCAGCCGTTAATTTTTTGTGAGAAAAAAGTTGGGTCGGTGGTGGGTGATTTTCGGTCAAATAAAATCATCGTCGCGAATTACATTGAGCGGAAAAGATTCGTCGTTTCAGTCGCACGCTATTGTTACCCACGACGAAGAGATCGTGGATACGCTCGACGGGACTTCTTTTATCAGAAGTATATTTACCTATGTCTGTCGGTGACAGTTATCGTATCGTCGTTCGGAAATTTGTTATCGCACGTCTATTTCGGTGATCCTCGTAACGGAACCATAAGCGTACTTAGTTTCACGGTGATCATTACCGCAAGTGTCCGTGCGTTAATCCGGATCAAGGAAAATACGTACGGGGAACGGAAATCGTACGATTCTGTCATCAAGCATATTTTTCTTTTGCAGCGTGGTCTTGTACACACCGTTAACAATTTTGCGTCATGAACCGAGTAATGTTTGTACCGTGTTGTCGAGCTGTGCGTGAGCGTGTGCGTGTGCGTGTGTGCGTGTGCGTACGCGCGCGCGTCCTTCTAGATTTTTTTGTATTATTTTCTTCTTTTTGTTGTATCTTGTATGTTTATAAAGATATATAACATATATTAACTCATAAACTGAAATTCAAATCAATACGCTGACACTTCTGATCGAAGAAGCGTATTTGTCATCGTTAAGGCGGCCGATCAATTTTCCGTAAAATCTAGCGCGGTCAATAATCATTCAATTGGAAATCACATTCGCTCTCGATAGCATTCGAATTGATAATCGCTTAACGCTATCAGTTAATCGTCGTCTTTGTTACCGAAACAAAGAAGCGAGACAGGCCACTAAAATACACGTCTAATCTCGATTCCTTGTGAATTTCGAGAACAGCTTCGCTACATAATCAATGTTTAGCTCGCACGTCTCACTTTCTGCTGTTTTTTTCCACTTTTACGATCTCATACTCCCTTTTTTCTTTTCCTAATGCCTCGTTCGCGACATTAATAAACGTTCGTTCGATTCGATGTGTGCGCGACGATATCGAATGTCTCGTTCTCAAACGACGAACGAAAACCTGAAATGGAAACATTCATGAGAACAATATAAAAGAGACAGGCGAATCGATTAATCTCGCGAAAGCTTAATTTCTTAATTGAAAGCTAATATTCTGCCTCGTCGCGTGTCGTTACAACGATATTGATTCGTACACACGATTGGGCATAAGCCAAAAATGTTTAATTATGCGTACAAACATTTGGACCTCTCCTCGCCCTCCATCTATCGCATTCGTATCGAACTCTCGATTATCATTTGCGATCAATTTGTATGACACGCTATTTTAAAATTTCGAAGAAAAATTGTAGCGAATCGAACGGGTCAAAGCAGACCCAGTGGTTTACTCTTGGAAGATTAAGTAGGAAGCAAATTATTTTCTCGAGCTCGAACAAGCGTCGAAAACTCGCGTCGAGAGCTCGTGTCGAGAGATCGTCGAAGAAAGAGGAATAAGCTACAGTTGCGTTGCATCAGAAGGTCTTGTGAATTCGAGTGTAGCGTTTCTGACGATCCACCATTTACCATCTGTAGCGAAACAAAGGTTACGAGTGTATCGGAACGCCGTAGCCCCTCCGGAACAACAATTGTTTCGTTTAGTGGAGTATCAATCCTGTTTTTTGGCTAACCGATAGAGAGACGTCCGTCCGCGATCCATCGATGTAAAGGAACTCTGCGCATTGTGTCGTTGGACGAAACATGACTTGACGAAAAAGAAAAAAAAAGATGCAAGAAACGTGCGTAGCCCTCATATTTAGTGCCAGTGACTCATCATTCCGGTTATATTACTTACTACCAACGAGAGTCGTCGGACGCGCTTTTAATTTTTCATTTTTAAATAAAAGCCGGAGAAGCCGCGCACAATCTCTTCTCGAACCTCGAAAGAATTGACTATGAGTTTGCGATAGTCGTTCGGGACCCGGAATGAAATTTCGTGTGTGCCATGCGTAGTCTGCGAATTCATTTCTTTTCTTTATTTCTCCTTGGACACGTTTTCTTTTTCCAGAAGTATATTTAGAAAGACAGGAAGAGAGATACGAACGACCAAGAACTACGAGAAATTTCGAAACCTTTTCCGGTTGCAAATATCGTTACAGGTTATAATGGCTGCTCTATGCTTTTTTTTCGCGCCACGAGTCATGACTCTTGCTAGTCCTACCTTACCGACGCGGACCGATTTAATTCTTTTCTTTCGGTTTCGAGAAAAGGGTTATCTACTGCTCGCGATCGTAAAGTGGGGGTAAGAGGAAACTATACCTTCTCGAAATTTGATTCGTTGTTGCTCGGACCAATAGCAAAATTATTTGTAATTAACTACCTATCAAATCGGCAGTCCTTCCGGTTGCCTTCTTCGCATTAATATACAGTTCATTGTACACATAAAATATTTGTTTTTATATCTTTTTATCTGGCATTACTTTCTTCACATGTTAATGTTAGCGTGTTAGCGAATATTCAGTTTTAATTGTTTTCTCTAGGCAACAATTGGAACTTCGTTTATAATTTATTTCTCTAATTTCGTCGTTTGGTTAACGTTTTTAATACTTCCAAAGATGTATATATGTATACAATCTTAAGTATTATCGATTACAAAGTTGTCAAAATTTTGTACGCAAATTTACGAAATTTCTCTTTGTTATTTGTGTTTTTGATCATCGCTGAAAGAGTTAGATATCGATGAGAAAGAAAAAGAATTTTATTCGAATATTTTCTACTAGGGGGTAGAAAACATTGGGTATGGTGTGTGCTGGTGTCAGCGGATAAATTTACCGAATTGGAAGGGACTACCGCGTTTTTGTTCGAATCGAAGGTTTTATTTCGAGCGTTACCCAATTCGAGTTTCGAGCAACAGAAACTCGTCTCGAGTACTCCGGGACAGCCCGAGAAAATAGAACACGTAACGACGCGAAGACAAAGAAATACGAGAAGCATAGATTCGACACAAGTTCGCGATCCCGTTATGCCGGGAGCACCGCGGGGAAACATTTTCAGGTGATCGAGGAGGAGGTACTCCTTGGCCGCCAGGACTCTTCAATGTTGCTATGCCACCTTTTACAGTCGAGCGATCACGATATCTCGGAACGAAGGAGCGTTTTCTTGCGCGATGTACTCTTCCCCCTTGCAGAAAGTGTTGCAATCAGAGTTGTCGATCGTTGCGGCAATTGTTCTGCGCTGCACTTCGAAAACGGACACGATCGAAACCTCTGCAAAATGCAGCGCACCGAAAACCTATTTAAGCAATAAATTAATAATATTAGGTTATTCGGAAAGTAATTTCATTCTCTTTTTTTTTTTTATGAAAATGAAAGACGATTTTCTTATGGTAAATAAATATTTATTGTTATAAGTATATATATATGTCCCACCTTTTTAATGCGTGAACATGCACGGTGGGATATTTTTTGACACACCTCGAAATTTTGCAATTGTTACGTGTCAATTTCATTTTCTCAAATTCCGTGTCTTAAAGGGTTAAGTAACAATAATTTTTTTGAGACTGAAAATTCATTGTCCAAACACTTTTGGGATCCCCAATGTATATGACAAAATTATTTTGAATATAAATTTTTGGAATATATTCTTAAATAAACGAATGCGTATAATTATTTTCAGTGCAGGCATCTTTACACTTTTAATTAATTGCATAATTGCAAAACAAAGAACTTGGAAACGGTGATTTGATCGCGTGTGGTAGGGTTAGCGTTAAATCTGCGAAAGTTTTAGGTGACGGAAGTGTACATTCGACCCGATTCTTTTTCTTTTCTTTTTAATCAGAAATGTACGAATGAGTTTTAAAAATTAATTGGAAGACTATAATTCAGAATGATAAGATAACAAACTTTTTTATCGCAAGAAAATTGTTTTACCGGTAAAATTATATGTCGAGTACAATGGCTCATGAAAATATTTGCAACTTTGCGACTAACCGATTCGACTTTTTTTTAACAATTAGAAGCGTTAACCAATGTTCAACTAAATGACAAAAGGGATATCGAAACACTTGCAAATTGCAACGTTACATGAAAACAATAAAAAAAAAACATTTTCTTTATTTTACAATATCACATAAAGAAGTTTTGAAAAATACCTTTTTTCCCACGTAATTTTACCAATTTCGCGCGTCATTTGGTAAGTCAATGTTTCTAATTGCTACAACAAAAAGTCAAGTCATGTAATACATTTTTAAAACAGTTACATCACTTTCGAGGGTGTGTGGAGTTTCTTTACCGACTGGTATGTTGTCGCAGGAGTCGTTAATTCGAGGATGTTGGAAGATGGTAGAGCATCTTTCACGAATGTCTTTTTCCGTTTGTTTTTTTATCGAGCGTTCGTTTCGTCTCGGTAGCATAAAAAGTTGCGAATTCTTGTGAGTCACATCCTGTATCGTTATATCACTGTAGTGACCCATCACAATGCGTTTTATCTTTTAGCATATGATAAGAAACGTTTCTTTACGAAATCGTAATATATAGAGAATATTGCATTATACATCGGAACGATATCGCGAGTGGAAAGGGGGAAATGCCTTGTTACCGAGAAATCGTCGAGCGCTAACCTGTAAATTCGCAGTTTTCTTTAGACTTAGCGGTTTAATTAAGTTTAACAGCGACGATGTTACCGGATAACGAATTAATCGCGGTGGCGCGTCGTCAATGATCGCGTCGAGACAGTTTTGATGGTCTCGTTTGGCCCGATAGAAATGTTCCAACCTTAATTGCGGAATGCTTAACAAGATATGCGTCTATTATAAGGGTTTTCGTTTCCAGAGGTGGCGAGCGTGACAAGTAGGTCAGACACGAAATATTGGATTATAGCGGGCAGGCCACGGTCCTTCGGTACATTTCCCTCTCGCACAAATTAATTAGACGGTACCGCCCCTGGAAAAACATTGTACGTTTAAAAATCTCCGCGAAGACGTTTCTGCTACTCGAGCCTGTTAACCGGCTAATTCATTTTATTTTCCCCACCGTAAACGCTCACGAGGGCGTGTAACTCAAGGCGAACAGAACTAATAACTGTAACGCATAAATAAAATGTAGGTTACAGTAAATATAGACTTTGCGCCGTAATAAAAAGCTGGGGATTATATAGGGTGTTCCGAAAACATTTGGAATCCTTGAAAGGGGTAATAGATGGGGTTATTTGAAAAAACTGTTTCCTTTGTCAGTTCACGATTCGACGCTTCGTTTTCGAGTTATCGACGAAAAGCATGCGGACCAATCGGACCGCGATTTCAACGGACGTATCTCGGCTCGTGCTATGGCAGCGCCGCGTTTACGCGGTCTATTGCTAAGCCGCGATCTGATTGGCCCGCGTTTTTCGTTGTTCGCTTGAAGACAAAGCCCGTCTACGTTTTCGCACGGAAGAATATTTCTTTGAATAACCTCAATAATCACCCTATTTTCGGGATCTCTAATATTTTTAGGACACCCTGTATTATTGATCGAATAAAATGGATACATCGATTCATGTATTTAACGATTGATTAGGGGGTTCTGTAATCTGGTTCCGCATATGATGTCGGTAAATACAAGGATTTCGTTTCTTTGCGTTCGCCGATGACGAGTTCATTCGCAGATAAATGGTATCTGTGTACAATAGAAAACGTTCTAAATCAAATAAACGAATCGCGTGTTTAAACATGCATTTCTGTAAGCATACTCGATGTCCTGTACATGCGAGTGAGCGTTGTATATCTGAGGTCAAGAATCCGGTACCTCGCTCTACCTCAAGATACGTTTGTCGTGTAGTAGGCTTGCGATTGCGGACCTTTTGTACGATGCTACACTTGTTTTCACAGATGTATGGAACGAAAATTATTCAAATATACATTGAACCATTGTATACGAGTATTTTTATCCATGTCCCTGGTAATACGTGATTTTTGTGCAATAGGTGCCCGAAAAAGTAGTCGGAATTGTTCCTTTTATTAAAACCCAAAGAAAAATGGCGGGCAGAGGTGTCGGGATAGACTTAAAAAATGAACAACTTTGTTAAAATTGGTTTGAATCGTTTGAGATTCATTTTTTGAGACGTTAGAAAAATCACGATTAATCGACATTTGCGAGGAAAAAACGTAACGTTAATAATTTTCAACTTTTTTATCTGCAAAATAATATATATACAGGCGCAAAGTTGCATAAAAATCGATTAAGGTTGCCACGAGCTAAAAGTAACTAAAAATGGCAAAAATCAATGCCTATAGCTTTTTATGCACCGACCGATTACTATGAAACTTCGTGCATATACAGAACTTATATCTATATATATTTGCAAAAAGCGTATTTAAAATGTTTATTATAGACGCTGATGAAAAAAAGGGGGAAAATCATGGCCGTTACATTTCTCTTCGTGATTTCGACTAATGGCGATGTTCATAAGTTTGCACGAACGTTAAAGATATTATTCATTTTTAAAGAGCGTCCGGATACTTTTTCACGCCACTGTATATATGTATAAATTCGAAAGAAACATTTCAGATATTCATTACAATGCGTTATCATAATTTTCACAATGTTCTTTCAGTATCCAATAACAATACTCTACGACCCCACTCGCAAGAAAGAATTGCCGACGGGGCTGTCTCCACAGTATGGCCAGGAAAAAGAAATTTGCATGAAGCTCTTTGAGAGATGGAGTGAAACGGAACAAATCAACTTTGTCGAACAATTGCTAGCCCGAATGACTCACTACCAGCACGGCCACATCAATGTCTATCTGAAGCCAATGTTGCAGAGAGATTTTGTATCTCTATTACCAAGTAAATGCTTACATTATTATGTAGAACACCGTGGAAAATATTCCGATTGCGATTTTCAATGCACAACGATTTTATTTTTGTATGTTTTTAGAAAAAGGATTGGACCACGTGGCTGAAAGTATTCTTTCTTACCTGGATGCAAACTCATTAATCGCGACCGAATTAGTCTGTAAAGAATGGCACAGAGTGATCAGCGAGGGTATGCTTTGGAAGAAATTAATCGAGCGGAAAGTTCGGACTGACTCGATTTGGAGAGGACTCGCCGAAAGGAGGGGATGGTTTGTTGATGGCATTTTTGAAGTTAGAAATAGACCAGGCAGGTTTTGCGTTGGAAATTAACTATTTCGCAGATAAAAATCTAAAAATTTGTTTTATTAAATTACTTAAACAAAAACTGTCAAATAAATATTTTATGTATACTGTTTTACGCGATAAAATGTTGACTGTTGGTACAGTAAATTTAATTTGGTTTGCAAAAAGCTGAATACAATCTGTGAAGCCAGTGAACTTAGAGTACAAAACCTGTATAAAATTCACTGAAATTTATTGTACGCTATACAAGTATATTGGTTTGGTTTTACTTTCAGGATTCAATACTTATTTAAACCAAGACCGGGACAAAGTCACCCAAATCACAATTTCTATAGATCTCTTTATCCTAAAATAGTCAAAGACATTGATAGTATAGATAACAATTGGAGAATGGGAAGATTCAATCTTCAAAGAATAAATTGTAGAAGCGAAAATTCTAAAGGTGTTTATTGTCTGCAATACGACGACCAGAAGATCGTCTCTGGCCTTCGAGACAATACCATTAAAATCTGGGACAGAAACACCCTGCAATGTATCAAAGTCTTAACAGGGCACACCGGTTCTGTTCTGTGTCTACAGTACGACGACAAAGCAATAATATCTGGTTCCTCTGATAGCACTGTAAGAGTTTGGGATGCTAATACCGGTGAAATGCTTAATACATTGATACACCACTGCGAAGCGGTTCTACATCTCAGATTTAACAATGGAATGATGGTCACCTGTTCGAAGGTGAGCTAATGATTCTTCGGCCTGCAGATTGGCTACAGTCAGTTTAAGAAGTTTACACTTGTTTAGTGTAAAAAGCAACCTTTTTAAAATTTTACCAAACGTTTCAGTTTGTTTGGGATGCTGAAAGGATTAATTTACTAGCTAATGTGTGAATTATTATTTTTTAATTTTCTTTTTAAGCGTAGATAAAAAATTTAAAAAACTTTATCTTTATTTTTTTTACAATGGCTGGCTGTAGCAATTTATAAGAAAAATTATACCTCCAATATAGATTGAGAAAGATCAGTTCCATATAGATGCAAACACGTAATTTCGACGCGTTCCGTAAACGCGTGTTTGCGTCATGGAATTATTAATTTTAGAAACATGAACGATTGTCCTTGTTTTCAGGATCGTTCAATAGCTGTGTGGGACATGACATCGCAAACAGAAATCGCATTAAGAAGAGTGCTAGTGGGACACAGGGCAGCAGTTAACGTTGTTGATTTCGATGAAAAATATATCGTGTCTGCTAGTGGTGATAGGACTATCAAAGTATGGAGTACGTCCACATGCGAATTTGTGCGAACATTGAATGGTCATAGGCGTGGTATAGCGTGTTTGCAGTATAGGGACTGCTTAGTAGTTAGTGGTAGCAGTGATAACACAATCAGATTATGGGATATTGAATGTGGTGCGTGCTTGCGTATTCTAGAAGGACACGAAGAGTTGGTCAGATGTATTAGATTCGATAGCAAACACATTGTTAGCGGTGCCTACGATGGGTGAGTAAAAAGTATAATTATTATACTCAGTCTCGTATTTAACATTTGAACGTATATTAATGTTTTCATTATTTTCTATCGCAGCAAGATTAAAGTGTGGGATCTAGTGGCAGCTTTAGACCCGCGTGCTTTAGCCAACTCGCTCTGTTTACGTACATTAGTGGTAAGATATACTGCATGTTTCATTGTACTAATAACTAGACTCCAGATCGCTATACTAAATAAAAATTGTCACAGGAGCATACAGGACGTGTATTCCGCCTTCAGTTCGACGAGTTCCAAATAGTTTCGTCATCGCACGATGATACAATATTAATTTGGGATTTCCTCAATTTTACTCCGTCAAATGGAAGTATATCACACGGGCAATCAATAAATCCATCTGGTACTCCAACTCATACAGACACGAGATCTCCATCTCGTGAGTATTATAAAATTGGAACATTTTTGTTTCAGTACAGGTTCTGCACTTTAAGTTCAACATTTTGCAAATCGAATTCGTCCTTTTAAAGTTCAAAGTTTTATTGCATAGAACAATCGGTAGATGTAAAGTACTTATTTGATTTGGTAGTGGAGAACCTGTATATATGCTTTTGATATACGTTTGCTAAACCGTTTGCTTGTGCTGTTTTACAGCATTTGAGTGATGCAAGTAATACGAAGATTCCTCCATTGTGATATAACTGTAAGTATAATCTGTAGGAACTTATTTATTATCTTAGGATGATAAGATTTATATAAATTTTTTTGTAAAAATATTCCTGTATAAATCACGTTTTATAAATAACCATTACCTTGTGTTAATATAGCCGGCCTTTCTTAAATTTGGTTCGTCGTAGAATGCGTACGTTATATTATGTTAAGTTAATGGTGTCCACCTTTATTTCAGACAAGTGGTTAGTGAGTGAGTTTCAATGTGTTCACGATAGTGCACGCAAAGAATGAAGAAATCAGTGTCCACTGTGAACAGCGGCTAAACAGAAAGAGAATCTCAAAAGGACATGGTCATTGACTTTTGTTTATTATTTGCTGTGAAAAGCAAACGTAATCCTCTATAAAAAAAAGAAAAAGAAAAAAATAGGAGACACCACGGAGTGACACGTAAAACTATGAATTAATTTATACGCGCTTGACGCACTACGTTTAGTAATGAACATTATGACGAAACCGCGTGAATACATCCCATGGATGTAAATATGATTGTCTGCTTTGGCCATATCTGGAATTCTTCTACGCTCTATGATATGATAGAAGTTGACCACTTTCCTACTATGAAAGAAAAAAAAAGACTTACGATACGTAAAAAAACACAAAATGGAAACGTTTTTAGGGAGGCTGGATATACTTAATAAGATGTTAGCTGTATTATAGTAAATTAATAATTTTCTTGTGTAATTAATTTATGATAAGAAAATTGTAAAATGTCGTTTGATTGGAGCACTTATTCTGTGTGAATGTGAACAAAAAAAAAAAATAAGGTATTAATATGTGGAAGGATTATGATAACCATCACGTTTCATTATCTTCAAGAGAAAAAAAACTAGCTAATGTGAATCCTTATACCCATGTTTAGCATTATAAATGTACAGCCGTTAATTGAACATGTAGCAATTTCCATAGACATTAATTTTACGAGATTCATATTATATACTGAAAAGTACATGAAAAGTTAACTGTCTGTATACAGCTATTGGTACAATACCATTTGCATTTAAAATATAAATTTTCATTATACCAAGATGTAAATATTAATTCATATAAAAGCACTATAGTGACTCTGAAATAATCTTAGCTACTGTAAAAGAATTTATTATGTTCTGACTGATGATCTCTGATAGATCATATTTTTCAGTGTTTAAGTTTTTTGTTAGTCACATTTTTTTGCACTTAAATTATAAGAACGTTTCAAATAATTCAACATACGTTTGTATTGACAGTCGATATTAAAAGACAACGTAATCTACTTGCCAATACATTAAAAAAAAATGAAAGCAGAAGAAACATGTCGCCGATTCGCCAAACTTTTTTTATTCTGACCTCAAAAAAAAAAATATACAACAAACCTCGCACGAATAATATAATTACCAAATTATTGGTTTTGATTTCGATAGGTGTTTTTTTTTTTCATTTTTATACAACGTAGATCTTACATTATGATAAATCTACATGAAAACTGTTGAAACGAAGAAAAGAAATTAGACGATTGTTGATAAAATGTGTGGAGCCACTTGAATTTTAAGTTGAACGAGTAAGGAGTAATGTTAAGTAGCACTTGTACAATATTCTAAGTATTATAAAAATGTTTACATTAAAGAGAAAAGAATTCTAGAAAAAATTATGAACCGTATGTAGTCAAATTGGGTACAAAGAATTGTGATTTTTAAAGTAAAACGATGGCATGAACAATTTTCTATAACTTTAAGGTATGTATATGTGGGACTCAGATGCAAACTATACTTTTGTAGTATGCAGCATGTTCTGAATTCATGAAATACTTTAATGAAGAGAATAGCATAATAATAGTAGTAAATGATATTAACATACTCCTTATAAACACATATTCTGTTATATTACAGCTATCTATGAATGCGTACGTATACATAGGTATTATGGAGATAACATCACACATTGCTGTTTCCTACATTCCGCATGGAATGTAGAAAATAAAATAAAAGATTGGGGTCTTAAATGATTTGAGCCAATAAACGTAATAATATAAAAGAAAAGAGAGAGATTCCTTATGTAGAAGTCTATGATGGAGGAAGGTTACTGATCGTTTTTTTTTTTTAAACTTCGCGCCGAATGATGTATCTTGAGTATAACTCAAGTTTTATATTTATCAGAAGTAATAGTACGAGAAGAGATACCTTTAAGATAACAATGTGATGATTACTGTTAATAACAACAGAAAGTTTCATGTATGAAATTGATTACTACATAACAATTGAATGAAGGCTGTGGAAAAGGTATATTTGAAATACAATACCTATGCAAGAAGAGGAAGAATTTTAATAGACGAACTTATTCAACATTGTCCCTTGAATTTAAGGCTCTTAAAAGTTATAGGTGCAATTGTAAGTTATTTTAAATATACGAAGTAATCCAATGTTCAGTGTTTGTTAAATTATAAAAAAAGAAAGAGGAAAAAACAAAAAGAACTTTTAATTAATTTGGACTGCGTGTGAACAAAATTGCTATTACAATATACACCGTATTAATCTTGTCGACAAAAGCCATTACATATCGATAAAAATTAACAATTACATTGCAAATCTAGGCAACGTTTAAAAACATTTTTAATTCATAATATCATATCCATTTAAGTATCTTTGTTTAGAACGAGTATTGCACGGTACAGTTCCTGATAAATTTTTAAAATGATTACAATTTGCATTATTCCAGATTCCAATAAACTGTACATATATGTATATGTATATAAAGAAACTATGAGATCATTGGTGAGACTCTACTTTTAACACATGTATATACAAAATTACGAAATCTTAATATACGTTTCATATGCTTCGAATATAATATGTAATTCTTCTTCTTTAATTATTTTTTTTATAAGGAATAATGCATTTTCCCTCTTGAAAATTTTATCATTGATTTAACAAAAGATTCTTTCAAAAATACGTTGTTATTTTAATAAAACATTTAAAAGGCCCCAATCTGAATGTTACAATCATATTTTGCTATTTATTTATTATGTATTATTATGAGCAATGGTATATAATTTACAAAAAGACAGATGCATATTTACTAAGAAAATACTATTTATGACTATTACCTTTATTCAATTTTTTTTTCTTTTCGTTATCAGAATTAATGAAATCCTATTTATTTTGAGAACGTATGCATCGAATAATAAAAATAATAATTATTATATCGTGTACAAATACAGTTTTATTTTAAGTAAAGTGAAACCTAATATGTAGATCATATTCATTGTTTAAGTTTAATGTATTCATTCGAGAGCAAGTACTAAAAATATTCATTTATTTAAACACTCATTCGTAGATTAATTCAATCCGAGAATGATAAATCCGAAATTAAATTTAAAGAAAGAAACAATATTATAAAGGGAAAATTGATTTCAAATTTGTTAGTTCGTGAGTTACTGTCTTCTACACTCGACAAATTAATAATTACCTTTTTAATATAAGAAAAAGCTGCCAATTAAAAATTATTGTAATTTTTACAGTAATCTACATAAATAAATTATTTGATGAAAATACAAGTCTTCTATTTCATTTCTTATTAGAAGAATCAATGCAATATTCTAGGAATAGATAAAATTGATTCTAATTCTATACAATTAGTATATGCATTTCAATAAAAATTATGTAGTATCATTTTTATTATTAAATTAAATATTTTAATTGTTATTTAAAATTTACACAATATATCGTATTGAAATAATTTCGGTGCGCGTAATTTACTAAACGCTTACATCACAAAAAATTTCAATACAATTTTTATCAGTAAATAATTAATATTTTAAATCGGTAATCGATGATAAAAAAGAATCAATATTTATAGTGTGTAGAATCAACAACTAAATTTTAACAGTAAATTAGAGCGATCACGGTTTTTTCAGGTAATTAATTCTTTCGAGTTGTAAATATTAATCAATCGGTCAAACGAAAAATTTGACTCGATCAATGCCTATCATTCGCTGTAATGTTGTATACAGCTATCACCGAAATTGTCAATTAACATATATATATGTATATATATGTATATATATATATATATAGTGGGACCGCGGGGCTTGTCTTCTTGCAGCATCGATAGATGATAAGCAAGGTGCGATTACTATTTTTCTTGTTTTCTCTTTTTGTTATTAAAGGTGGCGTTGTCGATGCTCCCGACGTAGAAAACGTCGCTTCTACATAACATGTTGTGGCAGTCGCGATTAAAGCATGTGATCCTGCCTTCACTGTAGATAATATACGAAGCTGCGAAAATGGCGGACGAACAGGTGAGTTGCCGATCAAAATAATGTGCGAACCTTGAAAAGAGACGGTGTTATATTACGACGAAGTGATTTGAAAAACGGTGTGGTAAATTGGCCGGCGGCAAATCTGTCGTCAGTTGTGCGGCATCGATGTGTTAACAAAACGTTTCGCAAACGTAAAAACCTCCGAGCGCTTACCAGTGCTATTTGCACTGTTTGTTGCCGGACCACAGTGACTATTATTCGGGCCCCGCTGTCAATGAAAATGCAGTCACGAACTAAACGATCACTCGGCAAACAGATTCATTGACGTTACGTTCCGTCGACGTGATCCTGTTGCCGTTGTGCAAAAGTTTAACCTTGTTTCCGTGAATAGTAGTTTGTGTAGATACACAGTTCTGAAGTTTCCAAACAGATAATTAATGGATGAAAATATCCAGTTCGTGGACATTACGTTCGACCATTATATTCGAGACAAGCATCGTTTTCACGGCGACGGTCTCGAATCGACGCTACCCCTCGTAATTATTCGAAAAAATACGGCATAACCTATCTGTAACACAGATTTTGCAACATAAACTAGGATTGTTTTCTCTGCAACTTCAGTGCATTAGATAGTTGTTTATCTAACGTTCATTGTTAAGTATTCCGACTCGCTGCGTCTCGCTTTCATTCAAAATCATCGAATACGTTGTTCGGGAATGGATTCTTGAGATATTTTCAAATTGAATTATCCCCGACCGTTTGAAAGACAGTTGTTCGGCGTCTGTTATTTACAAAATAGATACCGCGTAACCTCAAACTATTACGCCTCAATATCAAAGAAACAACCCGTTGTTTATCTCGTGACTTAATCAGTGGAAAACGAGTAACAGTGCATACAAAGAAATCACGCGTAGAAATAAATCGTCGTTACTTTAAAAATCGAGTGTATTTCGAAAATGTAGGGACCGAAACGAGAGTATTTGTGATGTTTATCTTTCGTTTATGTTATTGTGATCGTCATAAATGTTACTACGTATCTAGGATCTAACTTTCTCAAAGTTATATTCGGACGCATTTTTTCTTTCCTTATTTATACGTACAAATTTTACATTTACATTATTTCATAAGGTCAAAACATATTATACGAATAAATGGTATTATTTTGAAATTATGTTTACTTATTGTAATATGAAGGCTTAATTAAAAGAAAAGTATCTAGATACAATTGTGTTTCATATTCCTTAGATAAACAATACGTTTTGTTATTATATACTCTTTGTTTACGACTATGATAAAAATTTGATAAGGGATCGAGAAAATATTGAGAAGCGAAGCAATAGTTTTGAAAACATATAGACTTGAACCTAAGTGAAAATATTGAGATATACGTTTGAAACATTAAGAATGGATGACATACAGGAAATACGGCAGCTGGAGTTGCTCTGCAAGCAGTTGTATGAATCGCAAGATTCAGCTCATCGTGCAGAGGCAGAAAAAGCGCTCGTCGCATTCCAAAATGCACCGGATACGCTCACGAAATGTCAGTTGCTGCTCGCACGAGGGGACTCTGCCTATGCGCAATTGTTGGCAGCAACAACTTTGACAAAGCTGGTCTCACGCTCTAGTGGACTAAGTTTACAACAGAGGGTTGACATAAGTAAGATTGTCAATGACTTTCTTGAATAAGAATAATACACTAATACATCTAAATCTGTTTCAGGAAATTATGTGCTGAACTATTTAGCAACACAACCAAAGCTACCAAACTTTGTTATACAAGCTTTGGTCACATTATTTGCCAGGATATCCAAGCTTGGCTGGTTTGATTCTGACAAAGATGAATTTGTTTTCAGAAATGTGGTCAGCGATGTAACAAACTTTCTTCAGGTTCAGCAATTCGTTCTATTTTTTAAGTTCAATCGAAATTTCTCAAGATTTCACAATGTTTTCATTCTGTACAGGGTTCTGTGGAACATTATATCATAGGAGTCCAGTTACTGTCCCAATTGACTTTTGAAATGAATCAAATCACAGACGCTGATGCGAGTAGATCTATCACAAAGCATAGAAAAATTGCCAGCAGCTTCAGAGACACGCAATTGTTTGAGATATTTAAGCTATCGTGTACTTTGCTGAGTACAGCATGCGAGAACTTTAAGAATATAGAGTTTAACGAGACACAGGTAAGTTCATTGTACCCCTCCTATGTTTATTGTTCTCGCTACTTCACCGACATTATTAAATATATATTTTTTATAATTTCACAGAATGATTTGATCAGGCAGCTTTTAAAACTGGCACAGAACTGTCTAACATTTGACTTCATTGGAACGTCGGCAGACGAGAGTTCCGAGGACTACTGTGCAATACAGATTCCACATTATTGGAAACCTTTATTTTTGAATACCACCTATTCGTTAAAACTTTTCTTCGACCTATATCATAGTTTACCTACCTCGTTGTCATCGCTAGCTCTCTCATGTTTGGTCCAGATTGCATCAGTCAGAAGAAGTATATTTTCTAATCTTGAAAGGACACAGTTTTTAACAGACTTGGTAAACGGTGTGACCAATATAATACAAAATCCACGAGGTCTAAGCGATCCCGCGAACTACCATGAATTTTGTAGACTAATCTTAAGGCTAAAGAGCAATTTTCAATTGGGAGAACTGATTTTACTAGAACATTATCCAGAGGATATACAATTAATCGCTAAGTTCACAGTCCAAAGCCTGCAAATGTGGCAGTTCTCGCCGAACAGTTTGCATTACCTTTTAACTCTCTGGCAGAAGATGGTGGCGTCTTTACCATACGTTAAAACAGGAGATCGACATTTGTTGGACGTTTATACGCCAGAAATTGCGAACGCATACATTTCATCACGATTTGACTCAGTTGCTGTAGTTGTTAGGGAACGTTTGGAGGACCCACTTGATGATTTAGGGGTGGTACATCAACAGTTGGAGCTAATATCGGTGATTGGGAGGTGTGAATATCAGAAAACGTATAACTTGTTAGTACAGCTATTTGATCAAGCTGCACGAGCGTACCAAGAACTATTGACTCAAACATCATCCCCAAGCCAGCAAATGGATATCACCATAAGGGAGGGCCAACTTACTTGGCTTGTATACATTATAGGTAAAACATTATTTTGGAAATTAATAAATCGATCAGTGGTTCGATAATTCTTTGCGCTAACTGGACATTTATGTTTCCGCAGTTTTTTGCTATTCCGTATTTTAATTGTTGATTGTAATTATTATTTTATATAGAAATCTGTCGTCTAGCTATTACAGATCATATCAATATAGTTTGAAAATGAATTTTGTCCAACTGATTGTAGGATTCGAACCACTGCGCGACAAGTAAAACAGGACATGCATAATAAACTAACGTTTAAACAAATCAGGTGGTGTTGTTGCTGGAAAAATAGCATTTAATAATAGCGAAGAGCATGACGCAGTGGATAGTGAACTGGTCTGCAGAGTACTTCAATTATTGAATCTGACCGATTCACGACTTGCACAAGGTGGCTGTGAAAAATTGGAGCTAGCGATGTTGAGCTTCTTTGAGCAGTTTCGTAAAATATATGTAGGCGAGCAAGTTCAAAAGACTCCGAAAATTTATAGAAGACTTTCGGATGTTCTGGGAGTGAACGATGAATCTATGACTCTCGGTATTCTTATTCGAAAAATGTAAGTGGAACTGCTTGTATTAATACTAAACTTATCGAGTATAAAAATTGGCTAAAACAAATAAATCTATTGAATCAATTTCCATGAATTGTAAACGAAAGAAATCTGAAACCGGTTGTTTAATTCATTGGTTCATTCGTTTGCAGTATAACAAATTTGAAGTACTGGGGCTGTAGCGAGCAGATTATTTCGAAAACGTTAAAGTTATTGAACGATTTATCTGTGGGTTTTAGCTGTGTTCGGAAACTTGTAAAATTAGAGGAAGTACAATTTATGCTCAACAATCACACAGTACGTATTAAATAATTATGTGCAAGGTTGCTATCTGGTAAACGTGTGAGGGGAGAGAACATTAATCATATTTCGTTTAACAAATAGGGAGAGCATTTTCCATTTCTGAGAAACAATGTTCCTGTATCAGAAATGCGTTGTAGATCAATGTTTTACATATCCTTGGGTAGATTGTTAATGGTAGATTTAGGAGAAGATGAGGAAAGGTTTCACACGTTCATGTTACCCTTAACAGGTGCGCCGATTAATTAATACATAATATATGATGCGATTATACGGTAACTTTATCCTTGTATTTGTGTTATACTTTAACTAGGTGCATTGGAAAGTTTGGGACAATTGATGAGTGCTACAGATCCTTCACTTTTTGCAGCAGAGGAAGCGAAAAAGGCTTTGATCGGTTTAGCGAGAGATTTAAGAGGCTTAGCTTTTGCATTTAACACGAAACCATCGTACATGATGCTTTGGGATTGGATGTATCCTTTTTCTCTGATAAGATGTAACTTGTCAAATATTAAGTCAGCGCAAAAAATTCGTGCTCGATTTCATATCAAAATATAACAAGAAATCGGACACGAAATTTTGCACTGACTACTGCACATCTAACAACGAAATATCTTCAATATATGTACATACATATATGGATATTTATCTTAATTCGCAAATAGATATCCAAATTACACACCAATTTTACTACGCGCCGTAGAATTATGGCATTACGAACCACAAGTTACGACACCCGTCCTAAAACTATTTGCTGAGTTAGCACAAAATAGAAGTCAACGATTACAATTTGACGCATCTTCTCCAAATGGAATTTTATTATTTCGCGAAGCTAGTAAAGTGATATGTAGTTACGGTAACCGTATATTGAATGTTGACGTTCCAAAGGAACAAATATACCCTTTAAAACTAAAGGGAATAAGTATATGCTTCAGTATGCTGAAAGCAGCATTGTGCGGGAGTTACGTGAATTTCGGAGCGTTCAGATTGTACGGTGACGAAGCGTTGGATAATGCGCTTAATACATTTATCAAATTACTTCTTAGTATACCACAGAGTGATTTACTGGTACGCATTTCACTCAGAAATTTTGCAAATGGTTGAGGTGTGCGGGAACCCGAAAATGTTGGGACCGATCGGGCATGAATCGGGTTGAAACGAGTCGGGTTCTCGAACACATGGAGATTCCCGAAAATTCCAAAATTTTCGAATAAAACTCCCGACCCGAGCTTTTCGGGTTATCGTACTGTTCTCTGGTGTAGGAGTACGAAATTTAATATAATCGTATTATATTTCACAGCATTATTCAAAGTTGTCAGCAACGTACTATCTGTTACTTGAGTACTTGGCCCAGGATCATATGGTATTCCTCTCCACCTTGGAGCCCAGAGTTTTTTTTGTACATTCTATCAAGCATCAGCGAAGGCCTTACAGCACTAGGTGCGCAAATTGACTATTATACAGGTCTGTGTGGCTGATCCTACTGTCTAATCAATCTCTTATCCTCTATGCCCTGCGTTAGAACGTTGTCCAAAGCCAGTTTCAAATGAAAATTGAATCTGTATGATTTTACAGGTAATAAGAGGATTGGAGTTTGTATAATCTAGACTCTGTTTGCCACGACTGTAATGTATCGCTTCCTTTTCATTTTGAACTTTTGTGTTTTTAATACTATATTGTATTGAAGACACATGTTTTGTTTCTTATAAAAATTCACTAGCATAAGGGTCTAGCACACATAGTCAGCCGCACAGCTGGCATCATATCATAAATGAATGTTTTGTAGACATTAGTGTTTGAATAATTAATCTATTCATTATTTGCTTCATTATTAGATTTCTATATTGAGTATCATAGAAATGATTCTAATAACAGCGACAATATCTTATTGCAGATACAATGATTTCTACTGGCAGCTGTTCTACACTCGACTACATTGTGACATATTTATTCAAACATCTTTATCCAAAAGGTATCATGTATTTGATGATTGTGTATTGTGTATAAATTCAAGGGTGCAACATGCGTTTTTCCTTTCGCAGGAAACTATGCCAGGAGGAAAAATGCTGTAGTCCCAGGAGGCGGAGATTTGTTTCTACAAGTTCTGAAACAACATCCTGAAATCCTTCAGCAAATATTAAGTACAGTTTTAAATGTAATAATGTTTGAGGATTGTAGGAATCAATGGAGTATGTCACGTCCCCTTTTGGTACTGATTCTCTTAAATGAGGAGGTGAGCACAAATCACTTGGCCGCTGAATATTTTATGATGAAACTTTCCAGTGATCGATTTAATTAAAAACAAATTGTAATGTTTTAGTATTTTAATCAGTTACGAGAAAATATTATTAGAAGTCAGCCGGTCGATAAGCAGGCAACAATGGCGCAGTGGTTTGAAAATTTAATGGAGGGAATCGAAAGAAATCTACTTACAAGAAATAGAGACAGGTAAGATTCATTGATGATTATAGTGATGGCGCTTGAATATGTGAAAGATAGATCATCCTCTTAACACTAGATTTACGAACCTAATATTTTTAGATTATCATTATTGTAAAGATGCATCTGTTAGGAATTATTCGATAAATTTATTTATTTCATTATATTTTTTCTTAAAAACTTCAAAATTTTGAAGATTTTCAGTGCTCTGTAATCCTAGTGTTAATGAGAAAATAAGAGCGAGGCGGATGTTTATGTCTATACATTTATATTCCTTCATTCTAGGTTTACACAAAATTTGTCATTGCTTATAAAAGATATAAATGATACCATGAAAGGACCTTACTCGTCTGCGAATGTTACCAACGATAATATGATGACAATGCAGTGATACCGCTCTCCTGCTACTAGATTCTCCTAGGTTCTTGCCTGCCAAAATGCTTGAATGTGTGTGCGAGTGAAACTATAAACTATGGTGGATTTAAAATTATGATTTTAGATGAGTATAAAGATAACAAATTACGTACCGTTGTTTTATAGAACCACTATTGTTTGGCTTCCTATTCTCTTGTGAGTTTATTTTATTTTTTTTTTTACATTTCTTTGCATTGCATAATCGCTTCTAAGTCAATATTACAAAATCCATGCTTCATTTCTTTAAATATATGTTTTCATACTTATAGTTTGTTTTTCTTTTTAAATTAACCATTAAAACACTCTAGATCCTATAATAATATTTTAATAATATTTACCAACAAAGAAAAACGATTTGTCTCTATTATCTTTGTATTCCTATCGTCTTAATTTAACACGATAATGAGACATCGATAATTGTGCACGCGTGTTATCTGCACCAAAATGTTAGATAAATTTTATTGGGCTACTTTTCACAGATAAATGTGTATATCTATCAACATGAATTTATTTTTGAGTTTAAGTGTCAAGTTTCAAACTCAATGTGCATTGTTCGTTGTATTACAAATTTACAGTTTAGGATAGGAAGCCAATTGTATGGATTACAATCAGATATCTTGTTCCATATTATTTTTACATGCAGCCGACTTCCATTTATTTAAATGTATTCGTTATTTAAATATTTTTTACTGCAAGATATGGTCCACAGTTTTAAGGACAACGGTAATATCAAAAAGTAATGAATCAGCATCGAAAAGATGTTAAAAATCAGTTATTGATATATCATTTAAAAGTGCATTCTTTACAGTGTCAATACTTTCAACATCTTGAAACTGATAATGCAAAATTTCGTTTTAAAATCTATTTCCTTACTTCTACGATCACCACGAAATTATACTTGTCATTAATAATATTTTATTAAAACAAAGTTGGTATTAAACATATGTTGCAGAAAGTTGTTAAAAGTCTTCTAACTGTTAACATGTACATTCTGGTATCACCTTACGTGATGCACTTTTTTGTAAGCATTTTTAGCATTAAAATCTTTTGCACACCTGTAAAATATGAACCGTCAAATATTTTTAACAAATTAGTTTTCTGTATTAAGGTTACGAATCATGTATATTGTTAGTGAAAAAAAAATGATGAATTTCAATAATAAACATTTATAAAGAAATTTATGAATTTCAATAAATCATTACATAAATACTAAAAAATCATTTACCAGTGAATATAAAAGTCGTGCTAAACGTAATTTCATGTTACCTACTCTTATCTAATTCCTTTTTATCTGTGTTGTTTATTTCATCTTTCTCTCTTTATTTTTAAATGCATGTTAACAGTAGAAGACTAACAATGTTTTTATTAACATTACATTTTATCCTGTAAATGAAAGTATTTGAAAATTTGTTGTGAGTTTAAAAAATTTTTAAATAGCCTTTAGAATATTTCTCAGACAAAAAACTATAATAAATTCATGTTTTTACAGCCTTTTATACTGCTGTCTATATTATTTACTACATTATTTACTAATCGAGAAACATCGTCGAGAAAATATGAAGTATGATTAGTTCCTTGAATACACTTATCTTTAGTATAAACATAATTCTTATTATTAAGATGAAAATCGAGATACATCATTGCGTCGATTGTCAGAAACTGAGATGTTACGTTAAAGTAGTTTTTCCTACTTTTTGTTCCCTTTTAATGCTAATTTAGCAGTGATAAAGATATGTTTGAGAAGTGCGTGCAAGAAACTCATGTGAGAGATCTGTATAATGTTAATCCTTATACAGTTATTAATTTAGTAGGAGTTACATTGAATATTTACAAGATATCTTCTTTTAGGTTGCATCAAATCATTTATATATTTTTTACTGTAACATAGTAGAAAACAGCTGCTACGAAGCAGCTGACATTTTTTTTTTTATAACAAACTTTTAGACATTTTATGTTTAATAAATACTTGTACAAAATGTTAGAAAACTATTTTTATTAAACCGTGTGTGTGTTTCAGTTAAATACCTACTGTAAACAAATGCATTGTATATACATTTAATATAGTAAAAATGTTACATTTCATATTGTACACGATGTTCAAAAATATCTAGCGCAGAATTAGACTAATTAATGATGATACCCATATTCATCTGCAAAATATATTGATTTTCATTTTGCATATGTTTTTCATTCAGTCAAATTATGCGCTAGGTTTTTAAAATAATTAATATATATATATAAATATATTATATATATATATATATAAAACATGATTAAAGCTTTTATATAATCTTAATGTCATTTGTTGTGTAACATACAAATACGAACAAAATTACCTACATTTTTTTAATATCTCTGGAATGAGCAGAAAGTTATATAAAATATATGTATTCATTACAACTTTTTATGTTTGATTATTTATATTAATTTAACAATAAATAGACGAATAAAATAAACAAAAACGATAGGATTCATTATATGACAATTCGTATAGAAATACTTTTAATTTAATAAAGTTTCACCATCTTCAGATGTGAACATTATATATACTTTTTTGCTTAATTCAGGGCCTACTTTCCGCGATGTTGTGAGAGGCCCGACCGCTCTTCTTATCTGTAAAACATCATACGTATACTTGTGAAATTTAAGTCAAAATATCATAATAAAATACTTAATTTCTATAAGTTTTAAACGTATTTATATAATTTTCTTCATGCCTGATGATTACTTTAAATGTTACATACATGCTGTGATCCGAATATTAATTAGTCAATTAAAAGACTTTAAATGTATATCTTACTAGAATATCTTTCAGCAGGTTCATTCCTTCTGTTTGCGTGCAATTATTGTAGGCCTGAAACAAACGGAATAGAACGAAATTGTAACAATTAAATCACACTTAACGTTTAACTCTTACTTCCATCAAATCTGCAGGACTTGGATACACGGAACATATTGCTTCCGCGATCTCGAGACTGCTCAAATTGAATTGGCACAATTGCTGTTGCCATAATCGCTTTAATCCATTTCCATCTTTATCCACACGCACAGAGTTTTTGTTGTCTCCCATAACATACCAATCAAACTTGCTTGTTAGACTTTTATTCTTTTCTATCTTAAATGGAATCTCAGCTATGGCTTTGGTGCACTGATATACCATCATTGACAACTCTTCAGACGTATCTATTAATCTACTACTACATTTGGAAATGATTTGAATCTCATTTAAACAAGATTCCAGCTGTTTTCTTGAAATTTCTGGATAATTTTTGAACTCGCAATTTTTACGTTTGGTTTTCTGTACTTTTTCTCCATTTTTATCCGAGTTCTTTGATTGTTTTCTATATGCTAAATAGTCTCCTATACCATAAATAACTAACATCATACTATAATTTGGCAAAGTGGTTTTGATACTGGATATGGTTGTACAAAAGCTGCCATCTGCTACTTTTTTTACCACCTCGTCCCAGTTCCAGATAATCAATATTTGATTGATTTTTTCTTTATCTGTTATTGTACTTATTTCATTTGCTTCATTGACATAATTATTCTCGATAGTTCTTTTCCATGTAATGCTGCTTGGAATTAATTCTTCCCTTATACTGTACCTTACACTAGCATCAAGCAATGTAGTTATAATCTCGTTCTTACAGCTGAACTGTTCGATATACTTGTCCAGAATAACTTCCATAAATTTCATGCATTCCCCTGGTTTAATATTTTTGGAGTTTTTTGATGCAACTGCTTTCAAAGCTCTATCTCTAGCTAATTGTTCCTGTTTCTTCAATCTTTGTTCCATTAATTGACTCTTAGTTGTTTTCTTGTTAGTTTTGTCAATGTGCATCGCTTTTTTTCTTCTGTCCTCTTCAGTGTTTTCTACAGCAGGCCCAGGCAAATCGGATGTACTATGAGAGAATGCTTGGACATTTTGCTTTTTTGACTGGGTGCTCGCTGTGTTTGCAGATAACAATGGTGAGCGTACTCTATTTGATTTTGAAGGACTAATATTAGGTATACGATTCATAATAAAATGATTATCTTCCTCTAGTTCAACTAGATCTGCAACATGATGAAAATGTATTTCAGGAAAGTGGAAGTCATCTTCATCGATATTCATGACTTTATCATTCGAAGTAACCGTAACAGATTCATCCGAGTCACTAAGCACGACGATATCTGTCATTTTGTTAAAATTATTTACAAAACCCTCAAATACAACAACCAAAGTTTACAATTGACAATAACAGTGTCATGTATCGTAAAAAATTAAAGAGTATGGGTTTTCGAAGATTCTTTTGCTACATTAAGCTCAATGATCGTATACATCTGATAAGTGTTTTAAAAATAAAATAGCTTTTCCTATTATCTTTCTCTCCGATGCATTTCGATTCCCTGTAAACAAAACATTTGTATTTGAATTCAAAGCATCCATCTTTGAAATTGTAATGCATAGAGAATAAGATATATATAATAAAATCCTTATGTCGAATACACAATGAATAAAACAATAAAATATCTCAAACAGTAACGTTTTACTTCCTTGAAAAAGATGATTTCTAAGACCATTAGAAAATTACTTTTTTTCTGTGAAAATGTTCTACACGAATTTGTTAAAGAATTATCATCGAAAAACACGGACCAATTAAAAACTGTGTAGAGTTGCCATTGATACATGCGCCATAGCTACGCTCCGATTGGTTGTTATATTTTATAGTAATTTGAAAACGAAGTGTTGAATTGTGAATTGGCAAAGGAAAAGGTTTCTTAACCCTTTTGCTACTACGGGTGATTATATTATACTATTGTTCTTTTATCTACTCCTGGGACTCAAATATATAATAAATGTATATAGACTTGACCCCGAATGTTGAATACTGCGCGCGCTTAATTTTGGAACACCCTATATTAAATGCATTTACGTGTGACATTTGTTCATAACTGATAAAGTTTCCTTTTTTTACATTACTAGAGCGGATCCGAAAGAGAAAATTTAAAGAAAGTCTTGCTTTGCAATTCGTATTCGTTTTCTGTACGTTAACTTCTACTCTGAACGCTGGTAAACTGACGCATACTATTGGGTTGTCCGGAAAGTTCGTACCGATTTTCGGTAGGTGGCATAGAGACGGGTCTGAATATATTAGAATTACTGAAAACAAATGACATGCGCATATATTCTAATAGACGGTACTTCAGAGACATATTTGGAAAAAATGTTGGTATATACCAAAACTTAAAACCGTTGCGTTTCAATCTTCCGTCAAAATCGGCACAAAGGTTAATTTAGTCTATCTATTCGTCTCTGCTGATATGTAAGACAGCCACGTTCGCATTGTGGCGCTGCGGTCACGTCACAGATTCTTGCGAACACAGATGGTAATGCTGTTTCCCACAGCGCTGTCCCAGAAACGAACGTAGGCCCAACAACTATTGTTTTCAACGGTGTACACCGTGCTGGCATCGTTCTGCCAAGCATCGCTCTAACATTCATGCTCCGAGTTTCGGGCGTAGACCGGTTTCGCTTGGCTATCGTTAACTTTTCAACTGTGGCGGAAACCATGACGTCATGAACGAAGTGTCGATGACAAACGGATGATACATCGAAATGATACGGGATTGTGTACACGATAAAGTGTTTGCTTTCCAATGTGACTGATTCCGTCGGAAAGCATTTTAGAGATAGCTGCGTTTGGGTTTCCGTCGCGAATCTATAGGTTCGAAGCCGTGGTCTTATGAAGGTAAGAATCTGTTGTTTCCTCTTGCCGATGGCGATGGGTTTCCCCCGTATGCAAGTGTCAAAACTCGAGAAACCCCACGGAGCATTCTACGATGATTTATGCTCCGTGAACGCATGCACCCTAGACGATATCGAGATCACACCTTTTTTTCAGTGCGTTTCGTTAGTGAACGATAAATATTGTTAATTCCGTAAAGAAATAAATTATCATGATGTTATTAGCAAACTGCGGGTGTTCATGTAAGCGCGGAAATCAATCGAACAGAAACGGGCTTGCCACATCGAGGCTTTTATCAGAATGAAACTAGATAAGAGCCTTGTCCAGCCCTATTGCATTTTTTATTATATCGAGATTTCCTTTGTAAATGAATAAATCCATAGTCTAGCTACAAAATTCTTATCTATATTAGACAAAAAAAAAAGGTATTAACGGAGTAATGTAAAAAAAAAAGAGCTAATAGAATAAATTTAATTCTATAGAATTATCTGTACTATGTTCTAAGGCACAGGTAATTTTATGACCGTCCAAAGCATGTATGTACTCTGTAGATTTACTCTATTTCAGAATTGACTTGTATAAAGCAACAAAGATGTCAGATCACTTTGGTCCAATCACTTTAAAATGGGATCCCAAGAATTTGGAAATTCGTACAATGTCTGTAGAGAAGACATTAGAGCCTTTAGTTCTGCAAGTTACTACGCTTGTGAACACAAAGGGTCCCAGCAAGAAGAAGAAAGGAAAGTCGAAGAGAGCCAGTGCTCTTGTAGGAACTGTGGAGAAGGCGACTAGTAACTTTATTGAGAAAGGTGAACAAATTGCTTACGAGAACCCGGATATCACTGCTGAGATGTTAAGTGCTGTGGAAGAAGTGAAGAAAACTGGTACAGCAATGAGCACTGCTGCTAGGTATTGTTATCATTCTTTTTTTTTTTTATTCTTTTAGTATGTGCACATTCTTATACTCATGTTATTGTTACCTGAACAGGGAGTTCTCTGAAGATCCTTGCTCCTCGTTGAAGAGAGGTAATATGGTCCGTGCTGCAAGGAACCTTCTATCTGCGGTTACTCGTTTACTAATTCTAGCGGATATGGTTGATGTGCATTTGCTACTGAAGTCCCTCCACGTGGTGGAGGATGATTTACAGAAGCTGAAGAATGCTTCCTCACAAGGAGAACTGTTAGAGAATATCAAACAATTTGGAAGAAATGCATCAGAGCTAATGAATCAAGCAGCAAAGCGTCAACAAGAGCTGAAAGATCCTCAGTTAAGAGATGACTTGGCTGCAGCCAGAGCCGTGCTCAAGAAGCACTCCACTATGCTTCTTACTGCCTCTAAAGTTTATGTTCGACATCCCGAGCTAGCCGCGGCGAAAGCGAATCGCGATTACGTTCTGAAGCAAGTGTGCGAAGCTGTGAATACTATCAACGATGTTGCACAAGGAAAAACTCCTCTCGACAGTCAACATCCTTACGAAGGACCCGGCGAATTGGCTGCCGCGTTAGACGATTTCGACGAGAGAATGGTCATGTCTCCTTTAGCGTATAACGAAGTACGCACAAGACCCAGTCTCGAGGAAAGACTGGAGAGCATTATCAGTGGTGCTGCTTTGATGGCAGATTCCTCATGTACCAGAGACGAACGTAGAGAACGCATCGTTGCCGAGTGTAACGCGGTTAGGCAAGCCCTTCAAGATTTGCTCAGTGAATATATGAATAATGTAAGTATTCCTGTATTTAATAAGTTGTTCAGAAGAATGCTGATCAATAGAGGCGTATAAGAACCCGAAAATGTCGAATCGGATAATGAAGAATTTATTCGGGATTGGGATGGGTTCTACTAAATTATTTGAATTAATAATTAATTATTAGAATCAATTATCTCGAATAATATCTTTGTTACCTGAGCCAACATTTTCGAGTACTCGCACACCTCTTCTGACCATGCGTGAACAAGTTATCCACACATAGAACAGACTGGTTTTTTACTTTAATTCCTCTATGATTTATCTTAATTTGTCTTGATTTATCTTTCATTCGTGGGATACATTTTTGTATACTCCCGTATTTCACAGTTATATTTACGAACTTGCTTAAAATGATTTATCTGTATTTTAATATGTTCATTCTACTCATTTGTTCTTTATTTTGATGACCGCAGTTACAGCTCGCTCGGGGTGGGAAACGGGTAAATATGAAAACCTTGTGTTCTGGCACTCTCCTTGCATACAATCTATAAATCAACCAAAATACATTAATTGCTGAACACTGTACTAGCTCTCACATATAATAACGCTCCTACTTTCCTGCAATGTTTTACATCAAGCACTAATTTGATTGTCTTTAACAATGGAGTGTCTATAAATCTTTTAAACGACCTCTTTTTTGCACAACTGTAAATACGACGTACTTCCACGATATATAATATAGTTTTCCAGTTGATAGAAATAAAGAAGTATAATAGAGTAGACACATAGTGCATATTACGGATGTAACTTGAGAATTATTGGACTTAGACAGATTGTAGCTAGCTATTGCAATCAAAGTAAACATGTAGTTTGAACTGGTTTCAAGTTGATCATAAATTCCAAACACATTCACTTGTTTTTTAACATAACAATATTATTTTTTTTTTTATGTGAGAGTTTGCATCAACTATATGATTTCACGCATTCCTTTTTAGATTTGCTTCTGTACATAGCTTTTTTTTCTTAACGATTTGATATTAAACGAATTGAGAACTACTTTTGTTTAAACACACTATATAATGTAATCTCTGATAATTATATTAATGAAAATATTTTCATACTTTGCACTCTAATAATCAACTAGTAAAACAATAGCATAGATTTTATTTGGATGCCAGCATTCTGCTGATTTTATGTACCATTTGCTACAATTCAAATATAATTTAACAGATGGGCGTCAAAGAACAATCTGAAGGTTTGGAGAGGGCAATTGATCACATGTGCAGGAAAACACGGGATCTTCGTAGACAATTAAGAAAGGCGGTGGTAGACCACGTGTCGGACAGCTTTTTAGAAACAAGCGTGCCATTACTGGTTTTGATCGAGGCTGCCAGAAACGGTCGTGACAAAGAAGTTGAGGAATATGCGCTTGTCTTCACAGAACATGCAAATAAATTAGTGGAGGTAAATGTTTCAATATTCTTGCGTATTATCAAATATTACACATTATCGAAGGTCTCCATAAAATAGTGATATCAAAGTTCAAGTATCAAGACGGTCAAAATTAATGATGCTCTGCAATTCTTTTAATCTTTCTACTGTTTTAAATTGCAGCCACTCAGTTTTGTCATAAATACATAAAATCCGCAGTATATATACGAGTAAATTTCGGTGGTACAGTGGAGAACGACTGACTCTGTATAATCAACTAACTTTCCATTCATGCAATCAGGTGGCCAATCTCGTGTGCAGTATGTCCGGCAATGAGGACGGTGTAAAAATGGTTCGCTACGCTGCAGCACAAATTGGTAACTTGTGCCCACAAGTAATTAATGCAGCCAGGGTGTTGGCAGCTCGTAACAGATCCAAAGTGGCTCTGGACAATATGGAAGTGTTTCGGCAGGCTTGGGAGAATCAAGTGAGAGTATTAACGGAAGCAGTCGACGATATTACAACCATCGACGATTTCTTGGCCGTGTCCGAGAACCATATCCTAGAGGACGTGAACAAATGCGTGCTGGCATTGCAAGAAGGCGATGCTGACACCTTAGATAGAACCGCGGGCGCTATCCGCGGCCGATCGGCCAGGGTCTGTAACGTTGTCCAGGCCGAGATGGACAACTACGAGCCCTGTATCTATACCAAACGGGTTTTAGAAGCTGTGAAAGTTCTAAGGGAACAAGTAATGCCGAAATTCGCGCAGCGTGTAGAAGTCGCGGTAGATGCTTTGGGTAGTAATCCTGCTAAAGAGGTGGATGAGAATGACTTTATAGACGCTTCAAGATTAGTTTACGACGGAGTCCGTGAAATTAGACGCGCTGTATTGATGAATAGAGTAAGAACACACCTCAAGTTTCAGAACTAGGCTCGGACTAACAGGCTCGTGGGCGAAACTGCACGACAGTTGTTCAAAATGTTGAGATTCATAGGTAGACTGCGAATTTTTTTACAAAATAAACATTGCCTAATTTTAAGAAGATTCTTTCAATTCTTCAGATATCTTTAAACATCTGTATTTGACTTCTTAAATGTTTCTATGAATGCACAAAATCCCGCAGTCTATTTATATTAAAAAAATCATCCAAATCGGAGGGTAGTTAGCTGTTCAGCAGTTTCACTCGCTTGTGTAATAATCCCAGCCGGAAGTTTTAAACAGAGACTCGTTCGTCGCGTTGATCTCACAGAAATTTTCTTCCAGGCGGATGAAGACTTAGATCCCGAGGACGTCGAGCTCGACGAACACTATACATTAGAAACTCGTAGCAAATCAAGTGCTCAAACCGGCGAGCACGGCGTCGACGAGTATCCAGAGATCAGTGGCATAACAACTGCACGAGAAGCCATGCGCAAGATGCCGGAAGAAGATAAGCAGAAGATCTTGCAGCAGGTGGAGTTCTTCAAGAGCGAGAAATTGAAGTTCGATAAAGAGGTTGCCAAATGGGACGATGCCGGTAACGACATCATCGTTCTGGCGAAGCACATGTGCATGATCATGATGGAGATGACTGACTTCACCAGAGGTCGCGGTCCTCTGAAGACTACCATGGACGTGATCAATGCGGCCAAAAAGATTTCTGAAGCCGGAACGAAATTAGATAAATTAACTAGGCAAATTGCGGATCAATGCCCGGAGAGTTCCACGAAGAAGGATCTCCTAGCGTATTTGCAGCGTATAGCATTGTATTGTCATCAAATGAATATAACTAGTAAAGTTAAAGCGGATGTACAAAACATTAGCGGGGAATTGATCGTGTCCGGACTAGACAGCGCGACTTCTCTCATCCAGGCGGCGAAGAACTTGATGAACGCGGTGGTTCTTACTGTTAAGGCGTCGTATGTTGCGTCAACAAAGTATCCTCGACAATCTACAGTAACTGTGAGTATCGTAGATTTACCCTTGGCGGGCTAGCAAAAGAGTCTAACCAAAGCTTTTGAAACTTTGGGAATATACACAGGGTTATAAATTTTTTGAATTTCATATTTCTAAAATGAAAATGTAAATCTTAAGTACTCTTTCGCTGGTCCATCGGAAATATTTCAATCAGTTGGCATCGTATTAACATACGCGATAGATTTTTGCATAAAACTAACATTAATACTCAAACTTGTTTACTAACTAACAATTGGATTACACAGTATGTGAGTATTTCTGTAGCTATGCGGAGTCATGAATCGTTTGCATTTTCTGCTAATCGCCGATTGATTTTCTGTTCGCTTAGTCACCGATCGTTGTATGGAAAATGAAAGCACCAGAGAAGAAGCCGCTGGTTAGACCTGAGAGACCAGAAGAAGTTAGAGCCAAAGTACGTAAGGGTTCGCAGAAAAAAGTGCAAAATCCGATACACGCACTATCAGAGTTTCAGAGTCCTACGGAAAGCGTTTGAACACTGATGTGTAAGTAATTTAATAAAAATTAAAATCTAGAGACAGCATCACCTTTGGAGAGCGATTCGAGCAAGATGTTTTATTTTCTACTGAATGCGACACGTTCAAAGATTTAAATATCTGAATTTATTAACGATTTCTTGTGTATCATGAAATGTAGACACTCTTTCTGCAAAACGATATCTCGTAGAAAGTTAAAAGACGGAATTAAGTGTTACTAACATATTTTAAATATCATCAGTGTACAATCATATTATAGCGTATTGATATAGTTGTAATACCTGGTAGTAAAGGAACAATTGAGAAAAGATTTTAAATGATAAGATATAAAAGAAGAAGAGTTCATTTCACGTTTGAAATTGTGATAGAAATGGAAAAATATTCCGAGACAGAAATATAATGAATCTATTTGAAAATAAAATATCTTGCATAAAGTAAATGTTAATATTCTTTGTAATTATTGATCGATAAACGTTTGAAGAAGAAAAAAAAAGAACAAGAAGAAGAACACTGAACAAAGACCATGTCAATTTTCAGATGAAACTTAATTAGATCTCAAAACAATTAATCTCGTTTTGTAGAATATATATGAAATTTAGATTTGAATTATTATACATACAAACTAATAAGTGTCAACTATATTTCATAGGATATAAGAATGTTTTATGATTTGATGATACATCATTTGATAATATTCATATTAATTAGAACGTTTTAATCACTATGAAGTACATATGGGTATTTAAGTACATTATACCTTACTTAAATAAGATGTTTACAATGTTTTACTACTCGTAAATATCGATAATGATTACGAATATATTTTTTTGCAAGTGAAGACTTCAATGCAAAATGTGACTCTAATATATTAATTAATAATCGACAATAGCAATTAAGTATCGAAGGGATGCCAATTTTTTCATTATCATGTGTACAATTGATATACAAATATAAATTTTTTATTATATACATCAATTTTTATTGGATTTTTACTAAATAATATTGAACGATGAGTGATGTATGTATATTTTCGTATATGTGCACGACAGCTTGTCAAAGGCCTCATATTTTTTTATGTTGCAATATTGAAAAAGACTTGTATGCATACGCGAACGGAAACGTTGCAAATAAATTTAATTTTTTCGCTTTGTCTTTTTCGACTATTTAACCTTTAAATACAGTTTATTATACATATCCGAGAGAAAGACGAACACCTCTTAGCGTCAGAGTGAATATCTTTTGGAGTATTTAAATGTCTTGAAACCTTTGAAAACAAAGGTTGCTGCTTCAAGTAATTTTAATAATAATTATAGGCCTTGAACGTTTACTAATATATTATACTAATGTCGGTTTCTTATTGTAATGTATTCTTTGACAATAATATTGCTGCATACTTTGTTATGCTTTTATATAAAAGTCAAACTAAGGTACAGGATTTAACATCTTCCAAACTAAAATTACAATTAACAATTCCTACTGATTCTTTTACAAGTCTAATTGGATCTACTTTTACGCAAGAAAAAGAGAACATTATTTTTTAACATATTCTAAACTATACAGCTCTAGCTATATCAAACTCATTTTGCATATACTTTGTTCGACATATTCTCTTGAGTCGACAAATATGAAAAATTGTTTAATTGCAAAATTATGATGTTATGGATAATAGTTATGTTTTCGTGGAAGTTAGAATTTTTCAATTGCAAGGGGAAAAATAGTTTCTATCGAGAAGACTTACAGAAAAGCAATAAGAAATAAAACAGTATTGCATTGGAATAAAGAGACTGCAGAACAAAGTATTTAACAATTGTATATAAGTAAATATGAGTACACATTTTCGAAGAACTCTTGTTTACGATGATTTTTGTAACACACATAGCCGATAAGAAAACTAATTGTAAAAAAACTGATACCAATTTCATACTTTTAATAATCACTGTTTAGTCGTGCATAACCATTGATTTAATAATAATTTTTCTTTTTTATTTGAACTATTAGCTTTGTGTTGAGTATATATGTTTCCCAGAAACATTGATATCAATCTGAATTAATTGCACCAATGTGTTTTGCAGTAAAATTTGCATCTCTATAAAAATATATACATATATGTTGTACATGCAACAAGTATTTAACAGTAACATATAATTGCACTCAACATTATGACGTGTATAATTTTATTTATATTAATGTAGCTGTTATAGTAGGTGTTGCCTATTGAAGTACGTCGAAGCGTTTGCAGAAAGTGTGGAATTTTGCAATATTGCAGGTTGTTTCACCATGAGATATGTATTGGTATCA
The DNA here is from genome assembly GCA_028453745.1 of Agapostemon virescens. Lineage (NCBI taxonomy): Eukaryota > Metazoa > Arthropoda > Insecta > Hymenoptera > Halictidae > Agapostemon > Agapostemon virescens. The sequence goes on along the minus strand of CM052098.1, from coordinate 1,551,269 downwards.
ATTTTTTACTTTTGTAAGACAAACACTAATTTATATAGAAATAATTATAAGATTAAATTGTAGTTACTGATATGCTGCCAAATATAAGGTGATGCTTTTAACAAATATATCCTTGTTTGTATATCACCATTTATTCATTTCATCATCATTGGTGCAACTTGTGCCATGATCACCTATATATAATAAAATAATAGCGAAGGAGAGAGGAGAGGATAATGTGAAAATTTGGAGAGAGAAAAATAATACAACACACAGATCTGTATTTTATATGCTTCATTTACATGCTAAATGATACAGAAATAATGATACGAGATGAGAATCGCAAATGCAAGTATTTAATGGCAATGGTACAATATAGTAATTCAAACTCGCTTAAAAAATAGAATTATTCTTAATCCATCATGCATTGTTCTTGCAAGTGGCAATTACAAAAGACGAACGTCACCGTTAATCGAAAAAAGGTTATCTTATTGTGTGGATTAAATTCTTCTCTTTTTTTTATATTTTAAATTTTGTACTTTTTTACCTTCCAACGTAAAAGTTGAAATTATGAATATACTGCACAACCACATAAATAATTGATTGAAAATAAAAACACATTATTCGTGTCCTTTCCATCTAAATATTACAAAGTATTTTTATATCTATATTAACAAATTCTTTTTGACAATTTAATTATTTGTTTTGTTTTTTTTTTTCGTTTCTTTAATGTACATAATTATGTAAGGGACAATTGCAGTTACTTATTTCGTAAAACCTAGATAACTATTATTATTATTATATACTAAATAAATACAGGTACCATTAAAATAAATCATTTAGAAAATTGATTCTTATTTTGAAATATTATTCAACTTTGCGACAATCTGAATACATGAAAATTCAAAGTTATATGCACCAAGGCATTGTATATGTACTGATTACATTGTAACCAGACAAATTTACTAATTTCCGTATTTTTTTTTTGTTCATTTTTTCTACTGCTAAAAAACAGTTTCGTACTGTGATACAGGAGACATGCTATTAAAAATATGAATAATATGATTTAAATATTGCATGTCATTTGAATTGACAGATCCAATGACTACAAGATACGTGTTAATACAACTATTATTATATGCTCCGTATTAGGACATTTTTTTTAATGATTTTATTGCAAATAGTATAAGCATACAAACTAAGTAGCTGCTTCTAATTAGCATAATATGCCGTTTCATCGATAATATGTAACGAATCGATAATCATTAATTAAGTTGTCGATTTGAATAAGCAAATTGTGTTCTATATCTAGAAAACAGTCTCTCTCTGTATTAAGTTAAATGTGCCAAATGAAGAAATTGCTTGAATTTCAAGTCAACTTTTTTACATAATCGATGCGTATAAGTATCCATAACGTGTATCGTTACAAGCTACGTGTACAATTCTTTTCTTTTTTTCCAACTTTTTTCGTTTTCTTTCTCACAAGGAGGAGCCACAAATTGATATACAAGATATGTGTGAAGAAAAAACAAAATAAAATTCGAAAGCAAGATAATACGAAGCGTTTATGAAATCAGTAAAGTGTCTTAACTGTGAATAATATATTTGATAAATCTATTTAATTTGCTTTATAATCACAGTTTATGCGTTCATACTAAAGTATGTTGTGACTAAAATAATACAGATTTACCACATGCAATCTTACAAAATCCTGACAGTATATATATGTATACATATATCTATATACTCGGTATATATATATACATATACATATCTATCACAATGCAAAAAATGTTAATAAAATTTGTACATAAGTACGTGTTTCCAAATCGTACACATAAGTGGTGAATACTTGGCTGAATAGGCTACAGACTATAGAATTGTTCCTTTCTCGGAAATGTTTGATTTCTTAAGTTAATGCACAAACATTCACTAATGAAATATGTTGGCAATGAAAAATATGCTGATTTTTATATCTATCTATCTATCTATATATCTATATAATATACATATATATTTATATATATTAAATTTTATATTATTTTATTATATTCACCACTTATAGTATTCAAATATTACATTTCATATACATATTCTAATCACTTTTGAAGTATCGTTTCATAGAAATTTCTTTTATTAATTAATTAAAGTAAGTAAACGATACGGCTCTAGGTATGTCTAAGAAGAGCCATAGAAACAGTCCTTCACAGCCTGCATAAGACTTTCATTTGAGATCTTTTAAGTCTTTCAGATGTACGCTGATAGAGGACCAAAATAACGACATAGATGTTTGTTCTCTCACTTTCTTTTTGCTCTCTCAATTTCTCGAACGAACAAAACAAATTTCAATACAAGATCATCGTTAAAAGTTGTTCCTTTCTAATAAAGACATATTAAGTATGCTTCAGCAACAGAATATGCATCGGATGCAATATAGTTCTTTTAATGCAATATCTCATTCCGCCGTTTTTATGACGAACATTATGTATTGTCCTTAGTATATGTCAGTGATCCTACGGAAGGTGTATACCAGTATAAAATAAGTGTTATAAAAGGAACTCTTAGGAGAAGTGTTTCTCTAGAAACGCATACTACATTATAAAAACCTTCAGATCTTAATAAAAAGAAATATTCTGAAAGAATTAAAAAGGATATGCTTTGTCTTGGATACAATAATTAATCGGGTGTACGTATGTACAACATAATTCATACAAAAGTGAATGCGATGCATACGAATCGACTAAATATTCGAGACTTTGTCGGTACATGTTTTTCCTTTATATATGCTGCCTCAATTTGCGGAAAATAAACATATTTCGTAAAACAAAAGTAACAAAAGGTATCTCGAATTTGTTTGCGGTATAATAATTGTCCCTAGTTAAGCAAGAAATATAAATTGCAAATTTTTTTTCTTTCTGTTAACAAGTGATTTTTATATGTGCTTAATTTATATTTCCAAAAATATATATATGTAAAATTAAATGTTTATAATATTATGCAATATTTTTCTGTCTATAAAAATTTGAATAGCATTCTTTTTTTTCATATTTTTCTTCCCCCTTTTTTTAAATTTATGGTTATGCAACTGATTTCATTAATCTTGGATTATCATATGAACAGCATTACGTATTATCCACTTTGACATTCGTTATATCTTTGTACGTTTAGTCACAGTTGTTTAACTTTTAATATGTTCCAGTTAATACCACTGTGTTACTGTGGGTGGTAAATATTTAGCCATACATTAAGTCCAGTTTTGTTTACTTTAAAGAAGGGAATGTATGGCTTCTATGATGATTCTGCAGTGACTTCTGGTGGTGTACTTACAGGCGTTACTGCTGGCTTAAATGCTGGTACAAATTCAGCCGCGTTTGGATTTAATGTACTCTGCAAATATATGTTACATGAATTAGATTTAGTGTACATTATGTAATATTACTTAGCTTCTTGCAGTATAATTTATTTTATGTTTACTTTACTTATGTTTATTGTATGCTTAAGTATTTTCCAATATATATCAACAAGTAGTTAGTACTTAGAAAGGTATTTAGTAAAGCTTGTTTGAAATTTTCATTGCAAGTCTAACTCAATGTTATATTGCAAAGGGTTTAGAAAATATCAATATGTATACCCATTCGGCAATGTCATCTGGAAGGCTTAGGCGATCAAGTTGCTGCCATATTTCGTTATCGATACTGTTTCTTTCGAGTTGCTTCTCATCCTCCCACATTGCTTTCAAGCACTCCTCCGTTAGTTCTTCCTCCATTAATTGTTGAATTACCTGTGTGCACACGAAAACATTTGTATCAACACATATTTGCATTTCTGTCTTCTATACGGTTTTGTATTTACAAGACTACAAGTACCATACCTCTTTGTCGAATTCTTCCTCATTTTCCATCCACAGATACTCAGAGAAGTCACTGGATACCTCTTCTGGCACATCGAGTTCAGACTCGTAGTTATTTTCCATGTAGGTGATAATATCAGTTTCTGTGCCATAGTCGCTCCCAGAACCACTGGTTGGTATCTTCATGTTTACTTCGAGTATGTCTAAAAGCATAACTATGAGTCTATATACAAATTAACTTCTTTTTATATATAACATATATTTGTCTACTGAAACACTTGCTCTTGTATAGCAATATACACATTGTACAAAGAGAATGATTAGTGACAAATATTGTTTTAAAAAATTAGATTATGTACATATACATCATCTATATACATATCTATACATGCATGCACATATACATTTATATATATATATATATACATATATGTAATATGTATATATATATATATATATATGTAATATATATATTATTATTATTATTATTATTATTATTTTAAATAATACGTACAACACGTATTATCCAAAAACATATAATTCGAGAAGAAATCTGTGATTTATTGACTCAGTGAAACGTATCTGAATTAAACGTACTGCGAACAATATACAATAAATACAACCTTGAACCTTCCTATTCGTACGAAAAGTCGCGAAACCGAACGCTTAAATACACGATTGCTTCGTTTGCGCATATGGTAGCAATGACTACGAAATTTACGGTTCCCGCTGAAGAAATCGCGAGATTCGGCGTCTACGATTAATTTATCATTGGATATGCGAACGACCGAGAATTTTGAACGATCGGGTTTATCGCATCGCAGCGATCGGATACGGGTGAATGTCGCTTGACAGATCTGTGTGTCGCAGGGCAACCATTTTTAACTATCTATTTTGTAGTCACCGACGAACCGATTATTCCCGAATTTTTATTCATAATCGCGTCGTCTATCTATTGTTATTATGGCCGAGAACGATCTCGTTCCAGGCGTGAAGCGTAAACATACCTTTTAACTACGCGTCTACGGACGACTTGCGATAGAAAACACGATTTACGCAGTTCATGGGTGAAATACGTGTCGTGCAACACAAATTAACCCTTGGAGTAATGCCGGGACGGTGCTGCCACCATGTGCAAAAAGAGCAATGCACCTTGTGCTCGAAAATGTTGATAGATATTGATTTCGATCTGTGCACTCTAATTATTAAATAATTAACGAATATCAAAAGATTTAGTTCCCTTGATGTACTCCAAGCGTAAGACTTCTCGACGTTAGAAACAAGCGTCGAAATAGTTTGGTTACATTAACGTGCGATACGACAACTCGATTACAAAATAGCTTGATTATAATATTTTATTAGCCTGAAAGAAAGTCGGTAATCGCACGATCGCGTGCAGAAAATAAATCAACATAGGGTTTGCCGATATTCTAAATGATTCAGCACAGTGTGTAACGATGTTATGAGATTTATTATTAAAACAGGAAACAGCGTAAACACGTCGATATATCGCGTATTTGATTACATACGTATGCGCATACAATTAAAAAAGTAGGAGAAACAAGCGAACAACAGTGTTGCGCATAAAATGAAAACAATCAAGGCTTCGATCCGTAGATTTCGATGTCTCGATAGAATTTGTCTGTGTGTGCCAGGCCCAAGGAAAAATTGAAACGGATACATATGAATATAGTTTATTTCTTAGAAATTCGAAGATCACACCATCCATTTTTTCAGAATCGTAATGTACGTGCGGTTACAAGCATCCGCAGGCATCGTTTTCTACGTAGTTTTGTGAACTTAAAAACGTGGACTGAGTCACGTAGTCGTTGGAAGGAGAACCATCGCGGTCATCGGCGTCATTCCTTACTTTCTTGTTGTACTCACGAGTAAATTGGGTTTCCCCTACTCTGCTCTATCGCCAAGGAAACCGAGAAGCTATGTATTATGGCGGAATTCAAATATTAGGTCATTCCATAATTCTTCTTATTTTTTTGTGTAACTTGAAGAACGTACAACTTCACGTGTTACTGCAAAGAACGTCGAAAATAGTATATTAATGAAAGGACGTTTAAGATGTCTGGCTATTGAACTTAACCCCTTAGTTCATGGACGAGGTCAGCGAGGACCATAAATTGAATCTATGCTGTCTGAATCTTCTTTAAATCATCTTGCAATTCCTCAATGAATTCTTGTTTGAGCAGTACTGCTTTTATACTGTACAGTAACAATACTATCTTATGAACGTAAAAAAAGCCCCAAGTATTTAAAATTACCACATTTAGAATGTTGCCTAATGGAGAATGATGATGTTCCATTTATCTGTAGCCGAAATATCAATTACAAAATTCTCAGAATAGTTCGGTATTCAGGGGTTTAATGGCTGACTCGGACAATTATCCTAAAAGAAAATCAATAGAGGCTCGCGTGTAAACGGGACCCGGGTGAATTACTTTAAATTCTATTTATTGCAATTTAGTATTTAATTTGATTATTTTCAGAATGTTGCCTCATAAAAATTATGAGAACTAATTTATTTAAACATCTTTGTAATTTCTATGACTGTAAAACAAACCATCTGGAAAGAGCCTTTAAATAGCGATGGTAGGATTCAGTGGTGAAACAGTATTCGGGATATTCTTTCTCCAAAATTTATTTGATTAGAAAATTAATTTGTTCTTATGGAGGGAGACTCGTTTCAAAATACAAACGCGTTCCCGCCGGATCACAGCGGCATCCGTGTTAAACGCGAGAACTACTTTGCCACTTCCATCGTTCTTTGTTAGCGATGCCGAGTGGAGGGGATGTAGGGGCTCCACCCGCGGACGATACACGGCAACTTGACTCGAGCAGTGTATTTACATACAGACGAGGAAGAGCAGCGATTGGCCGTTCGATCGTGACGTTGCGTGTTGACGTTTCGTCAAAACAAAGCAAGCTCGGCCGGCTCGCGAAGCATTTTATCACGGTGACTCGTTGCGGATGCGTCGTCCCTGTGCTGTGCCGTTTGTTATCGAGAAGTGACTGTTAATAAATTCCATTGACTCTTAATAAGTGCCGCGCGTCCGGTTCTAGTGAGAGACGGGGTGCCTTCGGCCATTGTGATGTCGTCCTCGGTGAAATTTACCTCTGACGAGAGCCTGGGCGGTGAGTAAACCTTGTTTACCCGAAAGGGATCGATTCGCAAGCAGCTGTCAGTCGAAAGCGGCCATTTTGCGTGTTCGAAACTGACGCGTAAACAAACGCGAGCTCACTTTCTTTTACGTCGTAGTCGTTGTTTCGACGATCGTCACTTTGCCAGATCGTTTCCTGACATTTTTCGTGTTCGCGTTATCGAACATTTTGGGCTCACGCGAACAAACCGTACGCGTCGTTTCGAAAATTTTGGCTTGCTAATCTGTTTTGAAAACTTTACGCGAGCCGCCGGTGAGAGGTCTTTCACACGACCGTACGTCATAATACTCGAACGATGGGCGCTGACTCGGCGTTGGTCATTATGGGAATTTTCGCGATGCAATTCCATATTCGGCCAACCGGAATATTGCTAGTCCATTGTTTCCACATATAGTTTTGTTATTGCAATGTAACATTTTTCGAATAGTTTAAGAAATCTGATTAACGGTAGGTCGATAAGTCAGCCCCTTGTACAACAGTCCCAAAAAAGTTCCTTGAAAGGCATGATTGCTAGACATTTCGCGACACTTCGTTTTCGACTTATTAACGAAAAATAAGGCCCAATCAGGGGGCCGCTACAGCGGACGTGTCTCTCTGCGTCCAATTATAATGACGCCCTTAGCAGGATCTGTCTCCGCGCCGGAATGCGTTCGCTATAGCCGCCCTTTGATTGGCCCCGGATTTTTTGTTAATAACTCAAAAACCAAATCGCTTATGTTTGGATTATACCAAAAAAGAAAAATTCCGAATTTATTGGTCCTTCGAAGTAAAGTTTGGCTGATAAAAATTGTAGACGTCGGATACTAAAAGAATAAATAAAAAGAACATTAGCTTGGTTTTATTTTGCAACGCGTGATGTTTTTGGCAATGAAAAATGAATACTATCGGGGAAACTGTCGGTTGGCTGCCTTACATTGCAGCGTCGTTTCCGCGTAGGGGGGAAAGACCGACATAGATAAAATAGATTTTATTTATTTTCCTTGGACGGTCGTGGAACCTCGGGAACCTAAACATTCTGACGTAACCATGGTTACGATTTTTAGAGACTCTGCAGTCAACGGACACACTCGAATCTCGACGGAATCGACGCCGTCTCCGCGTCTCTGAAATAACCGATAACTTCATTATGTCCTATAAATAATCCGCCACGGGTGATTCCCTCCTATAATCGGTGCCGTTCATTAGAATCAGCTGCAAATAGCTTCCGTTCTCCTTTTCTTTTTTACAATCTGCAATTCTGATTAATCGATCGTACCGCGATTTTTAACCCCACCGATATTCGCGTCCTGAAAATATTACATCGCGCTTTCTTAAAGCGAAGCGAGAAACAGTTAACAAAGTTGATAATGTTTTTATTTCACCGTGCATAAACTAACAAGTCTCGCCGTTGAATAACAGTATTTGCGCACGAAGACGCGCACATTGTTTAAATGCTAAATGGATGCAAGAACTCTTTGCTCACCGAAGGTCTTGAAATATTATTGTTCGTGACACTATAAGCTGAATTCTACAAGTTGCGAGCACACATGCGTGTCTGTCTGTTGCGTAGCGTCGCGCGATTTGCCGCAGCCAATCGGCTTTCAGCTCGGCGACGGGTTCAGCGATGCCGTTGGCCGAGTCGAAATTGCTCCGCCCCAATCTCGCTCTCATTGGTCCGCATTTTACCGCTAATAACTCGGAAACAAAGCCGCGCACGACATTTTCGCAAAGGAAAAAGTTTCTTAAAATTACACCTGCGATCCGCCCCTCTCGAGAAACTCGATTTCTGGACACTCTGCGATTCTTTATTTAACAATTACCGAAGTTATAAAATTGCCTTCACAGCAACCGATTCGATAGGTCATCATAATCAAAATAAATTACATCTTCGTACTTTTCATAAAATAAGTCAGCTGATTTTAATGCTCGATAAGTATTCGCAGGGATGCGAATTCAAGCGAAACGATGACCAACGACTTTCCATTTGTTTTTAGCTTGTTAATTTTATTGTGAATAAATAATTGACCGTAGCTTGCAGCGCACGGTTGATACCTGTTGTGCTGCTGCTGCGTAACAAAGGGGAAACATATTGCGTCACGATAATCACTCGTTGATATCGTGATCGTTTCCCTGGCATTGATTGAGTCTTTGCTCTCTCTCTTTTTTTCCTAACGATTTTTTTTGAGAGCCGATGCAGCTGGAAAATAGACAACGCTTGCAGCAGAATGTCGGACAACGATGTCCCTGAACTTGGCCGAGTGCCACGTCTCTTCGAGTTCGTGTAAATAGAAGTCATGATTCGAGTGAACCGTGGGACAGTGACCCAATTATCCGGTACCCTAACGCTGAATCTTGCACTTGCCGATATCCTTTCCGTTTTCTCTCCGTGACCCTCGGAATTAATTTAGCCAAATTTGCTCACTCCATCAGAATCTTTCTAAAATATTCTACGACGCTGTACTCTGTACAGTTTTGGTGCACATTACTGTTCCTCGAATGTGAATTAACTCTTGGCAGTTATTACATCTCGTTCAATATTGTATTACACGTGTATTCAAAATGTTCCCGATAATCACAGTACATTGCTTGATAATTTATCTCGATGATAACGATCGCATAACAATTTTGGCGAAATCCTCGTTGTCCAGTAATTAACAATTTCCTTGAATAACGTTGGTCGTTCCTGTAAATTAAACAAACGAGTATTAGTGCGAAACGCGTTATGAAAGCATCCAGAAACAGGGTTCAAGAACTTTTTAACATACACTGAAATGCGAAAACCTAATTTCCCTTTTAGTTTAATTCGATTTGTCGCGCGCGGACGCTCCCAGGGACACCCGACGGCTCCCGGATCGAAGCTAGCTCTCTGTCACGCTTCACGTGTAGGAGTTGGTATTAAAATTCCGATTAAAAATTGTCCCCCGAGGATCTGAGCTTGTAGGTCGCCTAATTTTAGCTCTGGACTCTGACCGGAAGCTCGATAAAGGTTTATCGTTGCCCGAAAACCGATTCCTCTTCCGGGAGCGAGGACAACGCACCGTGCAACTGTGGATGTCCGCCTTATGTTTACGTGACGATCCTCAGGAATGCTATGTTTTGGTGACGTCACTGTGACCGACACTCACTGTGAAAAAGTTAACCCGAGGCCAGGATCGCTGGGTAACTACCTACCTCATCTGTACGTGACTCAACTCACGGCTATTGTGTACACAGGTCGCCAGACGACTTTCAAAAGTTGCACCTGCGTCTCAGCCATTAGGGCAATATAATTAGGCAGCACCGCTGTGTCCCTCGAAGGGTCCTCTTTCTTCGAAACCCCTCCTCTGCTGGAACGTTTTCCGGTGCATAACTCAGCGAATACAGTTGTCCTTGCTAGGCCTAACAAGGTATTGTTACCAACCCTGAAATTATGCAAA
>CM052098.1:1513944-1539099 GCA_028453745.1 Agapostemon virescens | reverse complement strand
CTTTAGGTCTCCGATTCTTTTGTAATTTTGGGAACACGTTTCTAGTCGCTCGGTAAGAGTGTGTGCCAAATTTTAGGTCGATCGGAATCGAATTGCAGCCGTGGCGCGACGTTGAAATGTCGGGGCGATCAGTCGCGAAAATGGGAAAAATTAGGGTTGATAAAACGAAGCTCCCTGAATTTCCCTGAAATGCTACCCTAAATTGTGGGAGCTCTTCTTAAAGAGGAAGGTTTGAGGAAGATTTTCGCGTTTGATTCATGTCGATAGCTCTAATAGTTTGGCCGGGGCACGAGTTCAAAGATTTGCCAAATATTGCCACAAAATCGCTAAATATTGAAGCTAACCCCCTTCTTAAACGGCACAGAAATTCGGCGTGGCGCTTAACGTGTTAATATACTCATTGCACTAAATTCAGTTGAGATCTGGAGAATAGGAGAAGGTTGAAGGATAACTCTTTGTGCTGTACATTTTAAGTTTTCAATTGTAGCTGCGTCGAATAAATGACTTTTTATGGGATTTTCGAGTAAAAGCAGCTTCGAGTGCAAAGGGTTAATATGTTACAGATAATTCCTATAATATTGAAACAGAAAAGCACAAATTATTTCCGTTTAAAGGAAAATAAACTGTGAAGCAAAACAGCATCGCATTGAACGTGTTAAACGAGGATTCGGTAGGCGACTGAAAATCACAGTGCGTTTATAACAAATTAGTAAATTTATTGCAATACTGACCCGCAGAACAACAAGGTCTCAGATTCTCGCGAATAAATAACCATAAGAATGAGCACGACGCGCGTGTCACAGGTGACTTAAATACAAGAAAGAATGAAGTGAGGAACAAAATCGATGCGGTGGACGGTGGATCTTAATCGACTTCCTCGATGGTGGGTCCGCTGGCTCCGGTGCCGGCTCCAGGAGCAGCACCGCCGGGGAATCCACCGGGAGCAGGTCCGCCAGGGAATCCTCCCGGTGCTCCTCCTGCAGACTGGTAGAGCTTCGTCATGATGGGATTGCAAATGGATTCCAGCTCCTTTTGTTTATCGGCGAACTCTTCCTTCTCGGCCAGCTGGTTCGCGTCCAACCAGGCGATCACCTCGTTGCATTTTTCCATCACCTTCTCCTTCTCCGACGCGTCGATCTTGTCCTTCAGTTTCTCATCGTCCATCGTGCTCTTCATGCTGAAGCAGTAGGACTCGAGCGCGTTCTTAGCCGCGATCCTGTCCCGCTGACCTTCGTCTTCGCTTCGGTACCTCTCCGCTTCGTTCACCATCCTCTCGATGTCCTCCTTCGACAATCGACCCTTGTCGTTCGTGATGGTGATCTTGTTCTCCTTGCCGGTCGACTTCTCCACCGCCGACACGTTCAGGATGCCTGGAAATTCATTATAACAAGCATTAGCATCTACGGTGGAAGCTAAAGTGTTCTGGGTGAAGTAGCCTAACTTGCTGTAAAAACTCAACGGTTCTAATTCTATGGGATTTCTATTTTCTACATCGAGGTAGGATCGCGGTGTACAAGTCTCTGTACAGTATCCAGTTATAAATAGTTATAAAGTTATAAATAGATTCCGATGCTCACCGTTGGAGTCAATGTCGAAGGTGACTTCGATCTGAGGGATTCCTCTGGGCGCAGGTGGGAGGCCAATGAGCTCGAACTTGCCGAGACTGTTGTTGTCCCTGGTCATGGCTCGCTCTCCCTCGTAAACCTGAATCAACACTCCAGGCTGGTTGTCCGAGTAGGTAGTGAACGTCTGGGTCTGTTTCGTAGGGATCGTGGTGTTCCTCTTAATCAACGTAGTCATCACTCCTCCGGCGGTCTCGATACCGAGCGACAGAGGCGTCACGTCCAGGAGCAACAGATCCTGAACCTGTTCGGATTTGTCTCCGTGCAAGATGGCGGCTTGCACGGCTGCGCCATACGCAACAGCTTCGTCGGGGTTGATCGACTTGTTCAGTTCTTTTCCGTTGAAGAAATCTTGCAATAGCTTCTGGATCTTTGGTATCCTAGTGGATCCACCGACTAGAACGATACTGTGGATCTGCGCTTTGTCCATCTTGGCGTCCCTGAGAGACTTCTCCACCGGTTCCAGAGTGCTTCTGAAGAGGTCGGCGCAGAGTTCTTCGAACCTAGCTCTGGTGACCGACGTGTAGAAGTCGATTCCTTCGAACAGCGAGTCGATCTCTATGCTGGCTTGTGTGGAAGAGCTGAGAGTTCTCTTGGCTCTTTCGCAGGCCGTTCTCAACCTCCTCAGGGCCCTCTTGTTCGAGCTCAGGTCCTTCTTGTATTTCCTCTGGAACTCCTGCACGAAGTGGTTCACCATCCTGTTGTCGAAGTCCTCGCCACCGAGATGAGTGTCTCCGGCTGTCGACTTCACCTCGAAGATACCCTCCTCGATCGTCAGGATCGACACGTCGAACGTGCCACCTCCCAGGTCGAAGATCAGCACGTTCTTCTCGCCAGCCGACCTCTTGTCCAAACCGTAAGCGATCGCAGCCGCGGTCGGTTCGTTGATGATTCTGAGTACGTTCAGGCCTGCGATCACACCGGCGTCTTTCGTCGCTTGCCTCTGGGAGTCGTTGAAGTATGCCGGCACCGTGATCACCGCGTCCGTTACCGAGATTCCCAGATATGCTTCCGCAGTTTCCTTCATTTTCGTCAACACCATCGACGAGACCTCTTCGGGGAAGAACGATTTGTCTTCGCCCTTGTACGACACCCTGATCTTCGGACGGCCTCCCTCGTTCAGCACGGTGAACGGCCAGTGCTTCATGTCGCTCTGCACCGTCGTGTCCTCGAACCTTCGGCCGATCAACCTCTTCGCATCTGTGGAAAATTTGGAGATTAGTATATGCAAGTGTGAGGGGTTTATCGAAAGGGTTTTCTTCCAGTGACGTACTTCCTCTGCCTTTGCTATCGTTCAGGGATAAGCAGTGTGCTTAGGGAAGCACTATTCTCCATATTTTACAACAACTGAACTGCGGATTTTACGCATTTATAAGAAAGATGGGTACGAGTACAGATAGTACCGAAATTGTCCTAAATTATTTATGTTATAAAGATCATTATCTTCTATTTTTGTATGAACTATCGCTCTGCGTGGCGCATTTCATGCATTTAATGCTTCTTTTCTATTTCATCTTCGCATCAAGAGCAGCATTTCGACGCATAGGACACCTGGCACGGACAAGGTAACCGCAGTTATGTAATTACGGCTATGCAACGGAAGGAGGACAAGCGCGTCCGTAACACGACGTCTCTCGGTTGAGCAAGATCAGTTACACAAATATATATATATTATATAGTTACGCGCGAACAATGACGAGTTAACTTGTAGAATGCGAGTCGGTCTTTAACGAGCATTATTTATGCATTACTTTAACAAATTGCGAAACACGGTCGCGGTGCAAATTCCCAGCTGCTACTACGCTTTTCATTGATTCGAACCGAGCACTCTGCCAAGAAATGCTGCCAGTGCAAAAATTCGTGACAAGTACTACGGTCGGTATATCCAGTTTTAGACCTATTCATTTTTAATACAAATGCATGAAACCCGCACAAGTCAACGCTAGAACTACCACATAAAAATATAATTGCTTTGCGATAACAAGGAGACTGCATCTCTATTTCTATAGGAATGTCTGCTTCGTTAAAGAAGTACATTAGAGAATTTCAGAAGAGAATTTCTACACATTTTTACAACTTCACTTCTGCTACTTCGGTAGTTCTAGTGTTCAAAGTTATATATGTCTATACAACTCATATATAACTGTTTACGTACAATAGTTCTATATTTGTATTTGCAGTCTAGCCTCGAATCTACCAGTTTTAGCTACAAGCACAGAAAATCCACAATCCAGGAAATTATAATTGAAGGCTACGAGTTAAATGGCGGTGCCATTTTAGAAGGTTACGGATACTCAAGAGCAGCAACTCCAAATAAAACAGGAGCAAAGTCACTGGCGTCCGGTACGTGAGAAAATTAAAATTGGAAAGAGGCTACGGGTGAAATGGCATTGCCATTTAGAGAATAACGATTCCTGATTGAACCGGGGCAAAGTATGGTCACTGGAAGACCACTGGCGAAGGACAAAGCAGTAGCAGCATACCGAAGATGGTGTTGTTAGGGTTCATGGCGACCTGGTTTTTGGCCGCGTCGCCGATCAGCCTTTCGGTGTCTGTGAATGCGACATAACTGGGTGTCGTTCTGTTCCCCTGGTCGTTGGCAATGATCTCGACTTTCCCATGCTGGAAGACACCCACGCAGGAGTACGTGGTGCCCAAATCGATTCCAACTGCTGGTGCTTTCGGCGGCATTTTTGTTATCTGGAAAATAATGAAAATCGAAAAATCAGTTTCTCGAATGGCGGGAGAACAACGTCGAATTAATTTCTTGTTGGAAAATTCCTTAATCGAGCGACGCGCTATTTTTAGTCGCGCGGCAACCTCGGCGATTACGTAATGGACGCTGGCTGGCGAATTCGATAATTTTATCGTGACCACTTTTGCGAATATCTCGGTACATCAGCTCTTCGTTGATATCGCGATTTATCTACGGGTGCGAAAATCAATGATGCAATCGATGACGTCGTCGAACGACGCTCGCGAGACGCTCGTCGCTATAATTCAACGCTGAGAGAAGCTCAATGTCAACGGCGTCGCACGAAAACGCAGCGTCACGTTTCCGTTCCGTTTCAGCCAGCGGCGCAAATGCAATCGCAACCGAACACCAAACGTGTGGGCTCGAAGAGCAAAGAGTACACTGAATTTCGAAATCGGGTTCTCCTAAAATGGAAAAATTCATTCCAGTTCTAGATAAAAGACCGTTCCTCGTTGGCGAACTAATAATCAAATTCGCGGCACGAAATTGTAATCGGGTCAGGGTTGCAGAGGAACCGCACTCGGGTCGAAACGCAATCCTTAAAATAATATCCCAGGGGGAAATGCACCGGAGAATAATTTAAATAACGTTTCAAAGCCGGGATAGAAAATACAAGGCGGGAGAGAAAATTCAGAATGATTATTCAGACGCAGAAAGATGCAAAATCAAATTGAAAAAATTGTTCAGGTTTAGAAACCAGAAAAGAAAGTACAAGAGTATATTCGAAGTCATATTTCCAAGCTAAAGAACGCGAGACAGAATTCCAAATATATTTCAGTACCAGTAAACGTCAAATAAAATCGAAGGGCAAATTCAAAAAATATTTTACGCTTAAACACGGTCAAATAAAATACAAGAAAATATTCGAAGTGATATTTTCAAGTTAAAGAACACGAGACAGAATTTAAAAAATATTTCAGTAGCAGCGATCGTAAAACAAAATCCCAGAGAAAATTCAAAATAATATATCCAAGATAAAGAACACGATACAGAATTCAAAAAAATATTTCAGTATCAGTGAACGTAAAATAAAATCGAAGGGCAAATTAAAAAAATATTTCAGGTTTAGACGCGGTAAAATAAAATACAAGAAAATCTTCGAAGTAATATTTGCAGGGTAAACAACGCGATACAGAATTCAAAAAAATATTTCAGTACCAGCAAACGTAAAATAAAATCGAAGGGCAAATTAAAAAAATATTTCAGGCTTAGACGCGGTAAAATAAAATACAAGAAAATCTTCAAAGTAATATTTACAATGTAAAGGACGCGATACAGAATTCAAGAAAATATTTCAGTACCAGTAAACGTCAAATAAAATCGAGGAACAAATTTAACAAAAAGGAATTCGCCGTGGCGAAAACATGAAATAAAATCGTAGAGAAAATTGAAAAAATATTCCGCGCCCTCCGGTCTCGGAATAGAATCTAGGAGAAAGCAACGCGGTATCTGTAAAGGTAAAAACAAACTCCAAAAGTAAATTAAAAAAATATTTCGCCGTGGAAAAAGAAGAACACGAAATGAAATCGTGGAGAAAATTGAAAAAATATTCCCTGACTGGAGGGTACAAAATAAAAATCTGAGAGAAAATATTTCGGGGTACCAGAGTAGGAGAGATCCAGCAGTAGAGTTCGGAAAACTATTTCGCAGTCGGGCAGGCGTAAAATAAAATTCACCAGAGATTTTTATAATGCGAATAGACCCGTGGGAGATAAAAATGGACTGAAGATGTCAGAGGAACGAAGGTAGGTGCACTCACCTTTCGTTTCGTTCGATTTGTCGTATAGATTCGATGGTTCGCACTGTTAACACGTGTATTGTGTTACGCTTCAGTGTTCGTGGTTCGCTTGTGAAATTGTGACTGAGCGGTGACGACGCGCCCTCTCCTTTATACTTTATATCTCGTGCTTCGAGAAGTTTCGGAGTTTCGATCAATCTGGTAGCGACTGCAGCCAGACCGGACGATTCGATTGGTCGGACGTTTCTAGAGACGTCGGGAACGAGGACGACTATGCAGAAACGAGGCGCAAGCGCGTCATCGAACACGCGAGAGAGACCGAGAGTGTCGCGACGCTCGCGAATATGCTGGAAACACGTTGCGTTCGCGAACTCGGTTATAATTAGCACGCTGGTATCTTCTCGCGTTTGTCCGAGAACTGGCCTCTCGAATTATATGCTTTAGCAATAACCGCGCGTCACGCTCGCTTGATTTCCCCTAAAACGTCAAAATCAGTGACCGTTTAACCGATCGTCGTGACACAGCCGTAAACGAACGACGGAAATATTTCGTCAGTTTGAAAAATTCATTTTCTATAGCAAATTCGGTTAAGATCCAGAGTACGGAGATTACCGTTCAGTATCGTTTGTCTTATCGCTTTGTTTTTATTCCGTTCAATAGGTTACTTCAATTTTATGGGATTTTTGAGGTTAATCGCAGTCGAAGCGTTGACACTTCAATAACCTTCGAAGAAGGTTAGCTTTCTTATATAGTTGTAATAAAATAAATAAATGCATTCAATTATTCAGTTTGAATTATTTATTTTCAATTGCAAATTGTTTATATCCTGACGACTTCGTGTAACGAATTACAAGCAATCGTTGACCACGAATATTACGCGTAGAACGATCTAGTAAAATGATTGATGCTATCGAATGTTTTGCAGAAACAAAGAAACTGTTTATGAAATAATAGTTGACGGTGGAACGGCGCAGCTGATGATTACGCGTAACGAGGGACGTAATCGTTTACAGCTGACCGGGAGGATTACTTGCAAAACGAAAAGAAAGATCAAGATAACCGAGGGTACCTGTGCTACACAGTGGAATATTTCGCGGATTCAGAAATATCATTGCTCTTCTAAAGATAGTCCGAGTGATGAAACTTTGGACCTGTTGAACGTACCACTTTGTATCGATCTATTTACCCGTCTGTATGAAGAATATTTTGGACGATTCAAGATAGTTCGATGGTCGTTTAAAAATAGCGATCGAGACAGGGCTCGACGATAGCGACACAGAAAGAACATGCGAATATATTTTATTTTACGTTCTAAAATAATAGAGGAACGGACGCGTTGCGTCGACGAGCGGACGCTTTCGTTCGCAGACACCGGTGTTTCGTCATACCGGTAGCCATTAGAAATCTAATTAGTAGCAAACGAAAATAATTTTAATTAATTAGAGGAATAACGTTCCGATAGAGGTCGAGAGCTGTACATTCGTCTGGTACATATGTTCTCGAGTATTCCATCCACGCGTGAAATCTTCGTTTGACCAAAGCAACGACGACAGCCAAAACACGTCCGCTCTCCCACTGCGGCGGTGCATGCTGTGACGTCATTGCACTATAGCTAAGTAAAATGCAACGCATCGTACATGACTACGAATTTTATGCATTCGTAACGAAAGTGACGCGGCAAAATAGAACGCAGCTTTTGTCTCTTGCGTAAAAAAAAAAACTGGAATATAAATTGCCTAGATGTCAGTTAAAATTACGTAAATTAAAAAACAACTAAAGTTCCATCCTCCATTTTTAATCGTAACCCTCTAAATAATGGATATTTCTACGGAATTACCAAAATGGAAGTACAAAACTATTGATCAGTATTTACAATGGAAATATTTGCAGTGGAAAGTTTATTTCCATTCAAATCTCCCGCCATACTGAAAATGTAAAATTAGCGCCAATACACGTAGCGGCGAAAAGCTCAAACTGTTAGCCGATTGATACCGACAGCCGATAATTGTTGGATTACAGTTCTGTAAGTTACTACCGTCGGTAACAAGTTTATCGAAGCCCTCTACCGACATAAAGTACTGTCGAACAAACTTCAACGTGCTGCCGCTATGAAAGGTGGCGCTAAATACGGATTTTAAATTTGAATTCGACTTGTAATTAAACTAATGACTTGCAGTTGACAGGAACAAAAGCATGGTAAACTTTGATGTGACATTGGTAAAGGGAATATTCTGACTTTTACTTGATCCAACTGTTTCTTTCAACAGATGCGAATATAGCACGGAACTCAACGGATTCTACTTCGAAGTGATATTGCACGAAATGTCTGAATAAACGTGAATAAACCGCTGGCCTAAGCACTTTTGTTTCATGTCCGCTTCTGTGACCACCAATTCCACTGGAAACACTTCGCAGGTACGTTTTAATTATCGCGAACTTTATAGGTAATTAACACGTAATATACACCTGTAATTCACGGTATCACTTCTAAAGACTCTGTTGACACTTGTCACAGCCATGATCGATTATTCAGAACTCTGATTCTCGCACGAACTGTTCGAAATTTCATTTTACCGATCGGTCGGGCCGCACAGATTCAAATTTAAAACGCTCACTACTTGTCGGCCGATCGTAGCGTTTGACAACGGATTTTCGCCTAACGGGAAACCATAGTACTAACTCCGCGCAAGGCAGAGGGAAAGAGTAGGGATCCCCTACTCTTTGAATAGAAGTGCATCGCGTATACACATTGGCAGTCTCCGCCAATGGCAACGCTTCGCCGACGTAAAACGGTTGTTGGCGTGAGTGTGAGTGGAACGCGACACGAGCGCGTAGTACTCGCCGCTAATTCACGATTACGCTTTCGAAGAAATGTAAACAATAATTAGAGCTTTCGTTCGACAAGATCACAAAGTGTCAGAGCCTGTGGGAAGCTTGGGGCAAGCGTTGCGAAGGGTAATGCCGATTGCAGGGACGATTTAGACGTTGAATCGCTCGCTTCGAGGTTTGTTACGCCAAACTGGGCTATGTCCGTTTAGATAGCGTCGTAACCTCTCGCACATACCGTGTCCGCTTCGGAAAAAACGCTGCACTGTCGCGCGAAGAGACAATGTTGAATTGGCGCACAATTTGCAACCGGTCCTGCTCGGCGGAAACGAATCCCGGCGCGATGTGACAGCGTCCGGGATCGTTCACGCGAGATGACCAGGTGCATTAGTAGCTGGTGATTATGGATTATGAGCTGTCCGAGAGTCGTCTGAGAGATTTTGATGCTTCAGAGGATCTGACTCGGCCGGGAGAGTCGCTTGCGAACGATAATCCTGTCTGCAGCTCGGGTTCGGCGCCATGGCAGAGCCTACGGGTGATGGCTTCGCAACCGAAGCTGGAACTGGGCATGGTAAACAGAAGTCTTTCGACGCAGGTAATGGAATACTATCAGAAATACTCCCAGAGCGTCAATCTGGATCAGTATTTTTCATTGCCCTCAACCACCAGCTTGCCAGAAGCAGTTAAAAATTATTACAGCGTGTACAAATTAAATCCTAAGCTGGCTGCTGGCCGGCAGGACTGCATCGGCGAGGAGTACAGTTTGCGCTCTTGCGTGCCCAGAGAGAGAAGACGATGGGCAAGACCTCCGCTGATAGGACAGTCTTCCAATGCCGATTCTTCGGCTAGCTACGCTCGCCAGCTACCGAATTCTGAATCTCCATCGCCGGATCTGAAGCGGGATACTCCAGAGACCATTCCAGAGGAGACGCACGAGACTCAGGACAGTTTAACAGAGCACGTAGAGCGTAAAGTATCTTCGCCCACTTCTAGCACTGCTTCTCAGAAGCCGCTCGAATGGGATAGCGGCGCGGACGTTGGTTACTACAACATTCTGCCGCCGCATAAGCAAGGTGACAAAAAATTAAGTACTATAGAGCGCATGGCTTTAGCTAGGGGTTGCTCGGCTGCTTTACGATTAGATCCCGAGGGTACCACTGAGTCTGGAATCTCTGGGAAGCTTGCAGGGCCGCAGAGCAGCGCGAAAACGTCTGCGCCCGACGCCAACTCTACTCCCCGGCTGGGGAACGTGTCAGGCTCTGAGAGCGAAATCGAGATCACGCCTATAGTGAAGAATCATTTGCCAGGAATTATAGCTGGTGGTAATTTGAGCGTCAATGAGAAATCGTTGCCGAGAGACCCGAAGTATCAAGAATCTCCGAGGAACGATGACGCAACGCCGAAGCTGCCGTTCTTCAAGATTCCTGCTGTGAAGCAGGCAGAACCGAGAAGGACGCTGAACAAGCCGAACAAGGAGAACGTGTGTCCGCCGTTATCGCCGCTGAAGAAGAGCACCTCGATGAACACGTTGGCGGTGTCGGCCTCGAAGTTGACGCTGAAGAGAAGCCAGAGCGAGCTGAACCTGTACGCGAGGGAGAGGAACCGAGCCGGGCTGCCGTTGATGTTCAACTCCTCGTCATCGATCGCCACGATAGTGAACAAGCCCCCAACCTGCGACAAGCTAATACAAACCAGCCTGAATGCCTGCAGCCAGGAGTCCGTCGGCGTCCAGGTGTCTGTCGTCGACGAAGAAAAGCCGCCGTTACCAAAGAGAGGAACTAGTTTGCAAAGGAGCATAACCACGGCGGTAAAGAGCTCCAGGGACACCTACAAAGTTCCCAGCCTGAGAAAACAGAGGGCCGAAGAGCCCGGGGAAGCCAACCGGGTGATCAAAGCGAGGAGAAGCTGCTCGGAACCGTCTCAGCACGGTTCGGGAACGCAAACGCCTCGAGAGGACGCGGAAAATGTGACCGGAAGAGCAAATAGCTTCGAGTACTTCCCCGGTCATGTCTACGAGAATGTACCTAACGGCAGTGGAAGCCACGTGTCCTCGATTGACACGGGAAGATCGCAATCCACCTTGCCGAACACCAGCTCCAGTATTAACGAGAAACTGTGGGGCGACTCGGACAGTCTGGTCAGAGACTTGGAGCGGAGCGTGAACATTCTGAAGAGCCTGGTAGACGCGAACAAGTGCGACAAGGACGTGAGGGAAAGACTGATTCATCATGTGGTCAAGAGACTCATCACTGCGAAGTATACCGACGACAAAATCGAACATAATCTGGAAGACAATGTGCCTTGGAACCCGGACGACGCTAGGAATAAGGTGTACAGAACTGAGATTCTTCAGGCTTTGACTAAGAAACATACTACCAGCGATTCTTCGGTGGACTGGGATCTTCAGAAGGGCGCTGCTTGTGGACGCAAAGTAGTAGGGAGCGGGAGAGTCTTGGGAAAGGAGATCTTAGGAAGCAGCAGCGATAAGACGGACAAGAACACAGACAGAACCGAGACTGATGGGAGGAAAGCTAGGATGGGACTGAGATCGGACGACTGTAGACGAAGCAGCAACACTCCAACAGAGCCGGACAAGACCGAGAGCTCGGAGTGCTTCTTCCCTCAGAGGGGTCGCAAGGGGGCCAAACCGCAAGACATCTTCTGCGTGAAGGACAGGTGTAAGATCCCGAGAGACGACTCCAGTCTATCGAACAGCACGCCACCGGACCACAACAGGATGCTGCTGGATGCGGTGTTGAACAACAGGAGATCCGGGAACGTGCGTTCGAGTAATACCGAGGAGCAACTGGATTGGAGATTGTTGACGACTCTATCGGAGAGGCAGTTTGAGATGAAGAAGTGCGGGAACTCGGTGTCCGGAGACTCGAAGCTGGTCAGCTACGCGGAGATGGAGAAGAGGAATCAACTGATCTGGATCACAAACGAAATCAGCCACTTGTCGAACCTGAAGAAGCTGCTCGAAGAGCCACGCAGGGTCGAACGGCCTCGGATGTCGCCGAGAAAATCAAGATCCACGACGTTCAAGTCGAAACAGGTCCACGGTTGCGTTCGAGACAACGATTACCTGCGTAGAACCGAGTCTGACGATCAGGCGAACTCTATGGACGAGCCTTGGTCCTCGCATTGCAATCTGGCTTCGCATGCCAGAGCGAACAGCGCGGTGCAGCGCGTCCGGAAGCGCAACAGCTGCGCTCAGACCGCGACCAACGTCACCAGCGCGCACTCGAAAACCGGCGGGGAGATCGTCTCTGCCTCGAACATGCACCACTCGACCATGAAGCTGGTGAATACCGGCGTCCAAACCGATCCTCAAGAGGCTTCCGCGATCCCCACGCTGATCCAGTCGGAGATCGTGCATTACATCAAGTGTCCTGCTCACAATGCGCTGCACTTTCAGAATAATTATAAGGGCAGCGTGGAGGCTGGACAGTGTCCGAAGCACTGTGCCATTCAGAACGTCGTGTCCGCTTGCGTGTACTGTTTGCAGGCTCAGAAGGACCAATCGAACGTGCAGACGGTCCACGCGACTGCCGATGTTTGCAGAGAGGAGAGTCCCGTCGACTCGCAGACGTTGAATCGTGGCAACGACGACAGCATCAGCTCGGCCGAGATAGTTAGACAGAGGGAGGTCAACCAGCTGAAGCAGAAGGAGACCAAGAACCAGATCAACGCCTCGAAGTCGAAGCGTTCCTGCGACTGCAGGCGACAGACCAAAAGGCCCATGTCCAAGGGCTGCCAGACCAGCTCCACGACTCAAACTTTGGAGGCCAGCAGCGTCTCCAAATGCGAGGACTGTCAGAAGAGGTATTCCGTTCCGGAGAGGGAAGACTCGAACGGTAAATCTTGCAACTGTACGACAGTATGCGACTGCGACAACAGTCAGACGAAGAAGGGCCGGGCGCCCGTCAGACTGAACTCCAGGTACCATCAGGAGAGCAACGGGTATGTCTCCAGTTTCGAGCAGAATGGTCATGCGAAGCTCTGCGAATGCTCCGCCGATTGTTCCTGCGAGAACAGAGCAGGCAACAAAGTCATGCACAATGGGAGTCATCATTGTGGCCGCTGGCCGGAAGTCGAGGATCGACCGGTTCGTGGACGGCCACAGTATAAAGTACAAAAGAACTCTACGTGCGAGTGCGAAGAGGGATCTTACGGTAGGGGACAACACCCCGAGGCAGGCGACTCCGATCGGAGCTGTAAATACTGCAGGAGACGCAACGCCACGGCTACGCAGGCTGCGAAGCAGAACAATTCCTGTCAGACCTACCCGAAAGCGGTGGCGTACGAGTTGTCGTTCGTGAAGGAGAAAGTGCCATTAAAGAACCGTGCTGTCAATGGGAGCAAAACCGAAGGCTGTGTCTGTAACGTGGTGAAGAGGACCGAGTCCAGCAAGAACTTGCCGAGGAAGGACACTCTGCAGGTAGATACAGGTCGTTCAGTTTCAAATCGCAGAGGATTTGCCATTCAGTCATCGATTGGTTCAGAACGCTGCAAGGTTCAAAGATGTTGATGACTGTCTGGCAAACTCTGAACGATTTCAAATGAAACAGGATGCTGTATGTTGTCGCTAGACTGGATTTTGTGCATTTACAATCAAAATTGGTAGCTACCGTGTGCAGGAGCAGGTATAACGTTATGATTTTGCGGCTAATGGTTATGTTGCACTGTTCAAGGACTACTTGACAAGGAACAAGGCGGACTTTGTCAGCAACGCAGAGACTCGTAGACAATACATGTCAGAGATATCTCATCTGCGACAACTGCGAAAGGAAAAGCGGATTCAACTGCTCGCCATGGCCACCACGTCCAACGTACTGAAGTCGCCGAAGACCTCTTCGAAGCCGACGGGTGAGGGTTGACCCGGAAATTAATTTTAGCATTGATTAATCTGAATTGGATTATATACAATTAGAGAGTCTATGATTCTATTGGTAATTGATAATACACCTGACGAGTAGCGTAGACTTTTGAAGATGGCGCAATCCTTTAACATGATTTCTTTGTTCAGTTTGCACGCAGAAGAGGGTGAGCGACGAGGAGATCCGCGAGAGGCTTCGAAAGCGGTATTTCCGTTTGAACGAGGTCCGCCAGAGGAAGCGGCAGCAGGAGAAGCAAGAGGAGACCCGTCGCAACAAGCTGATGGCCAAGATCTTCTGCAAGAAGTTGCAGCAAAAGGTGCTGCGGGGCCAGGTGGACCTGTCCCAAAGTATCAGCGTGATATCCAACATGTAACGTTGAAGAGGAATCGGCGCTCGCTGGAAGTCTGCCTTTAATTAGCGAATCGCAGTCCTCGGACTCGACCAACGATAGAAAAACGTACAAAATAGTTCTCACCTTTCGCCGCAGCAAAGGCTAGATCTTAAATCTCGTCCTTAGGAGACACTTTTTATCTTCGCGACAGTGCATACTACGTACTATCATTTGCATTTACGACTGACCCGTGGATTTTCATGCGTTCGCGACCGTTATCGAATCTCTAGAATGTAAGAGATCGTCTAGGCTCGGTCAGCAGCACCGAAATGTTTCCATTTTATTTTGTCAAAACGATTTGATGTTCGGTGAAATTATATGTTTCTTTTGTTCAAAGCGTTTCAAGCGTGTTCGCATGAAGATCTACAGTCTTAACGTTTCTTTCAATTTAAGCTGCGCCTCGGATCTCAGAAACGCACGAAAGATGCTGGGGACTTCGTGGTCCCCGAGAGTACCCGTTTAGCATAGTTAAGAGTCGAAGTATTATAACGCGTTGTTCGACACGGTCTCTTGTGCCTAGATTCTGCCCGATATTTATATATCAAATATAAAGAAGTTTGTCTTGCCAAGTTATTTTCGTACTAAGAATATATATTTAGCAGACGTTGCACGCGCGTTGGATGCGATACGATTGCGAGAGAAGTTGTCCGAACGGGAAGAGAAGCTTCCTCGCGGCGTTTTACCGGTAAAATGGCCGCGAGGAAGAACGGAGAACGCTCGACAGCACCGTGTTTTCCGGTGTTCGATGGAAACCGAGATGCTTTAAAAACAACGAAAGTAGTTGTTAGTACCTGAATCACAGTACACAATCCCTTCATTACTCGTAAGACTTAGACGATTATATATATATATTATATATAGTCCCTCTTGAATTTTTTTAATATTTTACCCTTTTTGTATGACGATTATACTCGTCCGGCTACTCAGAATAAAGCGAACCCGTATAATAATATCCGTTCACCAGTGTTTCGCACGACCCGTTCCGCTGCGATTGTGCAAAAAGCTCGGAAACTGCGTACTTTTTGCGCAACCGATTTCTCTTCTGATATTCCGTCTCGTTCGCTTGCTTCGTTCAGCCTCACTTAACGTTTCTAAACTTTTCCCAAGGATTCTCCTCTTCTCGTTTCCAACTTCTAGCTATCCAACATTCTTTTCTGCGATTCCAACATTTTTCCTGCTTTTACTCTCACCTGCGGCATTACAAATTTTCTTTAGAATCGTTTTGGCACTAGCTGGAAATTTAACTGTTCCATAGAAACGAAATCAAAATTGTAATCTGTAATTTTTGTTGAAATATTTGGCCGTCTAGAATTATATAATATTATATAATATTCGCTTTCCTCGAGTTCGCTCGTCATCTGAAAGTAATTCTTAACTGTTCTCTGTCTGAAAATAATTCTTAACTGTTCTCTATTTAAAAGTAATTCTTAAGTTCTCTAGAAACGAAATCAAAATTCTAATCTGTAATTTTTGTTGAAATATTTGGCTGTCTAGAATTATATAATATTATATAATATTTTAATATTATTAGAATATAATCTATATAGATATTATAATATTATATAATATTCTCTATCTAAAAGTAATTCTTAACTGCTCTCTATCTGAAACTAATTCTTAACTGTTCTCTATCTGAGAGTAATTCTTAACTGTTCTCTATCTAAAAGTAATTCTTAACTGTTCTCTAGGAAAGAAATCAAAATTGTTATCTATAATTTTTGCTGAAATATTAAGCCAGCCAGATTTATATAGTACTCGTTTTCCTCGAGTTCGCTCGTCTCATCTGAAAATAATTCAGTACACAAGTACTTGTAAAAGTCAAAGGGTTAAGGTTTAGTAGATGGAGGATCATTTTTCTGCAGGGAACGGTGAGCTCGATGAAAAAAGCAACTAAACACCGGCCTCGCTCCACTAAAGCAGAAAGAAAAACCGCTTAACTAAATTATCTCGTTTCGTCGTTAATCGTTTCGTGCGTTGTATATAAGAACAACCGAGAATTTCCAGCCAGTTCGAACGAAGCAGACAACGGGCGATGTTCAAACGAACGATGCGACAATCTGTGCTCTGAATGCCACGGTTCATTTTTGCGAAATCGGTTCTCGCGACTCTGATCAACGATCATTACAAGTAGTAAATCAATTCTCGAGTGGTTCCGGAAGCCAAGGTACAGTAGAATGGCTCCGCAGGTCGAAGTCAACGCCGACTTGGATCAGATTTTGCAAGAGAAGTTCACGAACGAGTTCAGGAAAGGCTACGTCACCGTGAACGGCGTCTGTTTGCCGAAGAGATACGAACATTTCGCCAAAGCGATCGAGGAGTTCGAAGTTAGGGACGACGACGTGTGGGTCTGCAGTTTCCCCAAGACCGGTACTCACTGTCTACATGCCATTCTAACGCTTTACCTACCGACCGACACTCGAAACATAATAATTAATGTAGCGAGAAAGAGTAAACGTTGATTTGTAGAAAAATTGTGCAATGGTGAAGGGAGTAACTTCCGGTAGCTAAAGAGTTAATTATTGATCACTTAGACTGTGGAATTTATGCATTTGTAATGGTACAGTTTAGGTAAAGTTTAAAGTCAGAATCATCGACACTAGATTTTATGAGATTGGTCAAAAAGAGGGGTCATATTTTGTAATTTGTGTGCGATGCAAATCTTAACTGAAATAGTAACATGTTATGTTGACCATATGCAAGCGATGCTGGTTTTAAAGTAAGCCCAATAGTTTTCCTAAATTTCTGGACAATAATTAGGATGATAATCTGGCAGTGAGTCAGTTAAAAATTATTAAGCGTAAGGTCCACAGTCTACCAATGATAGAAGTGATAGAATCTAATGAAAGTTAATTTGTGAGCAGGAACAACTTGGACACAGGAGATGATCTGGTGCATTGCTAACAACATGGACTTCGAGAAAGCCAAGGTCCCCTTGCCAGAGAGGTTCCCTTTCCTAGAGTAAGTCTAGACTCTGAAGAGCCTCGTGGACAGAATGGTAACGAGCATTCTCAACCAGGCACTCGATCCTGTTCGACTACACGACGATCATACCTCGGCATCCGGAGGTGCGTCTTCACCAGCTGGTTTCTGATAGCGCTGGTTATGCCGGTAGCAAAACCAGCCCGCGATTCATCAAGACCCATCTTCCTTTCCGGTTGCTACCTCGTCAGCTGCGAACAGGGGAGAAGCAGCCGAAGATCCTGTACGTCGCTAGGAACCCGAAGGACACCTGCGTCTCCTATTATCATCACTGTAGACTCCTAGAAGGATATCGAGGGGATTTCAACAGCTTCTGTCGACTCTTCTTGGGCGCAAAAGGTATGGAGCACAAGATGGCGACGCTGGGCAGGTTTAATTTTCTGTTGTTTTCTTTACAGTGTGCTTTGCACCCTTCTGGGACCACGTCCTGGGATTCTGGAACAGAAGGAACTACCCTAACGTATTATTCTTGAAGTATGAGGACATGAAGTCTGTAAGCGGTCCTGCAGCATAGCAATCTTACGAATTTTAGACTTTTAACTTATAAAAGTAGATACGTCGTCATTTTGTGTTATCAATTTTGATGGACGTTGAATTGTTTGAAATCTAGGACCTGCCCTCGGTGATTCGACAGTCAGCCACGTTTTTTGGGAATCGGATTTCCGACGATCAACTGAAGACCTTGATGGAGCACCTCAGTTTTGAGAATATGAAGTCGAATCCGTCGGTGAATTATCAAGAGGCCGTCGAGATGAACAGGAGGCTGAAGCTGATCGACGTCGACGGTGATTTCATCCGGAGTGGCAAAGTGAACCAATGGCAGGGAGAGATGGCCGAGGATGTCGTCGATCGGTTCGACCGGGAAACGAAGGAACAGTTGTCTTCGCAGGAACTCTTCTTTTAGCCCTTTGCACTCCAAGCAATTTGAATTCTTAACTGGAGACATCTTTCTGTCCTAGAATAATTCCATTGCACGTGGTTCATTTCTTTTTGCGCATGTCAAATTTGTTACAAACATTTGTAATGTACAAATTGTTTTGAATAAGTAGTCTGACAATTTTCAATGTCTCCTCAGAGGAGCCATTGGAGTGCTAAGGGTTAAAGCAATCGATTGCCTTCCATGTCTTCGAGTTCGACGTTCAGCTGGATTTTGTATAAATAGCTTACAATGTATATGCTAGCTGCTAGGGAATTATTATACAATTACTTTTGCGACTTCTACAATTATTATACGATCACTTATAGATAGACTGGGGATTTTATTTATAGAAAGAGTTCAATGATTAAGAGAACTCAAGAGTGTGAATGTATTATTTCCAACTGGTTGAAATTGGTAAAGGGAGAAACCGATTTCTACCAGGTTCAACTTTCTTGCAACCAATGTAGAATATTATTTTGCACGAAGATCCACGGTCTATTTATAAAGTTAAAATTTGGGGTAGTTTTTGGTCTTAGAAATTCTGTGATTGCACTACAGCGTTCTAGTTTTCGGTTCGATGCATCGAAGAACTTTAGGCATACTGGTTTTGCACAGTTCACCGATCGAAGCTTTGGTCTTGGGAGTGAGCACACTCGTGTCGCTCCCTTTCTCCATTAAAACGACTGCTGCGTCTCTTTTTCTTGATAGAATGGCTAGCTGAAGAGCAGTGAGGCCATTGTTGTCAGTAGTGGTAATTTCTGCGCCGCGTTCCAAGAGAAGCATCAGTATGTTCAGGTTCGAAAGGTACACTGAACAAATAAAATCAGGTTGGCTCTCTAAAAGCGTTCCCTAAAGGGCTGTGAATTTTCAGAGGCTCGAATCCTTTGAAACTAAGTCGTTCATATTTTACTTAGAGTGTTAACAGTTTCTCATGAGCTGTATTTGATAAGATATGTAAAATCTGCGTGAGAATTTCGTCGACTTTATTTACCGGAAGTCATCAGAGGCGTTCGTCCCTGCAGATCGCGTTGATTTATGGCTGCGCCAGAGTCCAGCAGAAAGGACACGTTTTTTAAACGTTCGCCGACTATGGCGTATTGAAGACAGGTCCAGCCTCTACTGCACCGTAACATTATTTAAACAATTATTATGCACACTTTTTAACGCTTGCCAAAGCTTCACAAATTCGTGTGCATTCCGGAGAGAGAATTGCTAAGAACATTAATGATTGGAATAATTGTTTTTGAAATGTTGCGTTCTTACATGTCCGTCTTCCGGAGGTCCGCACCCTTTTTCAAAAGCAACTGCAGCACCTCAGGATCCCTCGAAACGTAGGCTGCGTACATCAAAGCAGTTCTTCCGCAAGGCTGTGTCGCACTCTCGTCCAAATCGGCAGAGTTTTTCTCCAGCAGGAGAGACAAGATTTGCGGGTCGTCGCGATCGACAGCCGCGATCAGAGGCGTTTTCATATCCTCCGTGGAATATCGGAGATCGATCGACCGACTACGATACCGATTACAAATGTAATTTTCTAAAAATCCCGTTCTACTCGATCGACTCACATTTTCGAGAGGAAGTCTCTGATCTTCTTAATCCTGGCGAACTTGAGCAGCCAAATGAACTGCTCCTCTACCGAATCTGCGCGAACAAATAAGCAAAACACTGAGAATGCTGCAACTGTAAAGCACTCTGAGTTGTGAAAACCATTTGCTGGAACCGATATGGAATTGTGTCTCGATTAAATTAATACTAGAACTACCAAACGATAAATCCAACGATGTACATCTACTCAAACTTCATTCAATTTTTATTGTAACATGTGGTTCGTTAACACTTTAACTGCCAAACTAACAACTTCAAAAATTCTACAAAATCAAAGTAATTTATTTAGCGAAGCAGCAACTGAAAACTTAAAATGTGTGACACAAAGTTATCTTTCAACCTTCTTCTATTCTTCACATCTCAACTAATTTAATTTAATGCAACAAACATATTAATGTACAAATTTATTTTTAAACGTGGATAAACAATTCTGTCACCCATATATGGTGACATGGCAGTCAAAGTGTTATAGGAGCATATCGGAAAATTACTAAACATTTTCACAACTTCAGTAATTGCGAATGAGATAAGTAGGGACCAGTCATTTTGACTGCTTTGGTAGTTCCAGGGTTAACACTAGAATTTCTTTGTAATAACGACAAAATTGCATCCATTGTAATGTCTGCTTCAATGAAGAAATTCATTCCAAACTTTTTGGTGAAAATGTTTTTATATCTTCAATAATTGTAAACGAAAAGATCAGGAATCAGTCATTTTAACTGCTTTGGTAGTTCCAGTGTTAACACTACAATTGCTTTGTAATAACGACAAAATTGCAGCCATTGTAATGTCTGCTTCAATGAAGAAATTCATTCGACACTTTCTGGTGAAAATATTTCCTTTGGTAATTGTAAACGAAAATATCAGGAATCAATCATTTTGACTGCTTTGGTAGTTCCAGTGTTAACACTAGAATTGCTTTGTAATAACGACAAAATTGCATCCATTATAATGTCTGCTTCAATGAAGAAATTCATTCCAAACTTTCTGGTAAAAATGCTTTTATATCTTTAATAATTGTAAACTAAAAGATCAGGAATCAGTCATTTCGACTGCTTTGGTAGTTCCAGCGTTAATACTAGAATTGCTTTGTAATAATGACAAAATTGCAGCCATTGTAATGTCTGCTTCAATGAAGAAATTCATTCGACACTTTCTGGTGAAAATATTTCCTTTGGTAATTGTAAACGAAAATATCAGGAATCAATCATTTTGACTGCTTTGGTACTTCCAGTGTTAACACTACAATTGCTTTGTAATAACGACAAAATTGCATCCATTGTAATGTCTGCTTCAATGAAGAAATTCATT
The DNA here is from genome assembly GCA_028453745.1 of Agapostemon virescens. NCBI lineage: Eukaryota > Metazoa > Arthropoda > Insecta > Hymenoptera > Halictidae > Agapostemon > Agapostemon virescens. The sequence continues at coordinate 1,518,076 of CM052098.1, read as the reverse complement.
CCAAACTTTTTGGTGAAAATGTTTTTATATTTTCAATAATTGTAAACGAAAACATCAGGAATCAGTCATTTTAACTGCTTTGGTAGTTCCAGCGTTAACATTAGAATTACTTTGTAATAATGACAAAATTGCAGCCATTGTAATGTCTGCTTCAATGAAGAAATTCATTTGAAACTTTCTGGTGAAAATGTTTTTATATTTTCAATAATTGTAAACGAAAATAGGAATCAGTAATTTCGACTGGTTCGGTAGTTCTAATGTCAATCAACCATCGTAATAGGAAAATGTCATCGAGACTGTGAATCTTTGCGCAAAATAAAACACTGTTCGCCAATTGTACGGGACAAAGTTGACATAGAAATGCGGCGGGTCCGTTGATGGTTTCCATAACTTGGAAACGAATTAACAATGTTTCCACTATGTTTCCACTGTGTTGCCATCGTCGAGGCAATCTTATCGAAATGAGACAGTCAATCGGCGCGCCGTTGTCGTTGGAAATCGGAAGAAGCAAAAGAAGAAAAAGCGAACGAATAAAATAAGCTCACCGCTTCGGTCCTCTTCAACTCCGAGCGTCGACATCGCAACAGTCCCTTCCTCGAAAGCTCGGTTCCTCTCCGGGCGAGCTTAATCGATCAAACATTCCGCGCATGCTATTATCCGCATCGTGGCACGCGTCCTCGAGTTCTTACCTTTTTAATCGTCCAAGGACACGCTGCTCCTACCGAACCGAACCGAGACCGGTTCGATCCTTGCGAACTATTGAACCGTTCCTTTCGACGTCATCGTCGGTCGCGACGCAACTTCCCGTTGTTGGATCATCTAGTTAGAAAGGACAGCCAGGACTTCGACCACTCGTCTACTTCCCTCCCTGCATAATAGCGAAGGACGAAGGTCCAGCGACATCGACAGGCGGTTCCGTTTCAGGATCGCGATCGAGAACCGCTTCTTATACCTCGGCACTTTCGCCTCGATGGAACACACGTGCCGAGGCAGCCGGAGAACGGCGTATTAACCCTTTGCACTCGAAGCAATTCTACTCCAAAATCGAAACAATATTTTTATCTATAATAGCTCCATTGTAGATAGTTAATTTCCTTTCGTTCATATAAAATTAATTACTATGACTCGTACTTAAACCATTAACATTCTTATCGATTTCACAAATGCAAACCTAGCGACGTAAAAGTTGTTTAAATAATAGTATGGCAAGTTTTAGTGTCGCCTTAGAGGCGCCATTCGAGTGCAAAGGGTTAACACTTTGACTGCCAAACTAGCAGCCAGAAAATTTCTAAAATATCGAAATGAGATATTGACTGAAATAAAAATGGGAAAAATAAAATGTATGCCGTAAAGTGCTCGCCCTACGTTCTTGCACTTTCTCTATAACCATCAACTTTGACCAGATCCTTCAGGACAAAGAATCCCCTGTCTTTGGCAATACGACGTCAGATCGCTCGCCTTCTCTAAAAATTCTCACTTCCGATAAACAGTCAATGATGCGACAACCGATAGCTGTGAGACCCAACGTGGTCATCAGCTATCGCGTCGCCCGCCGCCGGGACTGTTTAGACATTACAAAACCCTACCCTAAAACTTATCAAGGGATAAACATTCGTTCGGTCATTCTCACCAAATCTTCTTAAAAATGCGTTGAAGCTAACAAATAATTCCGTTACCCACATATGGGTGACATGGCAGTCAAAGTGTTAACAGGAGAACCGTATACTAACCGGAGAACAGTATATCAACCGGAAAACAGTACCCCAAAATCATTCTGGTCCGCTTTGTAGAGCCATAAAAGTCAGTTGGCCAGTTGGGCCAGAAAGGTCCTGGGGACTTCTTCCGAGGAGGAATTCGGGAGCCTTAGGGACTGCATCCCTAAAGAACGGAAACATGCGATTGTTTTATTTAACCCTTTGCACTGAAGCTGTTTTAACTAGAAAACCAAACCACTTCTTCTGACGTAAGATATTTTCATTGTACATTAATTATTTCACTTTTTCTATATGGATTAATTTTACTGTTGCTCGTTCTTGCAACCGTTAAATTTTTATCTATCTCTTAGATATAAAGATAGCGATGTTAAAATAGTTTAAAATAATAGTGTGTCAATTTTTCGTGGCGCCTCATAGTCGCCATTCGAGTGCTAAGGGTTAAAAAGGATTAAATAATACCGAGATCTACTTCCGTTCAATATTTACCAACGACCGTTCCGTTCAGAGTCATCGTCGATCGCGGTGCAATTTAATCATGTTGGATCGCGTTGGACACGCTCCCGGAAGCGAGCAGAACATTCTTGAGGACAGTATACCAACCGGAAAACAGTATACTGAGCGTTAAAGGCATTGCCAGTCGATTTTATTGTCTTGATCAATTTTCAGGAATTATTGAACGTATTTTGAATCATCGTTCACTGTGCAACGCAACTTCTCGGTGTTGGATCATCTACTCGGAAGTGGAGAGAACGTCATCGGAAATATTATACTAGTTAGGCGACGCTTTACTAACTGTTCAAGGCATTGTCAGCTGACTTTACTATTTTGGTTCCCTTTCAATCTTTAGAAACGATTTTAAATACTAACCGATTTTACAGACTCAATTTTCATTGAATATTAGCGAATTCTGGAACATCGTCTCGTTCCTCGAGATCGCCGATCGCGATGCGACTTCCTGGTGCTGGTTCCTAAGCTCAGAAGAGAATAGCACATCTTGGGCAGCCGCATACTAATCAGGAACAATATACCTACCGACGAAGACACTGCCAACCGATGAAGACACTGTCAACCGATCTTACAGACTCGATTTCAATCGAATCTCAGCCATTTTGGAACATCGTCTCGTTTCTCAAGATCGTTGATCACAACACGACTTCCTTGTGCTGGTTCCTGTGCTCAGAAGAGAATAGCACATCTTGGGCAGCCGCATACTAATCAGGAACAATATACCAATCGACAAAGACAATGTCAACCGATCTTACAGACTCGATTTTCATCGAATCTCAGCGATTTTGGAACATCGTCTCGATTCCTCAAGATCGTCGATCACAACACGACTTCCTTGTGCTGGTTCCTAATCTCAGAAGAAAACAGCACATCTTGGGCAGCCGTATACTAATCAGGAACAGTATACCAACCGATCTTACAGACTCGATTTCCATCGAATCTCAACAAATTGTAGAACATTGACTCATTCCTCTAAATCGTCGATCGCGACGCGACTTCTTGGTGCTGGTTCTTGTTTTTAGAAGCAAAGAGTACCTCTTTGGGAGCCGCATACTAACCAGGAACAGTATACCAACCTACGAAGACACTGCCAACCGATGAAGACACTGTCAACCGATTTTACAGACTCAATTTTCATTGAATATCAGCGAATTCTGGAATATCGTCTCGTTCCTTGAGATCGCCGATCACGATGCGACTTCCTGGTGCTGGTTCCTGTTTTTAGAAGCAAAGAGTACCTTTTTGGGCGCCGCATACTAACCAGGAACAGTATACCAACCGACGAAGACACTGCCAACCGACTTTACAGACTCGATTTCCATCGAATCTCAACAAATTGTAGAACATTGACTCATTCCTCTAAATCGTCGATAGCGACGCGACTTCTTGGTGCTGGTTCTTGTTTTTAGAAGCAAAGAGTACCTCTTTGGAAGCCGCATACTAACCAGGAACAGTATACCAACCTACGAAGACACTGCCAACCGATGAAGACACTGTCAACCGATTTTACAGACTCAATTTTCATTGAATATCAGCGAATTCTGGAATATCGTCTCGTTCCTTGAGATCGCCGATCACGATGCGACTTCCTGGTGCTGGTTCCTGTTTTTAGAAGCAAAGAGTACCTCTTTGGGAGCCACATACTAACCAGGAACAGTATACCAACCGACGAAGACACTGCCAAACGATCTTACAGACTCGATTTCCATCTAATCTCAGCGATTCTGGAACATCGTCTCGTTCCTCGAGATCGTCGATCGCGACGCGACTTCCTGGTGCTGGTTCCTGTTATCAGAAGAGAACAGCACCTCTTTGGGAGCCACATACTAACCAGGAACAGTATACCAACCGACAAAGACACTGCCAACCGACAAAGACGCTGTCAATCGACTTTACAGACTCGATTTCCA
>CM052098.1:1490605-1505269 GCA_028453745.1 Agapostemon virescens | reverse complement strand
ATAACAGTATACCTGCTGCCACGACGACTCGAAACATTACAAACTTGTTATTTATACTACAACACAATTGCGTTCTACACAGGGTGTCCCAAAAAACCGCCAAGATGCCTAGCAAATAAGTAATGTCTGTGAGAAAATGGAGCAGCTTCGTTGATACAGAAAATATTGAAGTAGTACGAGTCAATGATTTCGCCCTCGGGAGTTCTAGAGGGAACTTCGAGGAGCCCGTTAAACATAGCAGCTTTAAAGCTGCTCCACGAAAAACAGTCAACTAAAGCATCAGCTTCAAGCGACGACTTTCGAGATGGTTTCGACGACTCGGATAGGGTAACGAGTCCCTCTCTCTCTCTCTCCTTCTCTCTCAGTGAAAGGTTCCACTGAAACGGACAATGTGTCCCACTATTCCCGGCCAACTTTTGCCCCGTGGAATTCAGATTTCCCATGGAGAACGGCTCTCGTTCCGATCGATTTCCAGCCGGCCGGCTTACCGATCTTCCGGCGGTGAAAGCTGCGCGTCTGAAAGGAGTCCCGCGGCTCAAAGACTCGTCCGTCTCTGCTTCGATCGATCGCCGGAGAAGAAAGAATGCGAGACCGTCTTTCTGGGGTCCCGAGGCTGCATTTGACTCGAACGATTCGCCCCGATCCACCGTATCAGCCCCGGCAACGATTCGTTTTCCGGACGAATTCTCTCTCTCTCTCTCTTCATTTCTCTCTTTCACTCTCTTTCTCTCTCTCTCTTTCTCTTCCGTGGCCTGCGCGGCCAAGCTTTGGCAACCGAACACCCCAGATATTCCCACTCCCTTCGATTGATAATCGATCCGGCGACGTCGATGCCGTCGCGAAACGTTTTCATTACTCCAGATAGGATTCAGAGCGATATGGGGCCAAAGGCTGTGTGTATGTACGTGTGTGTGTGTGTGTGTGTGTCTATGCGCGCGGATGTGTCTGTGGATATGTCCGTGTACGTGTGTGTCGCCACGGGAATTTCCGGCGTATCGTGTTCGTTTCGCGGAAGGCTAGACACGCGGAAGGCCGATACCGGATCGATAACGAACGATCATTTCCCCGTGAATAAAAGAGAAGTCGCCGTCCAATACCGAAATGGAATTGTTTATGCCGCGACGCGGATCCTGCGAGCCGGTCGAACCGTCGCGAGAAACGCGAGGCGGCCATTATTGCATGCGATTCCTTCTGATTGCCTTCTGCGAAAGTAACGATCCCTGCTAAGCACTTCATACGCCGCGATACCTATCATTTTTTGTTTCCTTCGACCAGTTACACCAGTTAGACTAATTCGACGCGCTTAGGCTTCGGAGAGAGGCCGAGATTCGTCGCGGAGAATGTATCAAAGCGGTTTTCGGTGCGTTGAGCTTTTAAGCTCCGTTTTTGATTTAGGGAATATTCTACTAGCGAAGGTCAATCATTTGGTCGGCAGAGTCGAAAGCGCTACTAAAACACCAGGTTAAAACATTTCGTTGTGTTCTCGCAGTTTTGTGGTTTGCTTACATATTTAAAGTAGTGAATTTTTCAGAAGCGAAACGGTTTCGTCAGCCACGACTGTGTTTAATAATTCTTTCACGATAGTTGTGCACTGGGAACCCATAAACAGTTAGGGTCTATTCACTGGTTAGGGTATACTCATTGATTTAGTAAATATTCTAGTAGCATGGGTCAACGATTCTGTCGCCCATCTCGAAAACAATTCTTGAAATAACGTTCCACGTGGTTTTGATAATTGACAATTCACCTAAATCATGCAGAACCGAAGTTCTCAATCTACTACTTAGCGTGTGCAGCCATTTATAGAATGTTCTAGTAGTGTGGGTCAACGATTCGGTCTCTGATCTCAAAGCAATTCGTGAAATAATGTATTCAGTAATTTTTACATTCAGCAATTCACTTAAAACTTTAAAAAATAAATTTCTAAATCTGCTATTTATTATACAGATCAATTTACAGAATCCATAAGTAGTACAGGTCTACGATTCACTCTCCAGTCTGGAAATAATTCCCCAAAATAGTATCCCCTGCAGTTTAGACATTCAGCACTGCACTCAAAGCATTAAAAACTAAATTTCAAAGGCTACTATTTACCAAATAAATAAATTTACAGTATCTTCAAGTAGTACAGGTCTGCGATTTACTCTCCAGTCTAGAAACAATGTCCAAAACGGTATCTCCTGCAATTTAGACATTCAGCACTCCACTCAAAACAATAAAAACTAAACTCCCAAGCCTCCTATGTACCAAATAAATAACTTTACAAACTCTCCAAGTAGTACAAGTCAACGATGCAGCCCCAATCTCAACGCAATTCCCAAAACACCCTCTCCCGCGACTGTCTCCAATCACCCACCGATCAAACCAATTAAAAATCAAACATCCACGTATGAATTATTCACCCAACATCAAACCCGCCACAAACTCCAAGAGCCCTTCGCGGAAGAACCTCGTCTCTGTTATTCCAATTTCCAGGTGGCTCGTATCCCTCCATAAAATCCCGTGAATCTCTTCGAGGCAGAACAATTCGAAAATACGGGTCGGACATCTGCGAAATGGAATTGTTTAGCCTGTCGGAGCAACGACTCGGTCGCTGTTGGTTTTTATCGGTCACCGTGCCTCGGCCGGGACGAGAGTCCTGGCGCAGGATATTAAGAGGAGACAAAGGATCCAGGTTTTCGCCTCGTTTCCACGTCGTGCCGGCCCGTACCGGGGCGAAACTATTCCAATTATTAAAGGCCATTCAGTCGGGCAAATGTCCCGGCAACTCTGATTGCCAATCTTGGTCCTCGGCCCGATCCACGGGCCGTTCGCGAAAACTGTCCTCCCTCTCCACCCCTTCTCTCACCCTTTCTCCCTCTCTCTCTCTCTCTATTCGTCTTTCTCGCGAGGACGTGGAAAAGCGGCCGCGGCTTTTCCGTCCGTTCGCAGGCAGGTCGCCGGTTTTCCAACCCCTTTCTGTTTCCAACCCCTTTTTGTTTCCATCCGGCGCCGGACGTGACTGCGGCTCGGATTCCAGGTTTATAGAGACATCGAACCGGAGAGGACGATCGAGTTTTACGAAACGTTTTATGTCGCGGCGAGCCGGCCAGCTGAAAATCTGGCGACGCGTCATCCAGGGCGAAAACGGCTCGGCAAATATTTGCACCGTACACTGCAGCCGCCGTCGTTGCTCGCGCGCCGTTTTCTGCTCGTCGCTCGCGAAAACGAACTTTCGCGGAAACAGCTCGCTGATAAAGAGGACGCATTTCACACGGGACGACGTCGTATTTATTTCTGCGCTCGCTGTTGACTCTAGCCGACCGTTCCATCGATTCTCTTTTCGATTCTGTTCCTGTACCAGTTCGGTTTTTCCACACGTTCTTCGCGTACTCCGTGGACGCCGCCGACCCTCGTCCGTTGGAACCGTTCTGTTGGCTCGAAATCAGCGACCTGCGACTTGCAAACAATTGGCGAACGCTGAACACGTGGAACGGGAATCGCGAACTGTGACCTGAATCGCAATTGCGCTGCCGAGAGGCCTGATAGTGATTGGATTTTCTTTTTTCTTTTTTTTTTTTAATATGGGGAAGTATTCTTTTTGGGTTTGTGTCGTTTTAACACTTTGGTGACTGAGTGAACTCGTCTTTTCGTGCCCAAACCTTGTTGAGAGATGACTGGTTAACTCATCATTGCACTTGCATTATCTGTTTCAATTTATGAAACTCAGTGTTATCGTGTCGCAATATCAAGCACCCATAACAGTTACTGCTTGACCAGCCTCATTTTCAGAAAAATATGGTCCAATGATGCCTCTGGCCCAAAATCCGCACCAAACAGTGACACGTTGTGGGTGCATTTGTTGTTCGACAATCACATGTGGGTTCTCTGAACCCCAAACACGGCAATTTTGGCGATTAACAAAGCCATCGAGGTGAAAATGTGCTTCATCGCTTAGGATGATTTTGCTAGAAAAATCAGCATCCACTTGTCGATGTTCAACAATCCATTCCAAGAACTCTCTTCGCTGTTCATGGTCATTAGGCTTCAGTTGTTGTGTTCATTGAATTTTGCAAGCATGGAGCAACAGATCTTTTGTGAGTATACGCTGTAGAGAGCTTCTTGAAATTTGCAATTCTTGTCCACGACGCCGAATTGATGTTCCTGGATTTTCATCAACAATCTCACCCACTGATTTTCTAATAGATTATTCATTATGAGCAATTTTTCGGATGAACTTCTTTCTTACACCTCAACAAAACAAATTCTACGACAATTTTTAATAGATTATTCATTCTGAACAATTTTCAGTCGACTGTTTTACACGTCGCCATCTTGAAATTTCAAATGTCAGTGTCGCACGATGAAACGGAAAGATTATGACAGGACATGCAAATATGCAAGTAATGAAATATGTAATAGATATTTCAATACTTTAATTCCTATTGATCTATTCCTTTGACCAAGAATTGACTTTAGTTGGACTTGTAAACAGAGTTTCTTTTTATGGCCGGTAGCATTCCTATTCATTAACGATTTACATTTTGATGTATAAAAAGTTAAACAATGTTATACTGTAGCAGCAACACTTATTGGAGAATAAAAAGAGAATAAAAAGAATATTTCAAAAACGAAACAAATTATACCTCACATATAACCTATAATTGATTTTGACACAAAAATTTTTTAAATGCCAATAATAAATAGCTTACGGTAAGTGGAAATATTAGTAATTGTTAAAATACAAAACTTGTTCATACCTTGTATTTTTGGAATTTAAATTATGAAGTAAGAAATTTATAAAAATAATAGTGAATTCAGATTCCTGCACCACAGTCTGGTATATTTACTCCACTTTACTCTTACTGTGCCTATAATACTGAGTGAGCACTGCAGTACAGTGCTGTAAGAGTGAGTGAGAAATGAGATCTATACGTAGGCATAGACTATAACCCGCAATCTAGACGTAACCACTAAAACGAAATTTCAGTCGACTAAATATTCGATAGTATGTAGTAATTAAATAGTAATTAGTCGATAGTTGAATTTAGTCGATAATGCCCATCATTAGTCACGAGCATTCTAGTAGTAATTCGTGTATGACGAAATATTTCGTCATACCCAGTTAACAGGCTAATATCTGGTGAATATTTTGGTTTAGTAATTTTTCTAGGGTAATTTTGTAAGGATTTTATGGAAACGTTTCCGGAGACGTGATAAAATTCATGGTTGCTAAGTGGACTGAATACCTTTGCGAGTATTAATGAAATTCTGCGGACACGTTCTCGTTGGGAGTGGAATGAAATTACGGTTCGTTTCTGTTGTTTTATTAAAATGTTCGAATAATATAGAATTTGGTTAATCGTTCTTCTAGACTGAAAATGGGAAACGCGTGTGTGGAATATTTGATTGTTGTAACGATGATATTTTTTTATCAATATTTTCATTCGACGCGTATGCGGGTCCAGGTTTATTGAAATGGTTATAGATGTCGCGAAAATGTCAATCATTCTAGCAGAATAAACTTGGAACATCTATACAGTTTAGTACAAATTTGATTGTTATGCATTTCATCGATCTTTTCACGAATGTAAATAATATCGACGGACACGTATTCAACGAACGAAATGAAAAATTCATTTCTTCCATTATTGCATAATATGAATATTTCAAAATCCACTGTTAACTTACTCTGTATAGAATGCTCTGCAATTTAAAAAATATCCGAATGGTAGTTATCAATGATTTACTCACTACTGTCAAGAAAAATTATAAAGCAGTATATTACACCAACTTGGTGTTGCTTCCACTGTTTTATCGTTTTTATAAACTTGAAAATGTCTTCTTAAAATTCTGCAAAGATTTCAACGCACTATAAATGTTTTAAAATCCACAGTTAACATACTCTATACACAATGCTGTTTGATTTAAAAAATATCCAAGTAGTCCAAATTAGTGATTTACTCACTACTGTGAAGAAAAATTATATACCTATATATTAAATCAACTTATTGTTGCTCCTAGTGTTCCATCGTCTTTATAAACTTGAAAATGTCTCCTTAAAATTCTCTGAAAATTTCAACGCACTATAAATCTTTTAAAATCCACAATTAACATACTCTATACACAATGTTGTTTAATTTAAAAAATATTCATGTAGTATAGGTCAATGGTTTACTCACCATTGTCAAGAAAAATTATGTCCCAGTATATTACACCAACTTGGTGTTGCTTCCACTGTTCAATCTTCTTTATAAACTTGACAATGTCGTCTTAAAATTCTGCAAAGATTTCAACACATTATAAAAAATGTCAAAATACACATTTAATATATTCCATACAATTAACATTTCAATGCTGTTCAATTTAAGAAGTATCCAAGTAGTACAAATTAGTGATTTACTCACCACTGTGAAGAAAAATGATGCACCTATATATTAAATCAACTTATTGTTGCCTCCACCGTCCCATCGTCTTCATAAACATGAAAAACAATTAAATTATTATTTTACAAACTGCCTACGTCATCTTAAACTTCTATAAAAATTCTAACACACTATAAATATTTCAAAATCCATAGACAACCATACTCTCTACACAATCTTCCAAAATTTAAAAAAATATTCAAGTGGTTCAGATCAATGATTTACCCACCGCTGCGAGAACCATTTACGAAATAGCATATCGGTCGAACTTGCCATAACCGCCACAGTCCCAATGTATCGGAATATTGAATATGCGACGAGATTTTTCTCGAGACCATCCACGTTATCTCCGAGGGTGCATAACATCTCTGTCTTTCTCGATTGTGACCAAAAGAAAAAGTCGTTGTCCTCGAGCGAGGGATCGATTTTGAGAAAGTGTCAGCGGAAAGGGGGTGGATGAAGAGGGACGGGGGAGGGAGGTTGGATGAGATCACAAAATTTCCGTGGGCGTGGGGGGGCACTCAGCCCAATGAAACTTCGACGGCCGTCATTACCGGGCATCGAGGCCGCGTTTCTGTTCGCCGAGACGTCACTTTCCGGTCTCGTCGATCCTGGTAGGATGGGGGAACATTCTCTCCGTTATCATCGTTCGACCGCGATAAAACGTGACGTTGAGTTACACCAGCATCCCCCACCTCGACGTTTCCACCCCTACCGACCCGCCCATGTAAAATTCCCGTCGACCCTGTCGGCGACGCGTGCTGCTCCATTTTTCATATTTTTTTTCCTCCGAGAAAAGAGAAAGAGAGAGAGAGAGAGAGAGAGAGAGATCAGCCGAATGACAAGCGCCGAAAGACCTTGTTACACTTAGTATACCGGGCCCGACCGATCTCCTCCCCGGCGAAGTTTAACGGTTTGTTTGCTCGGGAAATATCCGGCTTCGGGCAATTGTTCGTGACACGCCTCATCCCTTATTCACGCACTCCCCAGAAGGGATAATAAAAGTGGAGCGGCTGTTAAGGGTGCGTGCCATCGCCGGGAATAGCCGATTTATCATGGCCCTGGCTTCCTGATCCTGTCCGCACGCAGAAACCCCCTCCCTTCCGTTTGCTCTAAGATCGAACGCTGAGTCAATCGTCCGCCCCTCGGATATTGCTTCCCTTCACCCCTTCTGCTGGACAATCTTCGATACAATGGCTACCGTTCGTTGCGTTAATTAACGAGATACTGGTTGGAGCGTGGAGCGGCTCGATGGTGACCTCGAGGAGAATTTCGAAAGGGAAAGTTTAGCCTGATACATAGGACGTTGAGAGGCTTGTAATTAAAAAGGGGATGCACATTTGGTGGCCGAATAACAATATCCGTCTAACGACTCCTCGAGGAGGTGGCATAGACATTTTTACTAGGAATACCGTGCTCCAAATCGATCTTCGTTCGTAGAAATGTTGCAGAAGAGAAAATACAAGTTAGAGAAAAAGATAGGCGCAATATTTATATTCGTCAGACATTATTAAAAATCGTCAACACGATTCTGTCTCGTTGTAATATGGCAAGGGGTTGATAATGCGAAAGAAGTGTCTTTCCGAAGAAAATGAAGCCTATGTTTCATACTGCTGTGTCTACTTCGATGCATAAATATCGAAGACAAACGAACAGCGTTAATTTTCGTCCATAAAGAAAGGCGCAATATTTATATTCGTCAGACTTTATCGTAAGCAAATTCGCACTTGTACACACTCTCTCCCTCTCTTTTTTCTTGCTTTACAATTATAATATTGCCAAGTTGACGCGTCCGCATCTCCACCGATCTATGAACCGAATTCGTATAAGTCGAATTGAATTTTATTTAATTTTGCAAACAAATACGCAACGCGGAGTTGTCGAGCAGTGTTCGTTTCAGTATAGAACACCGGCGAGAAATTGCGGACTCTTTAATTTTTACGTTTGCATAGTTTGCGGAACACGCTGACCGTTACAGCTGTTTCCTTGTACACACGCTGCGTTGATACGGTAGGTTCGCGGTGGAGAAGCTATTTGCGTTACAACGTTGATTTAAAATACAGTAAACGTCGTAATTACGTAGCTCGGACCATGTAACCATCTCGTGGATATACGGCCGCGGAAGAAAACTGGTCGAAACATGTTGATAAAACGAGCCGGCGAGGGAGAATGCATATTTAAATGGCGCTGCGGTCCTTGCATTCGTACGATGCCTGGAATATTCTGCATCGTTGCATTGTCGAGACACTTCTTGGAATAGGGGACCTTCGCGTTCCTATTTGAATCATGCGAATGCGCTCGTATGTTTCTCGATATCGGTCCACCCCTTGGCAGTTTGCAATGCCTTCGGGAACGGTGAAAAAGAGACGCTTCTCTCGCTCCTCTTTTGTTATCCTCAACCCTTTCGCATATTATGAGACAGACTCACGTTGACGATTTATAATAAAGTGTGACGAATATAAATATTGCGCCTTTCTGTCTGGTTGGAATCAAACGTTGTTCGTTTATAATTGATATTTATACGTCGAAGTAGCCACGAAGTAGACACTTCTTGCACATTTTCAACCCTTTGGCATATTACGAGACAGACTCGCGTTGACGATTTATAATAAAGTATGACCTCTCTCGCACAATCCGCGAAAGAAGTTCCAGATCGTTTTCCGATCGAAGATTAATTTCGGACTCGCTGCCGAAAGATTCTCGTCGATTCGACGCGGTCGCGGGCTCGGTCAAAGGAATAATCGCATTCGGCGATAGTCTCGCACACACAGAATCTCTAATCTCGCATCGGCAATTGCCCGGGAAAATCGCGGAGGCGATCGATCCTCGGCGAAAACGGCGTTCGCTAATTTCGAAGGCTGCGCTTTGACGGGTCGACGGATGGTTTCCGGTCTGCCGGGCCTTGGATCGGCTTTTCCTCGCAATCGGGACCAAGCAGCCGCGCTTATTACAAGGCAGCCTCCCTCCGATTGATACCTCCATTCTTGCGAATGTCCTGGACGACCGAATCCTTCGGGAGTCGTTTCCGCGCTCGATTCACGACCGCCGTTCGCCTTTCCCGAATTAGTCGATTTCAATCGTCTTGCTTCTCCAAAATAATGCAGGCTCTTTTCGGTTCTTCACTGAAACGGTATTGAGAACTCCTTAATTCTGAAATGTTATAACCGTAGTTATTACAAAGCAGTTTGTAGGTCGATTTTTACAAATGTCCTGGGCGATCGAATCCATAGGAAGTCGTTTCCGCACTCCATTCACGACCATCGTCCGCCATTTCCGAATTAGTTGATTTTAACAGAGCGCTTCTCCAAAAGAATGTAGAATCTTTTCGGTTCTCCGCCTTGGAAACGCCTTAATTCTAAAATATAATAGCTGCGATTATTACGAAGCTGCCTATATATAAATTTTTTCGAACCTCTCAACCGACAGAGTCCTTCGGAAACGGTTTTCGCGTTCAGCTATCGACCAACGTCCGCCGTTCTCGAATTAATCGATTCGAACCGACAGCATCTCGAGGGTAGTTCAGGATCTTTTCGTTTCTTCGCGGAAGCGGCCTCGCGAACGCCTTAATTCTGAAATGCAGCAGCAAGAGGAGGATTAGAAAGTTTCGCCGAGACTCAAGCTTGTTACAGGAAATTCGGGCTTGCTGATCCTATTACCATGCTGTGCAACCTTGCAAATATAATACATCACAGGGTTGATCCCGTCGCCGGCACGGCGCCGGCTACCGCCACGCTAATCTTTCCGTACACAGCTATACAGGTAGTTATCGACAGTAGCCGGTGATTTAGTTGCCGGCGCCAACGGACCCGTCTTCCAGAGTGTGTCTTGCCGGCTCCGGTCTCGGGATTACGCCCCTGCAAATGAGAAACACAAACCTCGGATCGACGGGACTTGCAACCCCGAGCTTTTCATCCAATTAAAATATTAACGAACTTTCCCGGCTTCTTCGAATATTTTCCGCGAGAGAAGCAACCGCGCGGTTCCCTTCGATGTTTATCCTCCGTTTTAATTTTTATTGGCAGCTCAACCCTTCGCCTGCCACTGACTTCCAGACGCGATAAGCGTATCATTCCACGGGTATTCGATCGCGATCTGCAACGAGATCTCTTTCAACTGGTCTCTCAGTCCATCTACAATTTCTTTCTTTTTCAGTTTTCTTACATCCTCGAAATTCAAGTGGCCCATTCTTTGATGCCATTTCATTAGGTTCCTATTGCACTGTTGAGAGATCATAGCTGATTCCACTTGATGTTCTTTTATCGCATACAAGCCATCTTCCATCGTTGCTTTCATTACTGTTGATCCATCTTTGCGTCTCACGACTGCATGATTTTCATAAAACACCACAGAATATCCATTACTTGTAATACTCAATACAGATAGTAAGTTGCTTTTAAATTCTGGGACGTACATTGCTTGCTGCAATTTGATATTTTTAGTTTCTTTAGGAGTTTTTATATTTATATTTATTTCTCCCTGCCCCTGCGAATTAATGCTCTCTTCTGCCGCTGTATAAATTCTCGTTTTCTCATTGTTGTTCAGATTGTTGAACTTCTTCTCATCGTAGCACATATGTGTGCTTGCTCTACTATCCAAGCACCAAACTCCTGCTCTGCGTGTGGTTGTGCTGAAAGCAGTGGCTTTAAATGCATCCTGTGACATTTTCTTATTTCGTGATTTTACTCTTAATCTGCAATTTCTAGCAATATGTCCCACTTTACCACATGTAAAACACTTAACTTCAAACTTCTTTCCTTGTTTATTGTGTGTAGTGTTTTTCTGCATACCTTTCTTATATGATTTGCCTCTACTTGACAGTAGTGCTTCTTCTGCAGCTCCTTCGTACTCTTTTGTATTTTCAGCTCCTCTTGACTCCTCTTCAAGTATCTTGTTTTTCAATTCTTTCAAGGATGGCATTTGCTCTCTTGATTCAATTGCTATACACAAAGTCTCATATTCATAAGGTAATGAGATCAACAACCAAATAGACAATAGGTTTTCGGGCAATTTTAGCTCACACTCCTAGAGTTGTTCTGGTATGTTCATAAATTTATTTATGAACTGTGTCATGCTTTGATTTGACGCCTTCTTTAGACGATACAACTGCTTAAATAAAACACATTGCCTCATTGGACTTTTAGATTAATATTTTTCTTTCAGTACTTGCCATGCATCTGCAGAGGTTTCTGCCCTTTTGACATAGTTGTATTGGTCGGGTTGTACGCCAAGAATAATTGAATCCAGAGCTTTCTCATCGTTCGTAGTCCATACCTGGTAGTTCTCTTGAGGTTTTAAAACGCTTCCATCTACGTACCCCCATAATCCATTACAGCGAAGTATGCTCTTCATCTGAATTTTCCATGTATCATAATTTTCAGAATTTAATTTCTGAATTTGGTCTAGCTTTCCGACATTCATTTTCAATTCCTTTTGTCGAACACGTGGCACGTGGATAACCTCACTTTTCTACCGGTCACTATTCGCGCGTTTAATTATTCATATGTATTGCCTAACTTTTTGAGTCCTCTGGGTCTCCTGGGTCCATAACCTGCTAGATTATGTTAGTTTATTAAAAGAAAGACACGAGGTTAATACATATTAGTTTATTAAAGAAAAACACGCGCTCGCCGTACACCCAACACGTGGAACGGAATATATTTCATATATTCCATACATTTATATAAATATTTTATGTATTTCATATATTTGTATGTTTTATGTATTTCATATATTCCATACATTTATATGTTATATATATTTCATATATTTGTACGTTTTATATATTTCATACATTTGTTTAAATATTTTATGTATTTCATATATTTGTATGTTTTCTGTATTTCATATATTTGTATGTTTTATGTATTTGCAACGTCCTTTTTAGTGATGGGCATTATCGACTAAATTCAACTATCGACTAATTACTATTTAATTACTACATACTATCGAATATTTAGTCGACTGAAATTTCGTTTTAGTGGTTACGTCTAGATTGCGGATCATAGTCTATGCCTACGTATAGATCTCATTTCTCACTCATTCTTACAGCACTGTGGTGCAGGAATCTGAATTCACCATTATTTTTATAAATTCCTTACTCCATGATTTAAATTCCAAAAATACAAGGTATGAACAAGTTTTTTATTTTAACAATTACTAATATTTCCACTTACCGTAAGCTATTTATTATTGGCATTTAAAAAATTTTTGTGTCAAAATCAATCATAGGTTATATGTGAGGTATAATTTGCTTAGTTTTTGAAATATTCTTTTTATTCTCTTTTTATTCTCCAATAAGTGTTGCTGCTACATTATAACATTGTTTAACTTTTTATACATCAAAATGTAAATCGTTAATGAATAGGAATGCTATCGGCCATAAAAAGAAACTCTGTTTACAAGTCCAACTAAAGTCGATTCTTGGTCAAAGGAAAAGATCAATAGGAATTAAAGTATTGAAATATCTATTACATATTTCATTTCTTGCATATTTGCACGGCCTGTCATAATCTTTTCGTTTCATCGTGCGACACTGACATTTGAAATTTCAAGATGGCGACGTGTAAAACAGTCGACTGAAAATAGTAACCCAACCACTACTAAATTCAGTCGATAGTTCAAAAAATCAGTCGACGGAAATAGTAGTTGGCTACTATCGATTTAGTCGATAGTTTTTAAACGATGGTGCCCATTACTACCTCGTTGACTACCTAAAGGATAACGAAGACAGTTTTCCGCTGCATGCTGTCAATCTTTAATCCTGATTGCGCGCGATGCTATTCTATTTTTTTCTCTCTCTCTCTCTCTCGTCCAGTGATTAATACAATCAGGACAAGCCTGTCTCGTTTTGATCGCCCTGAGCCAATCACCGCAGAGTTCCCTGGAGTTATGTAATCAGTGGTCGCGCCACCGGCAGACAGGAAATTACAATTACGGAACAGAGTAACAATTAGCCCGCGGCGATCGCGTCCAGTTAAATAAATGAACTGTTAATGTCGAGGCCGAGATTAACGGATCTTCTGATACTTCGTGGTGAACGTCGCCTCGGAACAATGGCTACGATCTACTTCGAATCGCTCTAATCTGGTCCTCCGAAGAAACGTCCCGAAATTCATTGCAACGCGTAAAACAGAGTGCAAGAACCGTTGGAACTGCCAGCAACTTTGAAACATTAATATGCGGCGATTAATACAGAGATTACGATCATTATTTATTCATACAGTCTCTAGGCGAACAAATGTGTATTGTACTACACGATTTCAGTTTAATCTACCGTTCAGAGAATAGCCTATCACAATTTGGTTCACGTGAAATGGAACTACCAGATCGCTGGAAGCTTCGGAAAATTGTTGTACAATAACGAATGCAGGGATTGCAGATTTTATGCATTTCTGCATCGAGATCCGGATCCTCGATTGACTTCAAATCTTCAAAGAATCTTCAGGGAAACTTCAGCGAGGTTAGCGCTGCAACACTGGTACATGTTTAAGATATCTTGATTGTTTATAATTTTTTACCGAGTCGAAAGCGGAGAGGGACATTCCTTAACTAAGTATAATTTTCACGAAATTGTATCGTCGAAGCTTTCGAAACATTAATGTGCAGATTACAATATTCATTTATTTGTTATAATCTATAATAATTTACTATAATTATTATAATCTACCATTAGAAAAGTAATCCATCACTGGTTCTCGAGAAATAGGCTACGAGATTGTTGGAAGCTTCAGAAAATTGTTGTACAATAACGAATGCAGGGATTGCAGATTTTATGCATTTCTGCATCGAGATCCGAATCCTCAATCAACTTCAAATGTTCAGGGAATCTCCAGTGAGGTTGGCGTTGCAACACCATGGTACGTGTTTAAGATATCTTGATTGTTTATAATTTTTTACAGAGTTGAAAGCAGAGTGGAACATTCCTTATCTTCGTACAATTTTCACAAAATTGTATCGTCGAAGCTTTCTAAACATTAATGTACAGATTACAATATTCATTTATTTGTTATAATCTATAATAATCTACTATAATCATTATAATCTAGCATTTGAAAAGTAATCCATTACTGGTTCTCGAAGAAATAGGTTACAAGGTCGTTGGAAGCTTCAGAAAATTGTTGTACTGCAATGAATGCAGTGATTGCAGATTTTATGCATTTCTGAATCAAAATGCGTATTCTCGAGTGACTCCAAATATTCAGGGAATCTTCAGAGAACTTGGTGCTGCAGCACGAAAAAATATATCCAAGATATCTTGATT
>CM052098.1:1448409-1472707 GCA_028453745.1 Agapostemon virescens | reverse complement strand
TTTATATTCGTTGACAACTCCTTTCCACACCTTTCAAGGAACTCCAATGTTTTTGAAAGACCCTGTAGAAGAATCTGCAAATATAGGACATAAGAATATAAATTATAATGAGATTCCAATAATGATTCAAAACTGTCATTCTCGATTGTCGAAGCATTGTCGAGATGTAAATGGAAATCAACGCGCTCTCTATCAAATTAATGAAACCAATAGAAATGAAAATGTCGGGAGCTGTGAACTAATATTATTGCGATGCAATAAAGAAATAAAACTAAAACAATGTAATCTCTGAAATTATTTCAGGATATATTTACCTTTGCGGAAATGTCGGGCGCGGCTTCGTTTCCAGGTTATTAACGAAAAAGGCGGGCTAACCGGAGGGCGACTATAGCGAACGGATGTATAGTTGTGGATCAGATAAATGAAACAGCTATAACCAGGCTTTGATTAGTTTATATTCGTTGACAACTCCTTCCCACCCCTTTCAAGGAACTCCAATGTTTTTGAAACATCCTGTAGAAGAATCTGCAAATATAGGACATGATAATATAAATTATAATGAGATTCCAATGATGATTCAAAACTGTCATTCTCGATTGTCGAAGCATTGTCGAGATGTAAATGGAAATCAACGCGCTCTCTATCCAATTGATGAAACCAATGGAAATGAAAATGTCGGGAGCTGCGAACTAATATCCCTTTGTGCATCTGATTCTCTTTTCTGTGTCATTATCATTATCGGTTTCCTTCGTTCAAGAATATCAGTGAATCATTTAGCAATGACGTAATCTTGATAGTTACCTCGAATGGTTTACTATTCGATTTCATGGATAAGATTGTTTGGTTATGTTCGCCAGGTAGGATCCTCGTATGCACGTAATTTGACATTTCTGTCAAGATACGAGGAAATGGGCCTGTTTGGAAAATCTCAGGATAAAAACCCGAAGGATATGGTTAGTATTTATAAATTATCATAAATTCTAGATGTTTATTATACCGAATATTTGTTTAGGTTCAGGAATGGACACATAAATTGAGGAAGGAAGGTTATCAATTGGACAGACAGGTTAGAGGTGAGTCATAACAAAATAATAATAAACCAGAGCACGATATTCATTACGAAACTTTGAAATTCCCTTCAAAGTATAAATAGCAGAAACTATGCATAATGATATTTACATGCAGTGATCCAACGTGAAGAGGAAAAAGTAAAACGTTCACTGAAAGAAGCAGCGAAAAAAGGGAACAAGGATGTGTGTAAAATCCTTGCCAAGGAGATCATACGTGCACGAAAAGCCTGCAACAAAATCTATACCTCGAAAGCTCATTTAAACTCTGTATCTCTACAAATGAAAAATCAATTGGCAACGATACGAGTCGCCGGCTCTGTTTCCAAGTCCACGGAAGTAATGCAAGCAATGCAGTCCCTGGTCAGGGTACCAGAAGTTGCTGCCACAATGAGAGAATTGTCTAAAGAAATGATGAAAGCCGGTATCATAGAAGAAATGTTAGATGAGACTATGGACTCTATCGAAGATGCCGACGACGTGGAAGACGAAGCAGACGAGGAAGTAGACAAAGTAATTTCTATTTATCCATTTGCATTTTCATCGTATTATCGCTGCATAATTAATAACGGAGCAACGTTAACGACTGCTTTCAGATTTTATGGGAAGTAACAGCTGGTCAGTTAGGCACAGCCCCTGCAGTGGTTACAGAAAATCCAGGATCGGTGGTAGCGTCGACGTCCGCGGAAGAAGAAGGAGAAATGGCGGACGACGAGCTTGAAGAAATGAAAATGAGACTGCAAAGTTTACGTAGTTAGCTCTAATATTGTAAATATTTAATCAACATTGACATTCTGTGTTAAAATAACTCGCACTAACCGAGGATACGCATACGCAACATGCAAATTCAGTGAATAAGTGCCTCGTATTTTCATATTTCTGAGAAACGTTTTGAGCAATGCTTTCTATTAAATCGCAAAAAAGAAAAACGTTTAGATATTAGAAAGATACACTAAACATTATCATTTCTCTATACAGTTTTCGTATCTGGCTTTTACAATTTATACAAACTCTTTCTAACAGTGTTATAATTTCGGTACAGGCGAAGAGAAGCTGGCTTCTTAGTTGTATTATATTCGAACACACACCACCTAATTTAACTATACTGCAAGTTCTTGTATTAATATGTATGATACATAAATCATGATTTCGATTGTTATCGGCGTTGTTCTGTTTACACCTATCGCTTAAAGTTATAAATTAGTGTATGTATATTCTGCTCGATTCAAATGTTTTTAACTTCAATAATTTTTTTATTAAGCGTCAAAAAATTATGTATTCCAAATCTAAAGATTGTATAGATCATCCGCTTGGCATACTGTGCAAATGTGCGGAATATCGGAGCATAATTGAAAAATTTATATCTCGCAACATTGGCACACGGAATCAATTATTGCCGAAGATAAATATTGGTAAGCAAATTGAATATGTGATTTATGTTCTACAATAAATAGAAATACTCGAACGCGATTGATTTGCTGTAGAACCAATTGCTTCGGCAGAAGTTTTATGGATAAACAATCGTATGAAAATGGACGAAGACGTAACGGTGCCTATAGTTAAGTATCCTCGAGAAAAATCAAATATTAACGTGTGCAACGTAGACAGAATATGGATACCCGTATCGCAAGATGTAGTTTCCTTAAAGTCTATGAAAATATCTTGGAAATTGTGGAAATAATTCAGATTCCCGTTTTGAGAATTTAAAATATATTAAATAAATACTGAATATTGTACAATTAATAAAAGTACTCGAATTGACGAGAAATTTACGTTTAAAATAAATCCTTATAATCCTGTATTTCATTCTTCCACGAAACCTTATTGTACAATGAGCTTTTTACATTATTTTCTTGCAATGTAATCGTTATAGTTCGATTCATGTGCTGATGCATGTACATACTTATGCACATACACTATAATCGGTTTCACATAAATGTGTATAGTAAAATGATATCTTTCCCATTAAAGATTCCAAGTATAACCGACGAGGATTAACGAGATGAACAACAAGTTTTAACATACACACGTGGAGAGCAACTGGAAGGGCTTTCTTTGGTTCTCTCGATCTTTTGCAACAGAGCAATGTATCTTAAGTTTTTCTTTTCAAAATGTACATCTCAACAATTAGATTAAACAAATGACATAATGGTCGATGAAATTACGTACCATAAACATCATTTGTACTCTACAAAACCATCTCTTTAATCTAATATTATTATCGCACCTATCACCATCCTTTTTATAAATATATAATAAAAATAATATTTCTTAGCTATTAGTATTTAAAGACTATGTACTCGGTTACCGTCGAATATACAAGAAATATATATGTATGTGTGCATATATGTAAAATGTTTGCATCCAAGTATAATCCCTTAAAAATACTATCATTCGTTTACGCCTAATGAAATTTACAATTGGTCGATCACCATGTTGACGATCGAGAGTTTAATCTGTGCTCTAGCTTTCTTAGGTAGTCTGTGTGTGTGAGGTGCAAGCTTCCGCAAGAAGGATCTGACTTCGCTTTTAATAGGAAGAATTGTTCTACGTCTTGTTGCTGACACACCCTTTTTCCGGGGTGTCGGCTTTGCTTCCTTCGGGGATAAACATTCTACTTCCTCAAAGTCTTGATAAAAATGATCGTCGTGATTCACGTTATCCACTTCTTCGTCTAATACTTCCAAATCATGCGGTAAAATTACCTCTTCGTGCACCTCTTCCTGAACATTCATATCTTCAACGGCCGTTTTATCATCCGTTGCATCCGGCGAGATCGACAGAAATTCGACTAAATTTTTATCCTCGTCATTACTTAGTTTAATTGCAGGCACCGACTCCGATGGTGTTCCATCGCTTATCCATACCTGGTGCTTTGAATCAATCTCATTAGAAGTAGCAGGACTATGGGTGATTTTCGTTTTGGTTGGTTTCTTGGTCGTCTTTACCGATTTCTGTTGTTCTTGTCCAGGAAGATTAATTTTAATCAGCAAGCCTGGAGGGATGCTGGACAAACTGTGCACCGGGATTGGATCTCCCAAGTTTGATATGTCCCCAGTAAATGGCAAGATTACTTTCTTTATATTCCCCTGTATATTATTAGCTATACTCGGTGCAACGTTGTTGGCGATCGTGATCGGTTGAATCTGATCCGCAAATTGAATATTCCAATTGGAATTTGGCGGGAGAGGCAGCTTTCTTATCAGGCGATTTTCGATGTTATTTGGATCTGGTTTTGGAATGTTGATAAGCGTCGGCCTTTTAGACTTACCGCGTTTCTTGGCGAGAGGAGTAGGCTTATTATCTACCTTTGGTTTTTTACTAGATACTAATGGTCTTGTGAACCCTTGTCTTTTAATTGCCTTAATGGCATTGGTACAGTTAGAATCGTCCAGGATATCCTGTTCCTCTTCAATTTGTTCAATAGTATTGATAGATTCTTCTTGTGACACGTCTTTTATGGTTGGAACCGCATCGCATGGTCCTACTTTGTGGAAGCTTTGTCCGGTTTGAAAGTGTTTAGAGCAAAGCACTAATTTCCTTATCTGATTAGGAGACATTTTTAACAGGTCCTCTCTTCCCAGAAATTGACACCACCTCAAACACCTGCCAATCTCATATGCTGGAAAAGGATGAAATTTATACCTCTCTAATTTGTTTCTAGGATCAGACCTTGATCTGCCACAGGCAGCACATGCTTGGCTCTCCAGAACACTCGTTGACAGAGGTTCCAACTTCTTCGGTTTCTCTGGAGACACATAGCACTTTACATCCACAAATTCCATAATATACTGTTCGGGCCCATCGGGTTGATCAGCATTACGAATGTTAGGAGTAGCATTGTCTATTAACCTGTTTTTATAACCAGACATGAATTGAGAATCATCAAAGTGTTTTGAACAAATGTAACAGAACAAAATCTCTTTTCTGGTCAGTCTATAATACGAATCAACCCCTACAAAATCTAGCCACTTCAGGCAACGAAACTCCTCACCGGGAAAATGATGAAACGTTGTGCCATCGTAATCCGCGCCTGGTGGATCACGACGAGAACAACCGCATAGTACACATGTTATGTTGTATAAGCTCTGCTTAG
This sequence comes from Agapostemon virescens, assembly GCA_028453745.1. Classification (NCBI taxonomy): domain Eukaryota; kingdom Metazoa; phylum Arthropoda; class Insecta; order Hymenoptera; family Halictidae; genus Agapostemon; species Agapostemon virescens. Next base: position 1,467,544 of record CM052098.1, on the reverse strand, counting down.
GATCATAAACGCTGGGTATAGCGGTACCATTTAACCTGTCAAAGTAATCATTCAGGAAGTCCTTCTTCTCGAAGTGCTTGGAGCAAACCATTCGTTGAAGCAGCTGCTTTTTCGTGAGTTTGTACAGATCCTCACGGCAACAGAACTCTAGCCATTTCCTGCATCTGACCTCGTCGTTGACGGGGAATCCGAAGAACATGTACTCCTCCTCCCTGTTGTTAGGGTTCATACGTGAACGACCGCACACAACGCAAGGGTGCGGCATTTTCTCGATTGTTTTTGTCCACGCGTTTTCATCAAATGAAAAATATCATTTTGACACACGCGCGCAACGATGAGAGGTTATGCTCCAAATTAGAGAATTTTTCTCAGGATTATTACGGAAAAGCTCCGCATGCCAAATGAATCTTAGATAATCTTTTCATAGGTTTTCTGCAGCCGATATAAATTCAGACTACTCGTACAATAAAATTCAGCGATAAAATACAACGACCCCTTCATTCTCTTTGATCGTTCACATGCGACGAGATTTCGAGATTCTCATGAAACACTGCGTTTCTGAGCGAGATTAAAATGTCGAGATTTCATTCGGACCTTGTTACTCCGAAAGGAAATGCTACAAGCCCACTTTCTTCACGGTTTATTGCACTTGTTGCGCTTGCTTCGCAATCTCGAAGAGGTTATGTTACTGGTTGCAGCGTCTTCTCACCTAACCTTTCGTGAAATGAGCTCTCAAGTTGGCAGTTCGTTAACTAACCTAACGTTGCGTTAGAAGGTAAACTCACTGTCAAAGTGGCCGAGTTGTGGCTAGAAAAATACTCACGATGGCAGAGAATTCGAATAATTCGTATGACATTAACGGGCAGCATTTTAATCCCGATATGTACTTTCACAAATTGTTAAAGGTAAGCTCGGAAGTTTCATATAATGTTTTGAAATATATTGTTGTAAATGTTATTTTTACTTGGACAGGAATGCACGTTGAAACAAATCATGGATCATGAGTCAGAAATTATAAGAAACGCTCAAACATTGCACTCGGATATGCAAACGCTTGTTTATGAGAATTATAATAAATTTATATCTGCCACAGATACTATAAGAAAGGTAAACAACTTGCATAACATCTGCCACATTGGCTACTTCATTTGCATATTTCTTTATCGTAGATGAAGACTGACTTTAAAGAAATGGAAGAGAGCATGGATATGCTGGCAAAAAACATGCATAGTATTACGTCCTTCTCAAAGCAGATTTCATCGACTCTTCAGGGTGCTAGACAACAGATTGCCGAATTGTCTTCCATTCATGCTCTCTTGAAAAAATTACAATTTCTCTTTAACTTGCCTGGCAATTTGAAAGATGAAATGAATGAAGAGAATTATGCACAGGTTGGATTATATCTCTTTTTCTCTATGCTATGATATGAATGTTTTTGATTCATCTGCAATTTCTTACTCTTTTAGGCAGTACAGGATTACATTCATGCACAGCGTGTGTTAAATCAGTATGGCAACTTGCCCTCTTTTCAAGGGATACAAAAAGACTGTGAGTCTATTCTAGTAGAGCTCAAGGCAAGACTGAGAAAACAGTTTTACAAGAGCAACTTGTCGACCAAAGCTTTAGCTGAGACTGTAGATCTCCTCTTGCAGCTGAAAGAACCAGCCGATTCGTTATGCGTTGAATTTTTAACGAATGCGGATGAGAAACTGACACAGCAATTAAACAATTTAAAAGACATGTACGAGAACGACATTACAGAGTTCGTAGGTATGGCCAGTTATGGATTCCTAAGCGATTTAAGCTTCATCGTCGGATCGTACAACGATCTCTTCGTGGACAGACTGCCGTCCGAAGACAACGAGCTCTCAGACGACTTTGAAACGAAAGCTATCTTGCACCTGAACAATTTCATTACGGAGAACATGATGAAATACTTTGAACTGATTGGTAAAAGAGTAGAGAACGTGACCGACACAGCAGTTCTGGTTGTAGCTTTGGATAAATTCCACAGGAGACTCCAAGCAGTGAACATGCTGTGCAAAGAAACTGACTTTGTAAGGTACTAGACAGAAACATCTCCGAATAGAGAACAAGAGAATCATCGAACACGTTTCCTCTGTTATCAGAATAGGCACAGACATCGTGGTCAATGCAGGCAGAAGACAATGCCGCAATCATTTAGACAATTTGAAGCAACACTTAAGCGAGGGACTCGGTAAAGTTAGGCAAACAGTGGCGACCAAAGTCAACCAGGACGAAGACGGCAACCTGGCAGAGCTCCAAGCTTTGCTCGTCATGCCTACTATAGAAAAAGTCAAAGGAGTACTGCAGGACTTGTTGGTTCGTCTCCTTAATCACCAATAAAGATTCTGTGCACTTTCGGGTTCTCGCATTACTCTACTAGTCTAACAAATTTAAACGAAATTCAATTTCAGGTGTTCCTGCAACCAGATCTGTCCTTCAGCTCAAAAACACAATTCCTCTACAACTTCTGTGTGGACGAGGTCAGGGAAGGATTGATCGTGGGATTTCTGCACCATTTAATGGCAACCGCGAGTAGTTTCTGTGCTGGATCTGACGTCCCCAAATGTCCACCTACCCTCCTACTCCTGTTAAGTAAAATGTGTGTCGAGTACAAAGAAACTAACGTGAAATACTTGGTAAGGAGCAACAGGATTGAACCACCAGCTGTGAAGCCACTAAACTATAATACTATTCTACTTTCAGCTGTCTACAACCGACGAGCTGTTCAACATCGACCAATATGCCTGCTCGGGGAACGTAATTACACCAGACTCAGAATTATGCGAGAAGTTCCAGGAAGCTGCCCAGAGCTTGTTAAACCATTACGTTCGCATTCAAGGATTAGCGGTGTCGCGACTGATAAGGAAATCGGTGGAGACCAGGGATTGGTTGCACACTATTGAACCGAGGACTGTCAGGCCTGTGATGAAGAGGATAGTGGAGGACGTGACAGTGATCGATTCTCAGGTTGTTGTTTTGTTCGATGACTCTGAGGGACAGGTGGACAGAAGCAGCGATAGCAGCAGGAAAGCTCATAGGTAAAAGAGGTAGAGTATTAGGCCAGTGCAAAAGTTGTATTGTAACGCTAGGTTGACAAAACACTAAAAGCAACTATTTTACATTACTTCTATAATATATACTTTTGCACTGACCTAATAGATCTCCCATAACGTCGCGTTGACTTTGCGAGACGCTAGGGGGGAACTGGAGCTACTTTGCGTCCTTCCTGATCGGTTTCCCTAGCGATTTGTTGCTCGATGAGATTAGGGGGACAGACGATGCGCGACGTTAAGGGGGTCATGGAAACCGTGTCATCTCCTGGCTAACCGTGGGACTGAATTTCCAGCGTGAGCGTGTCGAGGCGTCATTACAGGACCAGTTTATCATCCTACACTCCCAGTCACATAGACTCCTCGTTGGCCAGCAACATTCACAAACTGTTCTCCGAACGAATCGAGATCTTCTCGTCGGTCCAGTTCAACAAGACCTCGATCCTCACCGGAATCATCAAGATCAGTTTAAAGGTGAAATACTTTTAGCAGACAGAGTACCGGGTTAATAGAAAGACAGGTGCTGGTCGCCCGGTCACAATGATAAAATGGCACGGCCATTATCCACTTTGCGCGACGCGAGGATACCTTGTTCTCTACTCGCGTAGCGCGTTGCATCGGCCGCGTTGCGTATCATTGCGTACTGCGCAACACGAGGCCACGCTACCGAGAAATGATCGGCTAGGCCCAATAAAACACCGGTCCCTTTGTATTTATAGACATTCCTAGAATGCGTCAGATTACGGACATTCAGCAAGTACGGGCTACAACAGATCCAGGTCGATACGCACTACCTGCAGCAATACCTGTGGCGATTCGTCTTCGACGAGGAGTGAGTCCCTTTCCAATTATATCATAGAACGTTTGTCTAAGTTCAAAGATGATTTCTCATTTCTTAAATGATTTGTAGAATTATTCTGACGAGCTGAAGATTCTTTCATCTATTCTACCATTTGAAATTTAATAATTTTTCTCATAAATGCATAAAATCGTGACGAACGCAATATTTGATTCCAGTGTGATGCACCGGTTGCTGGGCGAGATACTTGGTAGCGCGATGCACAGATGTTTAGACCCAGTCTTAATGGATCCGAACGTGGTCGAAGTTATTTGCGAAAGAGGATGAATAGCGCAGAGGATAGCCAAGAGGAGACCGCTATGAATTGTCTCGATTGTCGCTCCATTACACACTGTCTTTTCTAGCGTGTACCGTAATGTTCTATGTTATTACTAGATATAAGCGAGTGCGTTATTACACATCGTATATTCTTGTACATATATATTTCATACGTGGAGATTCCGACGGGGAACCCTGTACATTCCACGAATAAATCTAATGACGAAGACCCATGGCAGACCTCTACTCTCTTCGGATCTAATTAATTTCTCTATCCTTTTATTTGTTTCGTGGGGCGATCCTCGCCCACGCGTAGACACGTCGTGAACCTCCTAACACGCGAGTAGCACGACACGCTGTGTGTATTTAGTTTCTGTCCTCTGTTCCCTTACCCATTGATCCCTCTCCTTTTCTTCGGCCTCCCCACTCCGATCCCGGATAAAATAAACTCATCAAAGTCTTTAGTACGCCATAAGAAGCCCAGGGTCAAATGATTCTAATAAGTCTTAATTCTCTGCTACATTCTGCGCTTTCGAACCTTACTATCGCGTAAATCTCGGTGATCCACTCCTGCTCCCACCTCATTCTAAAATGTTCCTTTATTTTAACCGGCAACCAAAATTATCAATTCTCTGTTACGCTGTGCTACAATCCCTATCTTCATCTCATTCGAGAATTTCCAATTTTCAAGAGATTCAATTAACGATGAAATGTTTGCATCAACAAATAAAAATGTCTTTTAATTATTTTACTTAACTAAAACTAATGCGCCGGTGTCCATAAATCATTCTAAGTGTAATCCAGTGATAAATAATTTATAAAATGGAATGGACATGCAGAAAACAATGGAGATCATTTACCGACAGTGTAAATAATCGATAAATTGAGGAAGGAAGGGCCACGAACGATTTTACACAGCTAATAAAATATGGGAAGATTGTTGAACGGATCGACTGTTCGATGGACGTACCCGTCGCACAAATGTGCAAAGAATAAATGGGACAAGAGCTTATAACGTATATGGGGTTCTGCCGTACCCCCTTGGCAGTGGCTCGAGTTAATTCGAACTTCCTCTCGTTGGATGAGATTCATTCTCCGAGTATCCGGCGTGGGCCTACGCACAGCATTCTACCCAATTTAATAAACTCTTCTAAATTACTCGGGCCGGGGCCGCGGCCGTTCCCTCGTTCAATCAGCAATTTTCCCTGGAAATCCATGGAAAATCCTCCGGCATTTCCCTCCGACTAGGATTAAATCCCGCCGTCGTCGTCCCGAGGCCATCCTCGGCTTCAACAACATTTACATTTACATTTACAGAGGTTTCCAACTCGCCGGAGCCGCCGACCGAAGAGACAGACATTTTTCTAGCGCGTCTCGTCCAACACTTTGATTGCCATGTCATCTATATTTGGATTACAGAATTGTTTACAAAATATTTTATGACAATTCAAAAAATATTTTTAATTTTTACCTTTTAAATCGCTTCGCTTTTGTGAAATTCTTGTGGCTGCCAGCTTGGCAGTCGAAGCGTTCACCGAAAAAGAAACACAATGCTGAGGGGCCTTCTGGCGGCCATGTATGTCGAACTAGACAAACGTAGATCCTTCGATCGACCCCGGATCGATATCATTGCCGAGCTAGCATATGTGGCACACATGATCACAGAAAACACCTGTGCACGTGCGACTTCCGTACGAGAGGCTGCGTTTCAGGCACACACGGGCGTCCATTCCAGCTCAAAACTGCAACACAGACGTTTAGTATACTATGAAACGTGTTCGGTAAAGCGTATGCTAGGTTCCATTCGGTTATTAATGTGCTTTAAACAATTCTTTCGACGATAGTTCGGTAGTAGTCACAGTGATCGTTACTTGGAGGATCGAACGAGGATCGGCAACTAATTGTGGGGAACATATGGCCTGACTACGTCGCAAGGTAAGTTTACAATGTCGACTTCAACACCATAAAGCGAAACACCTGGCGCGCGTTTTTCATCGAGTCTAATAAATTTAAACGTCGCTCGGTTCAAGGTTGAATCGATCAGCCGCGTTTTGTCCGCGAGGCTTTAATTTGCAAGCTTCGCGGTGGTTTCTGCCGTGTTTAATAAACTCGCGCTCGAGTTAGAATAGCGACGAGGAAACGACGAATGTTTCGGTTTAACAGTTCAACTGCCGAGCTATCAACCTTAAAAATTCCATAGATCAACTAAATTGAGCGCAACGAATATATTAACACTTTGCCATACCATTTCCTTTGAAAGTAAAGTTATTGTAATATCTTAATCGCTAAATATGTTACAGAAGGGAAAAGACAATTTATATCTTTTATACTGCTATATCTTCTTCAATATTTAAATATTGATTATAAATGAACAACATTTGATTTTGTCTAAAAAGAAAGGTATAATATTTATACTTGTTAGACGTTATTTAAAATCTTCAACACGAATCTGCCTTGTCATAATATGGCAAGGGGTTAACGTACAAATTTATTTCTAAGCATGGACAAACTATTCTGTCACTCATATATGGATGACGTGGCAGTCAAAGTGTTAAAGAGAAGAAATAGGCTAAAAATTGATGGACTTGAAAATTGAAAAAAGTTTGTAGACAAGCTACCAGTAATATTAAATTATTCACGTGCTCCTATTTTGCGTCTCGCCTACTGATTTTTACCATGAACGCGTGAAGACCGCGGCATGGCGATTAGATAGAACAACTTTATCATCTTAACAGTTGAAATTTGCTCAACGAAGAAACTTGATAATATTGTCTATTTCTAGGCGGTGCCTCGAAGAACGTGCACAAAAGTGTCCAGTGTAAACGCCATCTGCAGACGCTCGAAATAGCATCGCACCTCACGAATTTTCAAAGCAATGTATATCGTTGGATTTATTGTTCGGTAGTTCTAGTGTTAATAGATGCAGCCTCGTTGTTATTACAAAGCAATGTATGTCGTTATGGTTCAGTAGTTCCAGTGTTAGCATATTCTTGAAGGTATACCTGAAACGTAAACAACAGAGAAGCGACTATCCCTTCCACGGTATAGTAAAAAGAAAATTCGTGAAATTCACCGCTACTTCGAGGATCAGAAGGTGTCGTAATCCCTTAACACTTTATCAACCGGAAGTCTATTAGTAGGCAAAATGAAGCTTAAAATTCTAGTTTTACATTCCAATTTGTAACAACATTATTAGACAATATTATTGGGGATGCATTGCTGATCCCCAATAAAAATTGCTGTCAGCCTTGAAGGATCCATTAAAAAGTTTTCAGTCATGGATCATAGGCCTTAGAAAAATTCTGAAATAATCGCCGGTCGATAAAGTGTTAAGAGATGCGTCGCGACCGAAATGGCCGACACGATCCTAATGCCCGCGCAGCGGTGTAAGTTGGTCTATTTACGTAAACATCCGCCATTCGTCTTTCAGAGGCAGCGTAATGAAAGAGCGAATTAAACGAGGTAGATCGAGCCTGCCCGTGGCTGAATAGGAATGACGAGTGGCCGCGTCTTCTACGGTTAACAGGTTGAGTCTCGAGGGAGTCGGGGGATCCTAATCGATGCACAATGGATCGTCAGCGGACGGCAACACAGGGATTGTGTCCTAATAAAAGGTGGTGCTCGTAGTAGCGCCCATTGCCGTCGAATTGCGTTCAGGAAAAAAACCTGCAACAAAATGTGCCCGCATGAGAAAATCCTGCGACTGGTCACGGATCGGGCATAGCCGAAGCAATGATCATTATGAAATAGTCACGCTATTTGAAAGTGCGAGCCGTTGGAACACATTCGGAGGGATACGGGCACCGCGCCTTGTGCACACGCGTTAATCAGCAGGCTCTCCTCTCGTCTCTCTCTCTCTCTCTCTTCTTTATTTTCTTTGCCCGTTCGTCGTCAATTTGCACGACAGAGCTATTCACGGGTCCTTCGACCAATTATTCGACCCGGCGACATTGTTTCCACTCTGCCCCCAGTGCCATAACCGTGTCGAACTGATCGACGAGAAAAAAAGCTCGCACGGAAGCCGATGATGATTCATACGACAGATGAGCGCATTTGTTTAGTCTGATAAATCTGTTTGAGGAACTCTCCGCCCTGCCAACGATCAAGACGATTTCGCTCGTTCGCGCGGGTATCTCTGGACTCTGAGCACCGCGGGACAAATTTATGGTTGCGGAGATTGAACTGACAAAAAGCGAGATACTGTTCCGCTGATAACCAGACTGCGGATTGCTATATGCAAAATGATAATTATCGGCGGGCGTCGCGAGGAATGGCAACTTGCGAATTTGTTTCTTGCTCGAACCACTTGCGCTGGAACAGATGTATTACAATTAGAGAAGAGATATTTTCAGATGTTGTTATATTATATTAACGTGTGTTTACTTTTATTTCAGTTTACTGAAAACTGGTAATTTACGTTTTTAGAATATTCCAGAGGAAAATTTCATCACGAGTCTGACTCTGATAGGTCGAAAATGGTTTATCGAGGCTCTTCGATTTTCATTATGAATGCATTATATCTGCAATCTACCGACAGCAATGTGTACTAAATTATTTTATTTTGTCTACCGGTATTTCGTAATTTTCGAAAATCTCTGATCATGGATAAAGATTTTTTTATAGATACTCTAACAGTGAACCGCTTATCTCTAATAACTGCTATATAAACATCGCAGTTATTATTATTTATATTTACTTTTTTACAGACAATTCGACTAGGTTAAATGTTACGATTACGTTGGACAACATATGTTTGAGGCATTTAAAAATTATCTACAGAGGTAGGATAATTATTGCAGAGAAATAGCAAAATTCAATTTTCGAAGATATGTCGATTTGTGACCACAATAATGGGCGTCGATATTCAACCGCCCGTTGTTATGATCGCAAATTAGGCTATCTTCCGAAAAACACATACCTCGGGAGACCGAACAAATAACCTATAAAAGCGCGGCTAATCGACCACGCGGAAACGAGATATCTAACCTAACAAGTCATGGGAAAATAACCTTCGAGGAATGACCGACGCGCGAGATTAAAGACAGAGAAACTGAAGAATAATGTCAAACGAAAATTCGATCTTTAACCTACACCCCCACTCCTCGGATGTATATATTTCGGTTTGAATTTGTAGAAACACAGTCGATCGTAAATTGTCAAGGAAGAAAGAGCTCTCGACGAGAAACGATCTCTGGCATTCACGATTATTTGCCGATCTGTTTGCTAAGTAGTGGTGCCGTTGGTGATCGATCAGAAATTCACCATGGTGCGATTACTTTCCATGCAGCTGCGCAAAGACTACGGTGGATGTTAGGGGCAAGGGAACTGTGCTTTCTCTTCAAAAATATTCTGTATTCCGATCAAACTGGATTCACGCTAAACCTAGAAAGTATTAAAATTGGCTGGTGTATATTATCATATAATAGTTACAAGGTTTCATGCGATCTTTCTTACAATATATAATTGAATAAAGAAATGTATTATCTCTATTGAAGGGGATATTGTAACTTTATTAATTGTGCAATAAAAAATCTGGAAATCATTTGATCCGCTGGGGTAGATGTAATGTTAATTATTTATATTAAAGTTTTGTTACTTACCGATCGTCAAACCACTGTTTAAAGATGACCGAGGTTAGTTGCATGCGGGAACAACTTTGAAAGCGAATTCGGGGTAGATAGTCGATTGGCTGTTTCTTTCTAACCAACAAATCGATTAGATTAATTGTTATTGGGAAGGTGAAAGTATTACACTTCGATTTATTACCCAAATAAACGCAAATTTTAGATGAGAAATTGCTGATCGTGTCGCGGGAAATTTCACCTCCGAAAACATCGCCGCTGAACCGGAAGGGGAACCTCTCGACCAATCAACGACGAATCGGACGAGCCCGCGATTCTCAACTGCGCACCGCCGGAGTCAAATCAAGGACTGGACAGAAACATTCAAAACATTTTCCCAATCTCTAGATACATTGAAAGTTACTCTTGTTATTCCAAAACAGAATGAGATCTCGAAAGACAAATTGTACTCATTCAAAATGTTTTTCGATTTACTTTAGATAGTAATTCTTACTGACCCACTCTGTACATCGAATATATTATTGCAATAATAGAAGCAACAACAATAACAATTCCTACAATAAGTTCTCTATTCGAATTCTAACTTAAAATCAATAGTTTTGATACATTCGATGTTTTGAATCTTACACTGTTTTATATTTAACCGAACTAATTTCTTCATAAATCTAGAAAAATCTGCAATCCAATTACGAACCTGAACGACTATATCTAACCAACTTCCAGCATCGTCGTGTACAGAAATTCGGTCGGCAATAAATAAAAAGTAAAAGACGAATGACAAAGTAGGCGACTGACCTAAAATAGAATGCTCCTCATCCTTTTCGACACCTATAATCTCTGGTTAGGATGAAGACGAATGTGCCGAGTGGGTAGAGAGACGGTCGTTCGCCGGAACCGGAAGCGGCCGAGGAGAGCGATCGAAGCTTCGGTTCCCGCGGCGTTCGGTTCGCGCGGGACTTTCGAATTCGGCCGATGCGGCCCAGCCCGCAAGAGGGGAAAGGTTGAAAAGCACTGTCATAGAGGGAATCTAGCGGACGATCGTGTCGTTAGCCGCGCGATTCGATTCGTGCACGAAGACGAGGCAATAAAGACTCTCGGGGCCCTGCACGGTGAACGGTTTGATAACAACCGGGTACGAAGGCATTGCACATGGGAGACGCATATTCCCCGCCAGTTTGCCCGGACCCATTCAGTGACGCGATTCTTCACTGTCCGGCACTGATTTCAATTGGTAAATTGATTTGGAACGATGGCGCGGTGAAGAGAGAGATCTGAAAAAAATTAGACAGAGACAGAGGGGAGGGGAGAGAGTGAGAGAGAGGAAAGAGAGGACAAAGAGAAGTAGACACACACGGTGAGCAGCGCGGAGAAACGATGGCGGTGGTGGTCAGTGGCAGTGCCTCTCTTGCGAACCGTTAATAGGTACTGAACGCTGCTTGAATGCTTAATGCACCGAGCTTCTAGGATTAAATTGACCAATCATTTCCCGCCGCGGCAAGGAGCGGCCAATTACAGCCCTCGTCCGAGTATATTACGCCAATCAAGAACAGTTTATCGCTCAGTCGTCGGTCTGCCGTCGTGACGCGAGTGTCGTGCGCGTGCGTGCGTGCCTGTCCCCTATCTTTCTCTTTCTCTCTGTCTTTCTCTTTCACTCACACTCTCTTTCTCTCTCTCTCTCTTTTCCGAGCAAAACAATTGAAAAACATACTTATGCCGATATCTCGCAGGGCAAGGAAGAATCGCGTGAGAAGAAACCGCACGCGCGAGAAAAAGAGAGAGAAAAACCGGCCGATCAATCGTTTCCACTTTATCGTTGCGAGCTGATCGTGATCTACAACCGCGGTTCTTGTCGTTGCGATCTCGTTTAGTGATTTAGACACCCGCCGGCGCTCTTCCAAATCGCGTACCGATTTCGCGATACGTACACCTCGACAGTCGGAATCGAGGTCGGTCAAATACGATCGGTCCGGAAATCGAACCGATTCATTCTTTTTCTATTTTCCACGGCACCACGTGGAACAAAGGACTTTGTGTGCACACATACGCGCGAGAAGAGAGGGACCACGTGAATTTTACCACGGGGAACGCACGCACGACGATGCGATCCACGGGTGCCCCGTACTTATCACGGTAATAAAATGTTCATTCACCGCCTTCGGTTATGGTGTTTCGTATTTCGATCCCGAGGGATCGTGTGACTTTACCCCCACCTTCTTTGCCACCCCCCTCTATCGTACTCGTCGAATCTTTTCATTCAACGAACAACCATTAGCCTGTTAACCGGGTGATTTTCTGATTGTGAACACTTAACGATTCGTGGTTCGTTTAGAAACAGCGGAATTATTCTATTGAATATCTTCCGTTGGTATTACTCGCCGAGAAATCGTCGCGGCCCGATAGAGAATGGTTGATACACCGACACGGACGGCGCAGTTGAATAACTATAGTTGAATAGACACGACGGACCGTTCAACCGACGAGGTTCTACTCTCGGATTAATTTCTTTTAACCGGTTAACAAGTTAAAGGGTCTGTATCTCGATCGGTCGGATCAGTGTAGTGTTACCGATCAATATACGAAGGCGATATTTCCATCGTCGTTCGTAGACCGAATAGAGAAGACAGTGATTCTGCGAAAAACTCGGCGTGTTATTACGTTAATAAGTGCCAGGAAGAGCGTGTCAATGTCCACTAGCGTCGCAGAGAAGCTAAAGGTCATGAGATTTCCTCCAATTGTTTGGCAAAGACCCGGCACGCGCGCCGCTCGGTCGATAAATTTCATTATTTTTGTTTTCCTTTTTTCTTTTTTCTTTTGGCTTTTTCGTTCGAGCCTGGCGAAAGCATTATCGTCGTTATCATTCGAGACAGATAAATTCCTGTACAAACGGTGCATATTTCACGTCCGACCGTAGATGGGCTTGTTTGCAACAGTCTTTTCGTTTTCACGGGCACCTTGCTCGCAAACAAGATTAATTCCCGACCGGTGTCTCTCCGTCGATAAACGGAGAACACCGGCGCGAACATGCCTCCTCGAGGAATTAACAATTAAAACAATTATTCACTTATTTTAGCCCCATTACGTTCTTACACAATGATTCGCAACAATATTCAAACACTCTTTAAAAAACAACTGCTTTAACATCGGTCCAAGCGGTAGAATTTAATATTTAAAACAAAGTTATCGTCTTCCCCAAAGTATCCAAACGTTATCGCGCGACACCGTGACTAGGTTAACGCGCCATTTTTCCAGAAACGTCTATAAAATTTGTATAATTCGACTATCATTAAAAAAACGTTAACTTGGTTATATAATGCAAGAATTTTAAACAGCACTTTCGTGCATAGATTCTCGCAATCTAATAAAGGGACAAATATTTATTATTATTTACGTGAAAACTGTTCTGGGCAACTACTGGTGCTTTTATCTTACTTCCCGTGCATCGTTAGACCATCAAGGTTAGGTCGAAAGCTGTTAGCAGTCATCTTTTTCTTTCAGTTTTGTATATCTTTGTTGCTTTGTATTGTCCAGAAAGTTCGTGCCGATTTACTCATCGGGAATAAATTATTTATCGAATCGTTTTGGTGTATGTTTATTTAAAATAAAAATGAATAACGAACGTACGAGATCTCCCAATAATCGTGATACAATTGGAAACAGATTAACTTATCTCGAAGCATTTAATTCGTATTTTGTTTTTTTAATTATGGATGAATTTGGAAAACCCCACGTGCGGATTTGCGAGTATCTCGAGCCAGGCCATTCGCATCGAAGCCGCTGGAAACGATCCTGGGAAAACAATCGAACCGTTGTTACCTCGTTACGATGATTCTTGCCGGTCCATTCTCGCGGGAACGGGCGTCGCAATCGGAGACAGACATTTTGTTGGCCGCTGGAAAATATAGCAGTATACAGTAACCGTTCGGGCTTTATCTTCGCGACTTCTTGACCCTTCGCGAGACGATAGCGTGCAGAGACCACGAGTAATTGCCGAGGGGAGCTCGTCTGGTACGAAACATACTATGCTAACGGTCCTCCGGGCCTTTCATGTCGAGGCAGGTTAACAATTTCAAAAAGCGGTCCCTCAATTTTTTCCTTAACGCGTGTCCACTTACGGGTGGGTTTCCCTCTGAATTTCACACGGCGAATGCTTCGACGCAATGTTTACGCGTCGAATCGAGGTTAGACGGGCGGGAAAAACAAGAAAACATTCCGGGACGCGCCATCTTTGTTGAAATCGAGTAGGCTGAATTTAATTCACGGAAAAATTCTTTGATTCGTACCGCGAGCAATTATGCAAGAGCTGCGTTTTATAATTTACTAACCTCCAAGAACGGTGGCTGAATCTATTTTCAATAAATTAATAAATAAAACTGTAAACAGTGTGTTAGGCATTGAGGCAGTTAGAACGGTTAGCACCTTGTTCTACAATATCAAGGATAATTATGATGTCGTAGTATTTTAATTTGAGAGAAAATGAGATAAATGATGGGACAAGGAGTTAAAGTGCGAATTAGGATCGCCGAATGTTCCCGGTGCCATCCTGGCAAGGGCCAAATCGGTTTTTGCTGACCCGGGTGGCCGTTTCCCAGAATCCCGTCATCCACCCACAATTTGTGCATCGTTGCCTAATAAGTTGACGAGCTATTTCGCGAGCGTCCAGAGGGAGCCGACATTAACAGAAATTAGCGTTAATTGGTCTGCTCCCCCTCTTCCGTCCCCGCCACACCCCCGTGCCGATCTCTTACGTCTTCCCCTTTTCTGCAATTCCCTTCGTCTCTCCCCCGATCTTTTTCCGCTTTCGTCTACTCCCCTCCCTCGTCGTGTCTCGTCTCATCGGCCCCCTCCCCGCGTCCGCTGACAAAGGGAAGCGCACGATGCCCGTTGCCCGCCAATTTTTATTGCCCGTTTGCAGAAAATTTTCGCCAACGGCAGATCTAACCTGCCGGATCTCTAATAATAAATCTCATTTATCTTCTTTCGCTAACAACTTCGAATCTTCTCGGGTTCGACCGCGCGCGAAGAAAACAACCGTTTTGTCCGTTTGATCGGGATCAGCTTAATCTTCGCTCGGTAATTAGAGTACGCCTACCACGTGAAAAGTTTGTAGTAACGCGTTCAGCGCATGGCCAGCAGTCTCAGGACATTCTGTGAAGCCAAAGTAATTTATTGAACGAGATAGAAATCGGAATGTTCAGGAATGATTACAAGTTACAAATTATTTTACTTTGGTGACCATTCAACGTGTTAACGCTAAACCTACCGAGCATTGGAATTGGCTAGTGTATATTGTCTTATAAAACTTACTAGATTTAATTAATTAATTAATTATTATTCATTTATAATTATGCATTATCTATTAGGTTGTTCAGAAAGTAATTTCGTTTTTGTTTATGCAAATGAAAGATGATTTTCTTATAGTGAATAAATATTTTATTGAAAATAAAAACGAAATTACTTTTTGAATAACCTAATATTTATAATTATTTATTACCATTGGGTTGTCCGGAAAGTTTGTGCCGATTAATTTTTATTTTTAATAAATATATACCAAAAACTTTCCGGACAACCCAGTATTTATTATTTATTAATAATTGTGAAATAAAAGATCTGAAAATATCTGTTCGTCCGATTGTGATAGGTTAAGTGTTGAAGCAACGCCTAAGCTTCCACGCGCTTTTGCCTGCCGGTAGACGAAACGTTGCAGTCAGGACGAAAGTCTCACGCAGAAAGCCATGCACGCCGCCGCGGTCGTCGAATAAGAAGATACGGAATTCGGTGGTCGGCTTTTTCTTTGAGCCGACGAAAAAATCCGTCGCCGAAAACGGTGCGGACTCGCAACGTGTGCAAGCTGCGCGACAGAAGTCTTCCGGCAGAAGACGGCCACGCGCCTCTCGCCATGCTCGCAGCATGTCCGGCTAATCCGCTTCGACTTAATGCGGCTTTGCATTTTAACGTGGCGTGCGTCCTCTTTGTTTGTCGACCGGCCTGCCCTCACGACCGGGAATTTCTCTTCGACTCCTATTTGGCTTTTCTTTTGATTTCAGGGGAAGCCGTGTACAATCCTAAAAAGCTCTGCGGTCGCGTCGCTGCCTGCCGCTCGCGAGAAGATGAATACGCCGTTTCACCGACCGAGAACCATGAAAGAGACGGCCCGGCCGGGTCAGAGAAATCAAAGATTCGATTGTGGCCTCGGCTCCTCCCTATCTCCGGCACTCGCATTTCCGCGAGCGATACACATATACTCCTCATCGCACGATTCATCCGTTCTGGCTGTGTTCGGTTCGATGGATCGAGTATTAACCTCTTCGCTGTTAATTGGAACGCGTGATAACGCTCGGTTACAATATTGGAAATGATAACGCGGGCATCGGTAACGTTGCCTGGAGCAGGTTGCTGAATTTATTAACGCTTCGCCTACCGGCAATCTGTTAACGATATAAATCCCTAGTTAAATAATTGCCGGTAGGTAATATTGTAGATATAATACAGCTATTGGTAGTGCTTTCTGAATTTGTTAATTGAATAGCTAAATAATTGCTGTGATCGTTATTGCTGCAAACACAACGCGCGTTTGGCAGTAATAACGTTTGTAAAGCGGATTCGCTGAATTTGTTAACGTTTCATCTACCAGAAGTCTGTTACACTAGGTAATGTATTAAAGATAGAAACCGTTCTCTGCCTCTAATTAAAACAATTGCTCATCCCCCAGGGTTCAGGCCGCAGAAGGGACTCGGTTGCCAGCAAGAAAGAACGAGCCAACTCAGTTGCATTCCACTCATTTTTATCCTCCTGTTCCACTGTACCTTAGTGGCCAAGGTGACAGAATTAAAAGATCCGGATCTCTAACTTGACAATGTTCTATTAATATTCTACGAACCTAACCCGTTTATAAGTACTAGTGTCGTAGGAGTGGATAGGTTTGGTTAGAAATTGCCACATCTCCTGCTGCTCAAGTGCTTATCAATAGGTCGGGGTGCGCAACTTTATCGCAAAACGGTAAAAGCCGATCACGCAAACAAAACGATTAACGTGTCCCGTGTGCAGATAGAGATCTTCGATCAACGGAGGAACACGGCCCCCGGTGACTATAGAGAGAGAGAGAAAGAGAGAGAAAAAAAAAGAGAACAGATTGGGAGCCACTGATCTACGGTAACGTAAATTACATCACGTTTATTCAAGGGAACCGGGTTAACGATCGTCGCATCGGTGAATCGATCGGGCTCCGAGATTCGACACAGGGTGTTGACTCACATGATCAATTTGTTCTTCCGTTTTGCAGCGCAGCCGGATAGAGGAGACCAGGCGCAGCCGATCGGCTGTTAATGATACCAAGGACGGACAACGTTAACAGAGATTGTCAACAACGAGTGTGTCAACTGTTCGAGCGTTCCCGGCTGCGTCGTGGAGACGTACACTCGGTCCAGATGCGCCGCGCGCGTCGAAATCCTCTGCAAATGCAACAGGTTTCACCGAGGGGCGGCTCGAAATTTCTCGGAGACGACGCAAGAAAGAAAGAGAGAGAGAGAGAGAGAATCGCGCGGGAAGAAAGAACGAGAGAAGAGAGAGAGAGAGAGAAGAGAGAGCGAGCGGTGGGCGACTTTAATGACTCGTCGAGGTCGCTTCAATGAGTACCACTGTGTGTCATCGCGTCATTATAGCGTGTATATGCGTCTGCATGCATGTAGCACCACGTCCGGGCTAATAATTATACCGTGTGTCTTGGTATCGACACCGTGACATATTGCTTTTACACGCAGTCCCAGGTCTTTCGTGTACCGTCATTGTTCTTTTGGTAAATTTCTAATCCACGGTGTCCAACGGTCACTGATTAAATAACTGTTTCGAAGAACATTTTGCCCAGCAACGAGTAATCCTTATCTGACAAATAGGCTAACTTAATTGACTCAAGACTTCTGTCGGTTTCGTTGAACGATTACGGTGCACGCAGCCAATGCGTCACGCAATATCTACCGGGCACAGAGTATTCTTAAGTCGATTATCTAATCTCCCGGTGAATTACCAGCGAAACGTGGGCAAGCTGTATTTGAGGGTTTCCCTCGGTCTCCTTAATTATCTATTAATCACCCGCGGCCGACTGGTTGGTCGTTCGTTTCGTTTCGTTTCGGAGACCTCGGCCGTTTCCTCCGCCTGTTGCTAACGAGTGGAAACGTTTTATAGTTCCGTCTCGATGTCTTCTACATTCGAGCCAATTGTTTTTACTGCCCCGGACGATTTGTGGTTGCCAGCAAGAGTGAGAACGTGCGTACGATACCAACAAGGGCCCTCATTATACCTCAAAGGAGAATGGACTCTGTGTAGTGGCGCTGAAGTACTTCGATCGATAGTTCTTTCTTCGAGGATGATACGAAACGACTCCTTTATCGGCCAGCGGGCCTTCTACCACGAGAAAAATTAATGAACAGCGACTATTTCCTTTGTTATAATTAATTATCACTAGACAACGGAAATTATGTCATCCGTGCTTCGCTAATTTTCCGAACGAATTCGAAATTTTGTGGGAATTGTAGATTGAGTGGAAAAATATTTTGTAATGATTCAACCCTTGCGTAGGCAATCAGGCGAACAAGGTACGTTTGTGTAGAAAATCATTAATAATTGTAATCTTAAAAATTATACAGACTGATTGCCCATGCAAAAGTTAAAATCTGGAGCTGACCCTTATATTTTGATAAAAAAAAAAAAAAAATAAGGAACAGCAAAAACCGAATCATTGCATCGCATGAATCCCTTGCAGAGTAGTATTAGTATTACTTATCAGTCTCATTAGGAGACACGCGCCTTGTATATACAAGAAGAAAATGATCATTGGATGAACTTTAGACGTAATTGTATGAATTGTCTGGCTTCTAAACGAATTAGAATCGCATGGCAATTAATTAGCGATCAATAATAGCGCAAGATCTGTTTTATAGGGGTCGGAGATCAAGAAAACGATGACCGGAAGAGTCAACAGTGACGAGCAGGAGCATGATAGACACAAAAATAAGTCCTAACCCGTTCCTAAGTACTGGTACTGTAGGAGTGGTTAGGTTTGGTTAGAAATTGCCACATCTCCTGCTGCTCAAGTGCTTATCAATGGGTCGGGGCGCGTATTTTCATCAGAGAAACAAAAAACGTTCGAAACATCCTTCGAAAAATCGTGAAGAACGGTTCACCGTGTTCGTCAACCTATAATTATATTGTTATCTATATTTAGTGACTGTAATTGTTAAACGTTAAATAAACAATAAAAAGAAAAGCAGAATAGACCGTTAAAAGTTAATTTACCGTAAAAAAATAGAAAAATAAGGGTTGGAGGAGCTGGGATTTGAACCCAGGACTTTCAGCATGCGAAGCAG
>CM052098.1:1430776-1448009 GCA_028453745.1 Agapostemon virescens | reverse complement strand
TTAATAATTATCAGATTGCGGATTTTGTGCATTTATAGCTGAAACGAGTAAAAAGAAACATCAGATGAATTTAAAATTATTGGTACATTGTTTACAGTTTGTTAAAATGATTAAGAGTAGAAGTCAATTTTTCTGTAACAGTCTTTTCTTGTAATTAACACAGGTAACGTTGTATTGCACAAAGATCCACAGTCTGTTTATTGTGCATCAAGGTAGTGTGTATCTCTAGTTCTCAGTTACAGATCTCACTGCTGTAGTTTCCTAATTTTTCTGTGTCTAGAATTTTTGGTTTGTAAACGTGTTCCTGTATATGGAGTGCATTCAAGAACAAAGCATGTTTGTACATTTATGTACCGCAGTAAATGCACCGAAATATACAATGAAGATGACTGAGGCTTTGTTATTGTAGATTAGAAGGTGATCTCATTCGTCTACAGCGATATTATTTTGTTTTTCATTCACTATTGCTTCATCTAGTATTTACTTTGCGTTGCTAGTTCTATTTCATTTTAGCTTTATTCTTTCTTTTCTCTTTTGTTGTTTGGCACAGCTAGTGGTGAGGGTATGTTTGGCAGTAATGGGGGAGGGAATAATGCTGGTAACCCCCACAATAAATTGGACGACAATAATTGCCCCAGGCAAACCTGGATCCCCACACCTCATCATTCTACAACGCGTAACATTCATCATCGTACGTATATGATAGAACGCTTCGTTATATACTTACTACGTTGCTCTGAAAAAGTTAGGGGACAAAAGATAAAAAAGATAAGACTGCAGTATGAAAGTAAAACATCAAGTGCTGGATTAACCAATGAGCACGTGTTTAGAGCATTAGGAGAAGTGGGGCACCATAGGAATTTTCTGAATTGTACGTCTTTTACATAATAATATTGCTAAATGTTTATATGCATGTGGTATAAGTGGAAAGATGAAAATTAGGTCTACTCTATATTGCGTTGAAATGATCCTGTATAAGGGGTCTAAGATTTAAGTGTTTAGAACCTCCTAAGGTCTTAATCCGGCACTGAAAAACATCCTCTAATTGCTTCGGGCAGCGTACTTTCCATCTACCGCTGATTAGTTTATTTTGCTTCGTGCTAGCCTCGCCGAAACTCGTAAATAGTCTCTAGAATCACTTTCCTTCATGAATTTCAGAGACTCTGGAGACAGTGTTGTGCATAATTGATATTTTCTGTTATGTTGCCTGTATTGTGTACGAGTTACATTTGATTTTGCAGCAGTAGTACATCCAATGAGTCACACCGTAGGTAGCCAACAGCAGTCGTTGAGTACACCTAGCGGAGGAAACGGTACGCAAATGCTCAGCCCTTCGCAGGGACAGTCTACAGAAGCTTTTTACGGGACTAACACGCCGCCCCAAGACCTCAATCAACCTCCAAGCGTGGACGCGTTAACAGCGTCCTTAGGTATGCGATATTATCCTGAAGTCGCTTTCTGTGCTCGGTTATTTTTCATTCATTCTATAATTTGATATGCTAACAGGAGAAGGACAGAACTCTCCTGTATCACCTGTACATATTCATCATCCAAATGGATTTCCAGTGGGCACGGCTGCTTACAATTCGGGAGCACCACAGTGGACTGGAGCTAATACTCTTACATATACTCAGAGCATGCAACCTCCAGATCACAGACACCTCCATCCTACTTCTTACTGTAAGTGGATAATTAATGTTAGGTCAGGATTTGAAAAATGTTGTAATATCGGTTACAGTCCTTATATTTTTCAGTAGTAATTTCCTGGACCGTTTTGAACCCTGTGCTAGGTTGCTTGATGAAACGTTGTTTATAAAAAATTGTAACTTCCATGTTTATTAGGGGGTGGTCATGGAGGCGATGTGGGCGGCAACATCGGTGGTTTGCTGTCGACGCAACCAGCACCCGAGTACTGGTGTTCCGTTGGTTATTTCGAATTGGATACTCAAGTAGGCGAAACGTTTAAAGTAAGCAGTAGTTGTCCGACCGTCACAGTAGACGGATATGTCGACCCGAGCGGCGGTAATAGATTTTGCTTAGGAGCGTTGAGCAATGTACACAGAACAGAGCAGAGCGAGAAGGCACGTCTTCACATAGGTAAATTCTCTCTCTCTCTTTCTCTCTCTCTCTCGTTATTGAGACGGTTGTATGTTTCATGATTGAAAATGTTCCAGGGAAAGGAGTTGTATTGGACTTGAGGGGAGAAGGTGATGTTTGGTTAAGATGCCAAAGTGAACACAGTGTTTTTGTACAATCCTATTATTTAGACAGAGAGGCAGGTCGCGCGCCTGGCGACGCGGTACACAAAATTTATCCCTCCGCGTACATTAAAGTCTTTGACTTACGACAATGTCACAAGCAAATGAGAGGACAAGCCGCCACTGCTCAAGCCGCTGCCGCGGCACAGGCTGCTGCCGTTGCGGGACATTTGACGCACGGTGCACCGATTACTAAAAGTTAGTATAATGTATTTACAATGTGCAAGTACATACATGTACTTATTCACAGTTAGGGTGGGGGACTTCATGCAAAGTTAAAAATTTCTGCATCAATTACAAGATAAAATATTATCGGATTTATTATTTATTCATATTTATTCTAACTGTTTATCATCGTAGGTCTCAGTGCAGCAGCTGGAATAGGCGTTGATGATCTCCGACGACTCTGCATTTTGCGTTTAAGTTTCGTGAAAGGTTGGGGCCCCGATTATCCCCGGCAAAGTATAAAAGAAACTCCTTGCTGGATAGAGGTATGTTCCTATTTGTATTTTATAATTTTTTATTGTTTATTTAAAAGATAGAAGAAAGAAAGATTCGATCGGTGTTTCTATGGTACAGGTACATTTACACAGAGCTCTTCAGTTACTAGACGAAGTTTTACACACTATGCCAATAGACGGTCCTCGGGGAATTGAATAATTTAATTTATCTTTGAAATAATACATGCGATACAAAACAAAAGACATCACATTGCTGCAGACTGTTCATCAAGTGTGCAAAATGTATAAAAGCGCGAGTATATATGTGTATACACGCAGCAAGCGGTATCATTTCGAGGAGAGATCAACAGAGTTGATCCAGGAACGGGAACAGTGCGAGGTCATCGATCCGGGACGAGAACGATTGCTGTCGTCGCATTGGAACGTTTCTTCGAGGTTTTGTTTTTTTTTTTATATATATATATTTTACACACATGATTATGTCGCGTAGGATGAAAATGTGTGCCACGGCCTTGCATTACCGTCAACGTACAAACGTTATGCAAAGGAAATATTATTTTTCTTTATGAGAAGTTATTTTTTAAGAAGATGGGGCGGGGAGCGCACCTACGCGAGGAAACAAAGGTAGGATGAAAAAGACTTCTATTTTAATAGGCAGTCGCGGTGTCCGATTTAAAAAAAATGAAAAGAAAGAATAAATACATTTCCCACGGCGTGGCCTGGTGAGCTCAGCAAAGTTGCGTGAGTAAAACGTGATACTTTCGGAAACGTTAATAGTCATAATCTCGTTTTTTGGGATTAGCTTTGTAAGATAGCTTAACTGACACACATCCTACTTAAAAAAAGAAAAAGAAAAAAACGAGGAAAAAATAGAAAGAAGAAAACAATGACAAATTTCAAGCTCAATGTTTACGGTCAGATATAAACGAACAGTAAATAAAAGAAGAAAAAAAAAATGGATTGTATATGTGTGCACAGTAGGAAGGTTTTCTGAGAGAAATGCAATACGTCTCAAAGTACTGTCGGATCACAGCTCTAGTACATAGAAGTATTATAAATAAATAAATAACACCGTTCTATAAATTTGTAGTAATCGTGGAAGCGAGGGGAAGGAGGAGGAGAGTATTGATAGGGTATACAGTAAAACAGAGAATTCAGCATAGGTTTATCGCGTAGCAAAATATTTGAATGGGAGCAACAACACTGAGAGAAAAAAAAAAGTATATAGTTGGTATTAGAAAGTCATATTTTTATCACGCCCTGTTGGTTGTGCTGACAGTAGTTTGGTACTGTGCTATTGGAAGAACCTTCTGTATTGTCGTGTCTGTCTTTTATATATATATGTGTGTTCAGCGTCGTGACAGAGCTCAGCAGCGATAGCGAGCCGTAGTGTAACGTCCGTCTCACCGCACTTGTAAGAATGATATGAGAAACGAAAAAGGTGGCGGTAATCAGTTGACCGGTACACGAATTGTAGTTGAACTTGTGGACTTTAATGTTAGTATACACTCCTGACTAGACCGTTACACTATAGTACTGTGTTGCCTTTAAACTTATAAAATGTTGCGTAAAGTATAGTAAACCAGAGTCGTAACGCGTGGTAGAATTCAAGCAGCGCGAGCGTCGCAATGCCCAAGTACTTATACTAGTGCTCATTCATGAAAATAGCTTCTATATACACTTCCGTCTTTTAATTTCTCAATAAATTCATCTAGCTTTATCTTTTCCATCGTTATCATATTCTGTATAATCATCGACATTGATACAATAATTTACTCTACGACCCAGACCTCTATAAAAACGTTCCATAGCGTTCTAACCCCATTTTCCATCTTGTATTCTTAAGAAATTTAGTGAGGCATCATCGCCCTTCGATATTTATAATTATTTAACGCATATCTACTTGTCGCGTTTAGAATTCTCGCTAAAACTTTATTTTCAAAACCGCATCTTGCAATAGACTGATCAATCTCCATCTGGCTCTCCAAGGTGATATTGTTAAAAGTGCTAGTAACGTCTGTCATGAACATACGGCTCGCTGTCGCTGCCGAGCCCTGTCACGACGCCGAACAATATGTATACACATATACATAATATATATATATAAATAAATATAATTTACAACCAAAAAATATCACTACATGAATACCTGCAATGTTTGTTTCATTGAGAACGCTGTTTTTCATGTCTTTTCTCTTCTTTTTTTTTTTTTTTACCATTTACGTTCCCTCGAAGGACATGAATTAATTCTATAGTTAGTCTATAATTCAATATTATTATAATTATTATTAGCGTGGTTATTGGAGACGAGACTGTTCTGCGAACTTCAGAAACATGATACGATCTTGAACATTCGAGAAAAGAAAGAGAGAGAGAGAGAGAGAGAGAGAGAGAGAAAGAGAAAATAAGGCTAGAAATCGATAAAAGAACTGATCATGTTTTCTTAGCTGGTTTTAGAATCTATTCAGTTGTCTCCTCTCTAATCGACCACCGATGTTACTACGATTACTATGTAGTACTTGTTGAATAATTATACTTACTGTTTACCAACCATTTTATTATTCTATATTCGTACAAAATATTCTTATATATATGCTATATTTGATAATATTATCGTACAGAGAAAGAAAAAAAAACGTTGACCAAATTTTATACCTATCCGTATATATATACATACATATATGTGCGCATATGTATATGTACGCAACAGACGTTATATTGTCTTCATTTGTTCTAGGCAAAGAGAAGAGAGAGAGAGAGAGAGAGAGAAAGAAAGAGAGAAAGAGAGAGAGAGAGAGCGAGAGAGAATTTACTGGTTGTTTTTAAAGAAAAGAAAAAAAAATAAGAAAAGAAAACTAATCGATGCACAGTATAGGTACTCGAGAAATTCTTGCTTCTTTGTTGTAATTGAGTAGAGATTATTTAGCTGTTTGTGTTCATGTTGTTCTTATATTTCTTTATGATTACACTTGATCAAGACGAGTCTCTCATCGACCCGATGTCTGTACATATATCGTTGTAAGGAATAAACGAATGCCGTCGAGCATCGAAATCACACGAGCGAAAAGGGTAGAGGAGTTACTCTTGATCGAGCGGAGCCGATTTGGTTATCGCGAAGTACTTTGTTCTTCTAATTGATTGTAAAGTTATGGATCACCCCGTGCGCAGCGAGAATGTGGTCGAGAATGAAGCAATCTATCAGCACCATTCATTGAAAAAAAAAAAAGAAAAAAAAATAAAAGGCAAACGAGCCGAAGGGACGAGAGTAGGACGATTAAACGCGGAGGATTAAAAAATAATTAAAAAAGGAAACGGAATATACAGTTTGTACAGTAAACAAAAGTAACAGGAGGGATACGATGATGCATTTGTTGATGAATGACAAAATGTGAAAAGTAATGTTATCGACTAAATTAATTTTTACAACGCCTGTAATTTAATAGTAAAAAAAGACAAAAAAAAAAAGAAGGATACAAATGGAACGCTACTTCCATCACTTTTTCTGTCCATACCAAACGAGGAAGGATACAGAGTTCAAATAATGATAATGATAACAAACAAACAAACAAAACGGAAGAAAAAAAGAATGAAGAAAAAAAAACGAAAAAGGGAAAAATCGCGTTTAAGCATACTTACCGCCAAGTTCGCTTTAGAAACATATGTGCCATCGTTTTCATACATACCGTGTACGCAAAATAACGAACAGGTGTAAGATTTTTTATAAATCCTATTTTTTACCAAGCTCATGAGTCGCTGATGCAACACACGTTTTAACTGTGGTGCTTCGGAACGTCCTAGACCCCCCATAGATTTTACGGGATCCAGAGAGCTAAGAGAAAAAAATGAGAGAACGTGTTTGTGTGTGTATATGTGTGTGTGTGTGTGTTTGTGCATGCGTGCGCGCGCGTGACAGAGAGAGAGAGAGAGGTAAAAAGAAAGAAGAACTTTGTATATCTACAATTTAAGCTGAATTAAATGAATGCGAGAACGTGATGTGCATTGCAAAAAGCTGATATGCGTTCAAAAACCAATTGTAGCATTCACGAATAGATTTCATGAAACCTTGAACCACCCCATTCCACACACTTGGTACGCATAACACACGTAGGTATGGGATAAGAAGAAAAATTGGTATGATGCCACACAAAGTATAATAGAAGGCTCATTTTACAGTGGAGATTATTCTGCAGAACGTGTTCATACGATATTTCATCGACGCCTCCGAACAATAGTTTCGTACATAACATATAATTAGTACTGGTATCAAAGTGCAATAGCCCTGTTTCATGTCAGATACCATAGCTGATAGTTGTAAAGAAGAGAAAACAAAAAAAATAAATAAAAAGTGAAACGCCTATGTAACTTACGTTGAAACGATCGAGGGAAAACGAAAAAGATGATAAACTTAAGGGATAAAACTATACTCGAATTATTACAGCTTTTTTCCACTTTTACCAGGGTAGTGTATGCGTTATATCTTGCTATTTAAGGATTCGACCGATTTGCTTAATAATGTCACGATCGATGACGAAGCCTAATGCTTCAGGAATTTTTTTGTTTAATTCTCTGTGTAGTATTGTCAAGCTCGGCAAATGCTTTGCGACATGGTATGAAACCGGTTCATTCAACTCCCAACGATTCCATTCTGTGACTCGTTTTAATTTATACAGCAATCTTACTTGAAACCGTAGACGTAATGATGTATTTTAATGTGAGGCTTCGTCGTTAATTACAGATCTTGAGACTCAAAGACTTGTTCTTAAACTTTAGGAACATTATACACAAGCACGTACAATAAATATCAGAATAGAACTATACATTTACCATTGCTATTCGTATGGATTAATGAATTATCTTGTAAAATAATATATTAAATACGTTTTTTACTCGAGGCTTCGCAGCCGTGACTTAATCGTGGATATTGTTCTTTTTCACACGTGTCTATTCGCGTTTTGTTCTGATGAAATAGTTGGGAATTCATTGTGAAAGTCATTAATCTTATTCTCTGTGTTCGTTCTCTTTTTTTTTTTTTTTTTTTCAACAAATTGTGTGTGTTTAAGCCAAAGATACTCTGATGGTACGATTACACATCATGATACGTTACGAATATGTATGAAATGTAAAAGTAATTATTCTTAACAAATATGTCGCAATACATAATGCAAGTAGAATCGCATATAAACATTTAAAAAAAAAAAAAAACCACGCGTTCGAACACAATCTCATTCAGGTGTTGAAATTCCGGTGATCGCTACAAAACAAAATGAAAAGTAAAGAAAGAAGAAGAATGATAAAATTATAAGCATCTAACAAATTATAAAATAACGCCTGTGATTATCGTCGAGACAAGATCAAGTAGGGAAGATTATACAAATGATTGATTTCTACTCGCAATTGATATTTGCGCACGTTTGTGAACAAAAAAACTTGTACGACGATAATGCATTATTAGATTGTTGAGAAATGAAATTTGTCTAGGTATGTGCTGGATAGAATTTGTGAACAACGTGGTGCGGCAGGCTGCGTAATTAGGGTAGTTAATACAAATGCCTGTGTGTACCATATAATTATGTAAAAGCACATATGCTAAGAGAACTTGAATGGATGTGTTTACAAATCCTTTTGTTATTGTATATTATTAATACATTACATTATTATATATGATCATTTTCAATAAACATATTCTGTGAATTAGACGAATTTACCGAATTAAATTTGATGATAATGAGAAGCAAATGTACAAATGTAATTGCAGTACTTTTGTGTTTATTAAAAAGAAACTACTTAAGATATAAACGATTTATTCCATTATTTATTTAATTTTCCACTTCTTCCTTGCGCTCTACATAGTAATTGCCTTCTAGATCAATAGCTGCATTATGATTTACAATAGTTTTTAATGCCATTCTAACAGCTTCGTCTACATTCTCGGAAGTAATGAATGTTTGAGAGTCTTGCTTTGCTTGTCGAATTTTTGCATCTATTTCAAGCTGAATCATTAAATCTCTCTGTTTTTTCGCTTTTACTTTTTCCTCAATCTCTTCTGCACGGTTACGTCTCTCTATCAGCAATCTTTCTTCCCTCTCAGCAGCTACCTGTTTGTTCCATTCTTTGTTTATGTGATAACGAACCAAGTAATCTTCTTCTATAATGTCTTGCGAAACCTCGTCAATGTTCTTATTTTCTTGCTCCTTGTACTTTTGTGCAAAAAAGGACCTAGAACCGAAATGTACTGCAATTAATGAATATAATATCACACGAGCATCAAACAAATGTCTATAACATACCTTAATGATTTCATCGCTGTTCTGTAATTATTATGCAGATTCTGTAGTTCTCTAGCCTCTATTTCGGGTATTACTGGCTTCTTCGGTATCCTGAACAATTTCGATTTGGCCGTAGGCAACCAAATAGGTTTCCTCTTCCAACGTACGCATTGTATAGTTGTTGCTTTTGATATTAAATGGTCGTAACTAGCTAAATTTCTTATTGTCAACACACTGCTACCCATTATAGAGCTGCTGACTCGTATTATTGCCTTCGGTTGTTACAATTAACCTTTAAAATAAAAAAGTGTAACACATTAAACGGATGTTTATAAAATTGTAAAATTACCTTCGTTGTTCTCCTTGTATCTTGACGCAAATTTTCATAAACGATTCTGTCAGAAATATTAAAGTTTCCAGAACACCATTCTGTTCATTTTACATATTAGAATTACAATTTCTGCTACTGTTAGGTTAGGTTTGATGCGCATAACTTCATCTGGATTTTCGTCGGACTAGTCATCTAGATAATTTAATACACCTCGAGCGACACCAGTAAACATGAAGCGCGCGATAGTCACATGAATTTTTAAGATTTCAGATATTTCGGATGATTTCGCAAATAAATTGATCAACCATTATTGAAACAATCTGTAGCAGAAAATTTGATTGTCTCTTCAAACGAAAACTCAAATCATTATTTACTTAAAGGTATGTGAAACTGTAAAATACTTTGTATATACTCTTTCTTCTTCAGAGAAACAAATACAATTATTATTTGAATCTAAAGCATTGTATCGCGTCTTTGAAATATCGATTATAGATGATATTAATTTCTCCGAGGGAGAGCCTGAGTCCGAGAACGTTTAATAATTCTCTATAGCTAAATTTTTTGAAAATAGAACGGAGACTTGTTCTTCGCGGAAAAAGACATGCATGAGACGTGCAATAATTAGTCACACGTTTCGAGGGCCTCATTAGATACAGGGCGAATGCGCCACTGCACTCTCACCTACATTGCGGTATTGCTTCTTTTTTTTCTTTAAAGCAGTGCAGTCAGAGATCCAGTCTCGGAGACTACTCCCTTTGCATCGTGCTACCGAATCCCGTGTGCATCGCGGTGTCTATCCTCTGTCGAACGGTTTTAAATGTGTCGTGCATCGACCAACGCCTTGTAACAATAAAAATATAAAAAGTACCGGAGACGTTCGAGCTGCGGCAACAGAAGAGATACAGAATAAGAAGATGTACAGTGTTAACGTGACGCCGGGCAGATCTTCGGAGAAAAGTTCAAAAACCGTGGACACCGAGATGGGGATGTACAGAAGCCGAAGAAAGGAATCGATCCCGGTGAAAGTGTTTAATTATCTTAAGACGCAGATGCAGGCGGAGGGTATGCAGAGTAAGTGTCGTGCCTTCTTTTCTAATGCTTCACGATTTATTTCCTTAGTAAAATATATATATATATATATATATATATTTATAATATTAAGAATGCTAGTCGAGGGCGAAGAGAGCGAATGATCGGAAAAAGTTGTGCGCGACGTTTCGTTGCGAAAAATTAATTGTACATGATTGAAAGTAATCTCCACCACTTGGTTTCCCGTAAAAAAAAAAACGTTCTATATCTTCTTACAGCTAACAGAAATCTGAGATCGTTGAAAATGTTCTTATCCGTTTTGGTAACACTTGAGCAGCGTTTCTTCTCGATCGTCAACGTCGAGGAAACGAAAATGATATTCTTCGATAATCACATAATTTCCCGTAATGTTCGTTTAACACTACAAACCTAGCCATCCGTAATGGCTACAACGTAATTATCTATTCTCCCCTTGATTCGTTTAAACATAATCTCACGCTGGAACTTTGATTCGCTTTTTTTTGACGCGATCAAAAAATTGCTATTGCTCCTGCACAACGTTATTAAATAATTTGATTAAATAAACACAGTCTTACAATCTCATGATTCTTTTAAATGGCATTACACGAGGCCAGTAGCAGTTCTTTGATCGCTAAGCAGGGTGGTTCCGCTGTACTTCCTCTAAATTATATAATATTAAAGATTTTGTTCCTCTTCTCCTGCGACGTAAATTGCTACATACAATTTTATGTACTACCAGTAGTACATGTTTCTTATCTACTTTAATTCTCGGAGACATCATCGGTTCGAGTGACCAGTGGCTCAGTATTGATTACTGAAAATGGACAGTCCGTGACTTCGATTTTCAAATCCTCGCAAATATTCGTGTCATTTTCCGTGCGGTCCTGCCAGACCTTCGGCATGGTGTCTTCGTTCTCCGATTCCCGTAAATCGGTGTTATTGTTTGGTATCGATGTACGCGACATTTCTGCCTCTTCCGACGTGATCTCCAGTTTCGATTGTAGATTGGCCATTCGTGTTCCATTCGATGTATCGTTGTACAACAGCCAGTACGGGGTGAAAGAGTGCTGCCTGTATTCAGCAACGAACTTCTCTTTTTGCGAGCAAACAACGCTTGACGAGACCGGCGTGTGCGACACTATGGGTGCTAGGTAACAATACACGCAGGACGTGTGATCCAATTTCGTTAGATCAACGCGTTTCCCATCCATCAAATTTAGAATGTTCTCCAGCACCGGATCTCCGGGGTTTCTCGAGAATTTTGCGGGCCAAAACGAATCCAGTAATCCTAAAAAACATTTAATTGTTTAAGGTGCTCCGTATTCTCCCGCATATTTTCGTAACACTGTCCAACTTCAGTTTTAACTATTTTCTGTGCTTTGTATTAAGTGATTTAAGAAAGAAGCGGGCTGTTGGACAGTGTGGTTGGTCGATTATAAATAATGCGAAAACAACGTACCGCTGGTTTGCATCTTATCTAGAGCGCCGGGATTCGTTCTGTTAACGCTAAATTCGGACTGTGCGGAGGTACTGCAATTTTGTGGTTGTTCCAAATTGTTGGCTAAGGGAGCGTTCCCTTGATTGCTATACGCACCTGCATATTCATACGGTAGGGCAGAGTTGTAGTGATTGTTGCTGGGGAAGGTTTGCGGTACCGTGGCCGAGTACAGCTCCTGGTTTGCATTCGTGAACGTGTGTGTGCTTTGTAAATACTCTCCGCTGGTTTCTGTGCTGTACTTAATTAAGTTCTGTAAATAGCACGTGTTAGTTGCGTCGGAGTGTGCGCTGGGTATGATGTTCGCGTTGTAGTACTGGTTCTCCTCGGTTTGATTCAGATTCAATAAATTCTGATTAGAACTGTAAGTTTGCGCGTTCTCAGCCATACTGTACTGACACGCTAAGCTGTCGTCGTTGATGGGTTTGTTCAACGGATCGGGACCCATGTTATCATAGTACATGGACTGGAATATTTTCGAAGATTGTACATCGGACGGCGGGCAGTGGCTTTCCGTCGGGTCCATGACATTGGTGATCGTCCAGTTTTCATAATCCTGTTGCATGCTCGGGGAAGAATACTTGTACTGATTAACATTCTCGTTTGTCAGTACACTCGAGATTTGGTGACCGATCTCGTCCACGTTCTTTGCGAAAGACGGCCCGTTCAATAAATACTCTCCCTTTATGCCACTGAGCAGTCCGTAGCACTCTGTATTGCTCTCGAAATTTTCTTCGTTGTCTTCGTTGTCCGACTCGGCTGTTAGAGTGTCAGAGTTGTCCAGCAGATCGTTAGATTGATAATGATCCATCGGCCAAACCCTGTAGCCGCTGACCACCGGACTAGCTATCTCACCTAAGTTCGCACCGACCGGCGCTTGCAGCATCTTCTTCAGCAACACAGACCCTTGCACGTTGTTATTTGTATCCTCCAATGTCTGGTACTCCACGTGATCATTGGGTTGGTATGCAAACGACTCTGCATTGTTAACAGCAATGATGTTTGATCTACTGTAACTGATTGTGGCCAGGGGGTCCTTTTGCAGATCAGATGAGACAGCTACTGTTCTTAAATCTACAATACTTGGGTCTTGTATTTGATTGTTGTTCGTGTCGTAGGTCTGAAACTCCCTCTGTATTCTCTTCAACAGGAATTGTTTGAACTCTTCGTAATGGGGAATCCTGTTCTCATCGTCTCTGCTCACTATCTCTTCCTCCGCAGCAACCTGAGCACATGGTTTAGCAGAATTACAATAGAACTATTCAGTGGATTACATTGGTAATTAGTGGATTGCAGATTCTATGCATTTGTGTAAAAATACATATAATATAAATAAATATGCAGAAGGTACGCAGACTGTTTTGCACAGAGATTGTAGTCCAGTAACTAGTAATTCTGACTTATTATTATTGATAGTTAATTAGTATATGGAAAGGCTAGTAACAATTATTGTTATTGTTTGTCATGGAATATTGGTTGACCAACAGTTAGCATTGTTACCCAGTGTTACAAGTGGGCCAACGATTATACCCAACGCAGAGCCTATATCACTGTAATGCGAAAGGCCAACTGGACCTCTAGCATATTCTGATCTTCTCTTGTATGGTTATTTTTGCAGGATATTATAAATAATATATAAACAATGTATTCCCATGGTAAAAATTGGAAAAGAAAGAGTGAAAGAACCTCATACCCGTATTGGAGTTGAGTCAGAGTTGCCTGTGTAATAAATTGATACACTACCGCTGCATTTACAAACTTTGGTTGGGTCAATACAATATTATCATATGTAAATTTCTTGTTAATTAACCAACTATAATAGTTGTAGACCCAACATTGGATATTTATTGGCAAGTTGTCATAACTTTTTCACACTTGGTACTATTTTGGGAATTTGCAGACAAAATTGGATACTATTGGCCAACCATAAATGCTACTAGGGAAAGTATAATTAGGTCCGTTGTTTTAAAATAATATTACAAAATAAAATTAATTTTCTTCTTAGTTATTTCATTTTTACTATAACAATGTAAAAATTATATTATCCCTTAATTATATTAATTATATCCCTGTAATACAATATCGCGAAAACGTTATTAAATCCCAAGTTTTATACTTGTAGTGGTAATATCGTAAAAGCGATATATATTAATTAAAATTCATTATTTTCTTTCTTTATATTTTGTGCAAGTCTAAAATATAAAAATAAATAATGAAAAATATTGCTAAACGGTGCCAAGCGCGACGAATTGTTTAGTTAGGAAACAAGGTGTGCGATTTAAGGGTGAAATCCACTCACCCACTGATAAGGCGGTTGCTGTTGTGGGAAGTAATAGTCATCGGCCATAACGTAGTCAGGACTATTTAGTGGTGTGGAGGTTAACCCAAGAAACGATCCGTTCTTGAGTTTCCTGTCTTTTCTCTTGCGATTCTGCTTATAATCCTGGAGTAGTCTGTCGACCTCGTTTTCATTTCCGCGTTTCGCGGCTTGCAACACTCTCACCAGTAATTTCTTCTATACCGAGAAAATTGCGATCGTTCGAAAAATCAATTACGCCTGAGGTACCGGTACTTGCCTTAAGTTCAGGAATTACCTGACGATTCACCTTTGCGAATTTTCCATGTTGAAATATTAAAAAAGAATGGATCAATTACCTTAATGTTACCCGGAACACGGTATCTGATTGCTAGGGCCTGCAATTCCTTGTACGATAATCTTGTAATATCGTTGCCGTTCATTTTTAAATATCGAGGCATTCAGCCGCAATCTTTTTCCTGGTTCCTGTACATTTCTGATATGGCCGATCATGAAATTCGTCTGCTAACCGAACCACGCGAGTCGCGTCTTTAATTTCCGCAGGTTTTCCTCTGTTTAACATTGATCTGTGAAAAGGGGATCGATCCGATTCGATCGCGAATCGGACGAAGCAGCGGGAAGATCGTCTGTCCTTCTCGGTATTGATTGATTCTTTATTTAATCGAAACAACTATCTCCACCGTTAAAAATCATACGATTTATCGGTTGCGAGCTCTATTTAACTGCCATCTGGAAATCAACGTAAAAATACGATACTAACGATCGATAATATTTGAATCCTTGTTATCCGCAAATACCAGAGATGGGGCAGTTTCGCAAATTCACGATAGATTTAATTATCGACCTGATTTCAAAGATGGCTACTGTTTCTTCGCGCTTGTCCCGAGACGCCGGATGTTCCTTCATTAAATTAAGCAGGTATGGAATAGAATTTGTTATATGAGACATATTTTTCATATATTTGTTATACCGTTAACCGTATGGTAAATATAACAGCTTACGTTACTGTTTCTTTGGAATCTGATCAGGGTTTGTTACAGTAAAATAGTGTATAAAATCTTTAGCAATCGTAAACAACTGTTTACAATTATTTCTGATAAAAGAGCAAGGCCGGAGGGACATTTGGAACATTATAATACAAGTCTCAAGAATATCCTGTTCATCCTCTTTCATCCCATGTCGATCCCTGGCCCGAGGGCCGGTGCATAAACATCCGCTACTACTTGTTGTGCACCGACAATGTTTTGGCGTGGCTAGCCGTGTGCGGTTATCAACGATCAACACGAATTAGGTGAATACATCCGGTTTACGACGACCAGGCGTTTGGCTCAGTTTCAATTGATGATAGCGGCACAGCATCTCTTGCTGCTTTATATCATGTTTACACCACTAAACCATCATGCTCTAGTCGTTTCCAGATAATGCTCCTGTTGCGCATGCAGAGCAACCGGCCAAATTGTCGACGAATAATTAGGTCCACGAGATCCTCATTGCTAAGGAACGGTACAGCTAACTAATAATCGACCTTCCATAATATGATTGCAATTTATAATCCAGTCAATTATTCGAGAGGTTAAAAATCAAGTACCGAAAGCTCAAAACAAAAACGCATCTAAACGCGAGTAGGGTTAGATAAGTTAGCGCTCTACCTTAACCTCAAATTATCTTGTTTTTTTTTATTTTACTTCAGTAATTTATACATAATTATCATTAGATTAAAAATTATTTTCGATTTACAAAAACTATTAAAAGTAACTACAATTAAAAATTTTTATTTCGAAGATGCGTGGTAGAATACAAATTGTTGCATAACAGATTTCTTCAATGGCTCCTCAGGCGACACCAAAAATTGCTGTATTATTATTTAAAACAACGTTTACCTCGTTACGATTGCATTTAAGAATTTGTTTAATAATAATAGTACGAGTAATGGTAGTAAATTAAATTTCCAAGAAAGGAAATTAACCGTGTACAATGAAACTATTCTAGAATAAAGAATAAAGAATAAAGAATAGAGAATAGAGAATAGAGAATAGAGAATAGAGAATAGAGAATAGAGAATAGAATATCTCGATGTTGGAATTAAAATTGCTTGAAATGCAGAAGGTTGAATAAGATGGCGAGCTTCTAAAAGATTCAACTTCTTGTTGTTGAAACATTAATTTTCATCTTGGTTGAACAGGCCAGGGTTCCAAGGGTACTGTTCATTATTTTATCATTTCTCATCCACCGGTAGTAACTCAGGTGCTTACTATTTTAGGTGAATTCGCGGTAAAGAGAAGGCAGCGGCCAACAAGTAGTATAGTCGACCGTGCAGTAGAAAAAATCGCGTAAGGTCAGACCACGGACGTTCAGAAGACAGCCGGCCATTCAGGACTGAAAATATTCGATCCGGAACAAGTTTAGACGAAGATTCCTGCGATAGCGACACCAGTAGAAAACCGTGAACATCTTTCATCGTCGGCAGAAGCATCTTCTGTTTAAAATTTGCGTCTTTACTTAAGCATCGCGATAGTTATCCGTTGTTCAGATGTAAAAGCGACTGTTACATACTCGCGTTCCTTGCAGTCTATTGTTTGGTCATCGATAGAGCTACGGAGAGCTTTCGCGAGGCTTTTGTTCAAGGCGGAACGACCGCTTTACGACGTTCTCGCGCATTAACGCGACCGTCCGTTATTCGGGAATGGTTCCTCTGAGGCGATTTCCTTTTCTGTGGACGAGCTGGCTTCCTTGTAGCCCTGTACACCTGTTGGTCGAGGAGCAGGCTCGTTTTCGAGTAGTGTACACGCCGGGGTAAATTAAGTTTCGTTTGTCGACGCGCTTGTTGCTATAGTTCTGCGATCGTTTTAACGCTTTGACTGTCGCATCACCTGTATGTAGGCGATGGCATTATTTTTACTGCTTTTAACACGTTAAGCGCCACGCCGGTCCCTAGGGACAGAAATTCGGCGTGGCGCTTAACGTGTTCAAGAGGAAGGTTTGAGGAAGATTTTCGCGTTTGAATCATGTCGATAGCTGTAATAGTTTGGCCGGGGCACGACTTCAAAGATTTGCC
>CM052098.1:1385334-1425740 GCA_028453745.1 Agapostemon virescens | reverse complement strand
TGTAAATTAAATAATTTGAGAAATTAATTAATCACTAGTCTGCGTATATAGACGATTTGAAATGATTTCAATCGAGACAATGATCTTGCCCGTCTCTGAACTACGAGACCTTGTCGTTGAATATCATACCTACATATAGATATTGTTGGCGTCTTCTCGGGGCATTCTAAAGCGATATTTTACCGTGTACAAACACTATCATCGAGCCCGTTGAATTTCTCAAGTTTATTGTAAAAGTCTGTACCATAATATATTCGAGGGTGGAACGTGGAACCACGTTCCCGCGTGATTGTAAATGTGTAAGAGATATCGGTTTCCTTTTGATTGCTCTTCAACATATACATATATAAATATATATATATATGAATATATATATATATATACATATATTTGGTACAACCCGTGCCATTCAAGGAATCGATTGATTTACTAAATTGGTACGTCGCATACATCCGCGTTCGTTATTATGCTGTACATTATACGCAGGAATATGATCGAATGCACATGCACATCGAATTGAATGTCTTCTGACTTTTTATAAGTTCATTAAAGGTACAGAATTGCTAAGCGAATCGATAGTCTGTCATTCCAAGGTTTCTGGCAAAGGCTGCGAATTTTTTTATTGTTTCTAACATTTTTATTCCAACGTAACATAGTCTTTTACATTATAGTAATATTGGTTCTAAACCCTTCACCCTTGTGCAGGCATCCATGCATTCCTTCTTTTCTATTATTATAATAATTTCTTACTCTCGACTGGTATGACGAACCCGTTTTAAATATTCTTTATTTAAACATTTTTACATTGATTTATTCTGTCAAAATATTTCTGCAGGATAGTAGGATAAATATTTAAGCTTTTCAATTATTTATCCATTTCGGTCGCCTACGCAATGGATAAGCAACGAGGTAGGTAAAGAAGAGTTCATACAGTACTCTTTCCCTTCGAACCGATATTGTTTGCAGTTTTGCAACCGGTAAGAAGAGGTTGCTATAGTCAGTTTTGGAAAGCTAAGTTGGTAAGGCAGTGGCCAAGAGTCATTCGATACCAGTAAAGTCCTCGTATAAAGAGTATATGACGTCGTCAGACACCTTGAAAAGGATTGTGGTACTTATTCAATGACGTCATTGTAACGGTCGCGCTGTAGTCGTCTTCACAGTCACCAACTGACTTCTTGACCATTTGGGCATTTGCAAAATGTTTCCTTTTCCTATGAACATATAAATATTTTAACCGCTACGAATAAAGTTGACGGTTGTTACTTCCAAAACTCGTGCACGTACAAATTCGATTTGAATATGAAAGCGAATGCGAAAGATTAGTATCGATTGCGCGCTACAGTGGCGTGGCGACATCTTTCCCAAAAATAAGTAACCATTATGGCGTTATCTACCCCGCAAACAAATTTTTCTCCTCTACTACTCTACTACTTGCGTCACTGTGTGCACCTACGTCATTTGGTTTTTACGCGGCCATGTCTTCTTTACGTCCAGTTACCCTGTTCAAAGTCACGAGGTGTTTATTCTTGCAGCTCGTCTGTAAGCGCAGCCGTACAAGCAATTTACGAGACGTATTTGTGTTGACGTTGCTATAGTTCATTTGCCCAATTTTAAAGTTCGATTAAGATTTTTATCACAACCCTATCTGATAACTGTGGAAGAATAATTCAAGCTGATGTTCTGCCAGGAAGGAAACGTTCATGGTTACATGAGAGACCATACGAAGTTTCTTCACGTGAAAGCGAACACAATATTGGACAGTAGATCTCATAGTAATTAACTAATACCTAACAGAACCATAGGATAATAAGGTCTACATGTTGAATAAAATGGTTCGAATAAAGTGGTCGATAACGAAGAGTCCAAACACCGTCAAGTAAGTCACCGTTTATTAGCGAAAAAAAAGATTGTTGTCTCTTCATCGAATATTTTGATTTTAGAGTTCACCTGCAGCAAAAATGGCGGCAGCTTCGAATCATCACGAAATCTTTGTTTTATAACCACTTCTTGAACTGGAGTTACATCTGTGATATTTTGTTAGAACCAATGTTTGTCTTTGTGGAGATGTTCATCACTTGTCTTGGACCGGTAATTACTATCATAATTAGACTGTGGATCTTCGTGCAAATTCCAACAAACGTATTTAATTTCAATAGAAGTATACATTTCATACAAGAACAGGTTTTATGATAAACACAGAGTAAAGTTGTGATGAGTACGTAACAAGATCCATAGTCTAATAGTAGTCCTTTATAGATTCAACACAAATAGTTGGTTAAAATCTCTATAATTATGAATGAATTTCGTATCGGTCACAATATATTTACTATGCTTTGCAGTTCACAGGTGTTTGTAGTAATGGTAACTCTTTTAACTGCGTACATTGTGTACATTGCCTATTACATCGGTCTGCCTTATTGGTGGGAGAAGAGTCCGGTGATGACAATAATTCTCCTAGTGATCGGAAATTGGTTGCTGGCGAATGTCTGTTTCCATTATTATATGGGTGTTAATGTCCCGGCTGGCTACCCACCGGAAGGTGGCATTATTACAGAGGCTGTGAGCATTTGTAAAAAATGCATTAAACCAAAACCACCCAGAACGCATCACTGCTCTGTGTGCAATAGGTGTATTCTTAAGATGGATCACCACTGTCGTATCCTTCTATCTAGAGTTGTATTAAGCTTAAACATCGAATTAACATTTCTGTAGGCTGCTATTAGATATGTGGAATGAATTAAATATTTATTCTTAACCATCTATTCATACCACCTTTATAAAACATTAAAATAATTTAGCATAAGAGAATAATGGATTCTCTGAATCTTAAAGTGTATAATATTAATTCCACTATCTTTGAGTAAACTGAAAAATTGTGAATGTCACGCATCTGTCGGTAGCAAATTCGTTCAAGTCATAAACTGCACAGTGGACTTTTCTTAGATAAATTTCTTGACTTGCAAAAAACAGCGTGGCTGAACAACTGTGTCGGCCATTACAATCACCGGTACTTTTTCCAGTACATGGCTTTTATGGTATTAGGTATAATATTTATTATGCTGTTTGGTGTCGAAATAGCATATCAAGAATGTTTTCCCGCGCAAGATCCAGATCTGGACGGTCATCCTGTACGGATCAATAATTCCGAAATCATACCTGTGGTAATTGCCTGCACAACTGTGTTCATTAGAAACGTGTCTTGAACGAACCAGAGTAGTACAAACTCGGTACCATATTGATTTCAGTCCGAATCTTTGGATCATTTGAGCGAGGATGAGATAGCGGAAATAGCTAAGCAGGCTGCTGACACGAAAACTAAGGAATGGAGGCGACAACTTATCAATTTCGCAGCGTTAATTTGTGTACCGTCTTTCGCCGCCTTAGGAGTGTTAATGTGGTGGCACGGAACTCTTATCACTAAGGGAGAGACGAGTATAGAAGCGCGTATTAACACTACGGAAGCCGAGAAGTGTAAAAAACTTGGGAAAGTCTACGAAAATCCGTACAACTTCGGCATGGTGGAGAACTGGAAGTTGTTCTTAGGAATAGTGGACAGGTAAAAGAAAATTCATCATCATTGATTAAATCACGTTTAATACGATCATCCAATAAATAATGTTATTCCTTCTTCCCCGATTATAGAAGCTGGTGGTATGTACTTTTTCCATCGAATCATGGCCCATACGGAGATGGACTTACATGGAGAATCATTCATGATGAAAAAATCTTCTAAGTGTAATTTTTGTGCTGTACATACTGTGATGCACGCATTTATTATTTTCGACAGTCACGAAGAAGCTATTAACTATTTCTGCAGATTTCTAACATTTCTAGTCAAAGCTACAATCATTTTAGCTTCGACAGTACATTTACAAATTTTTCTTCTCGTTCTAACAGAGGCAGAGAGAGAGAGAAAGAGAAGGAGGGGGGAATAATAATTTAACAATATCAACAGAATGCTTTTTAAAATATTCCGGAAAAGTTTTTTCACTATTCTTGAAGATG
Organism: Agapostemon virescens; assembly: GCA_028453745.1. Taxonomy (NCBI): domain Eukaryota; kingdom Metazoa; phylum Arthropoda; class Insecta; order Hymenoptera; family Halictidae; genus Agapostemon; species Agapostemon virescens. The sequence continues at coordinate 1,421,735 of CM052098.1, read as the reverse complement.
TACTCTTTATCGTACCTCTAAGAAACGTTATATCATTCTCTCAAATGTACATTACAACAATCTTACTATTAAATGTATTTTAAACTTTTAAATGTTGAGATCGATTGGGTCGATTGCTAAAGAAATAAACGAACTTTTTTATCTTTGCAAAGTGAGGCGTACGTTTATGGCGGGAATAGAAATTCACGGCCAAACGATATCCTCTATCCACTTAATGTAATGTGAGACCTTCGTGTACACTCCAGGCTTGTTTGGGAACGCGCAACCTTGTCCATAGCTAGTGATACCAAATACTTCGAAGAGACATCGGTTTTCCGGATGAATGATCTGTAACGGGCCTCCCGAGTCTCCTACACAAGAATCCTTGGCCCATCCACCGACAGGATCACCGGCACAGAGCATGTGCTGCGTGATTCCTTTTGGTAGTTGTGTCGATGGTCGATAGGATGATATGCATTGTATGCTATCCAGAATCTTGAGCTCGGCTTTCTGCAGCGTGTCGCTTCCTGTTTCTTCACCTGCAAACGTTTGTCCACTTAGAAGAATTCTTCGCGCACATCAGTCCACCTCATTGAGGGGATTAATTTCGTTAATCATGAATTTTTATCAGAGAAACCATTGAACCTTTTACATTGAGATTTTGCACACGTATTCATTGGTATTCGAAGTGCGCGTGATTTTTGCAAGTAGGAATAATCAGAATTACATGAATTACAATAAAAATAAGAACTAAACCTACCAAATTCAGTGTCACCCCAACCGGTAACCCACGCTTCCAACGGCACAGTGTCGTACTGTACATGTAAACAAGCGGGCCTAATGTTTTTACTGAATTCGACTGCTTTGTCCAACTTTATTAGAGCTATGTCGTTGTACACCGAAGGAGACTTGTAATCAGGATTTCGGATAATCTCGGCCACTGTTGCCGTAATACCGCCTTCCGTGTTCTGTAGACTATGGAAACCAAGGCGCACGTTTCTAGGGCTTTTTCCAAACCATGAAGGAACATGTAATTAGATAAAGGCATCAGTAGTATCGGTAGTTAACATTAATCAGCATAGGGTCTGTCTATTCAATAAGGGAGCAAGCATTTACTATTACTCATACAGAAAACTTTTCTTAATTGATCACTTATTGGTGTTTTTTTCCTTTAATACAAGAGAAATCTACAGTTTTACAATTAAACCAACAGAAATTGTATTGGTTGGTACCTCGGACTATCAATACAATGAGCTGCTGTGAGCACCCACAGAGGTGAGATGAGTGAACCACCGCACATGTGTGTGTACGTTCCATTTCTGAGTATGCCTAGGGAAACCTGGTGAGGAAATTCACCAGGAGTGGCATCCTCACCTCCGACAACAAGCTCATTCGAATCGGTACACTTGTCACTGGTTACTGTGACCACCGTTGGATCGGCAACCAATTGTAACACGGATATCTTGGTAAAGATCTGGTTTATATACTGGTTGCACACTGAGGCAAGCAATTAGAAGATTAAAACGGCCATTATCACACAATATAAATTACTCTTACTCGCATAGGAACACTCACTATTTTCTGCCTTTCTTTTTGGCCTTACAAAGATATTTGATTTTCCAGAGAGTTTATCGGATACATTGTTATCGTTCGGTCTTGCATCAACACCTGGACGAATTGTAAAAGGTATTGCAGTACTTTCCATGCTATAATTAAGAAGCTGTAGAACATGATCACCATTGGTTGCTCCTACGATCTCTGTGATGTTATTTACAGATGTACCATGATTCTGTCTTATGTTATTGTTAGCAGGGGATAGAGTGATAACAGGAGATAGAGCGATAGCAGGTGATAAGAAAATGTTATTCCAGTTTATAATCGAATCACTACCCTGTAAGAATTGGTTGCTTTTGCTACTTTTGTTTAGCTGTGTGTTCTGAAGAAATGGGTTTTTGCTAATGTTATCGCTCAATTTCGCATAAGGTTTCTTTCTCTTTGAGGTCCCTAAAAAAAGAATGTATGCACCTTAGCACTAATGGAAGCGAAACGATCGATAAGACGACAGAGAAAAAACGATTAACGGTATACAATCGGTGAATAAATACACATGGCGCTATTATTTACAAAGCAAAGCGTATTAAAACACTACAGCGTACATGCGGATGAATTAAAATCGTAATGCGATTTACCTGAATGTTTGGCAGCCAGCACTGACACAATTAGAACAAACAGAAGTATTGAGAGAACGTTTTTCCGTTGCAACGGCATCGTGTCGATACCGGTTGAGACAGATCTTTTTCTGAGACCGGAATCGGTTGGAATGTAAAAAGGAAAAAGGATCGTCCGCTTCATCGACACGATGATAATTAACCGCATCATTTGCCGACTGTTTGAGTGATGACTCGTGCTTATCTCATTTCATCGATGCTCGTTGGAAAGTTTCGATTTGAGGAAATCATGATTCCTTCGATTTCTCGATTTATAGATCCATTACCGATACGTAAACACGTCTTGGAACGGCGTTCAATTGGCCACCGAAGTATCCCGATTCGTAGTAGAGATGGGGTAAAGCTCGTCGCGATCTTACCAATGCAATCAAAATAAACAAATCTTATCGTTTACTAAACACCAGCGAAATTATTTCAAAGCGGACTTTCTCGCGAAAATTTTTTGATCGACAAGTCAAAGTCGTGATAAAGTGATCTGCGAAAATAGGAATTGATATCGACAACCATAGTTTCGTTAACATTGCAGGATAGAAGTGGGGCGAACGGCAATCATGCCCAGCAGGATGTTCCATGCGTACTTTCTTTTTCGAAAACCGAACGGACTTAGGTTTCGAGACTTAGATCTCGTAATCACGAGTTTCGAAATTGCATTTTTCTAGAAAGAAAACGTCTACTTCTATTTGTAAACAGTTTCTGGTGCGTTATCGACGACGGGTTAGAAAAATTATAATCGCTCAACAGCTGTTAGAGGAATATTCCCAACGGTCGAGTGCAACTTTATTTTTTCCTGATCGCATGGTTGAAAATTGTGTTTGAGATTTATGTAACGACTCTATACTCACGCATACAAATAAGAGAAGATCATTAAAAGAAAACCTGACGTGCTGTCGGCGGCGGCTCGTTCGCGTTACTGGCGAGGATTACACTTTACACCTGGAATACGGCGGTTTTCATTGTCTCGGAGAAACCGGAATTTCCGTAAAGCCTTGCGCGCCGATTTTTAGCGGAAAACGGGAAACGCGTCGCGGAAAATCTTTATGCAAAACAATGCCGCACCATCTTACCCTCGACCCTATGACCCATCAACAGAATTATACAACTAATAATTAACGTTCGACTATCTGCCGCTCCGGTTGCTAAAGCAGCCGGTATACTACCATAAATAGCTCCAATTTCTAACACAAAGACAGATAATAATTCGCATAATAGCGCCGGACCATATATAAGATGAGTTACCGTGTGAAATGAGATCATCCATTCAGTCGCACTGATAAATCTCTGTGTTCGAAGAGCCAGTCGTTGCGGTTCTGTAAAGGATGTACCGATACGTGATCTTCCTTTTTATTGGCCTAATCGGGAGCTTGAACGAGATTCACGCGGACTCGCCGAGGGTGGTTGTCGTTGGTGCAGGTGCATCCGGAATTGCAGCTGCGACAAAGTTGCTCGAGAACGGAATCGACGATGTCCTGATCCTCGAGGCTGAGGACAGAATCGGCGGCCGGATCAAGACCATCCAGTTCGGTGAGTATCTCGCAAGATTATCTAATTCGAAGGTATTTTTCTCAAACCTATTTCTTGTAAGGTTTCAAGGTCACCGATATTTTTCTTGGTCGGTAATATGTCCTTTTCTATCACAAAGGTAACTCAAATTGTAACGCATCCAACGACTCTATATCATGACCTTATGTAATTCTTCTGGTTTGTTTCTAACACTCAAGGTCACTGCAAAGCAATGTTTTGGGTTGTCCGGAAAGGTCGTGCCGATTTTGACGGAAGATTGAAACACAGTGCCATTCTGTTCCGCAACCTTTCTCCATCTTTCGGGCAACTTCACGCAACAAAACGCATGTCATTTGTTTTCAGACCTGTCTTTGTGCCATCTTCCGAAAATCGAACTTTCCGGACATCTCAATGGTGTACAGTATTCAGAGAAGATATGAGGAAGTAGACAATTTTTATGTTAGAAATCTATAATTAAAAATCTAGTTATCTCGCAGTGATAATGCAGTTCCGTTTAGAAGAATCCCGATGACCTTGACATCCCGTTGACTGATCTTAAGGTGAATTCGTTTCTCGCTACAATGTTTTTATTTCCAATTATAATTAGAGCCTTTATGTTAGATAGAAATCTATAAATCTATAACTAGAAATTTAGTTATATTGTAATGATAATGTAATTCCGTTCGGAAGAACCACGATGACCTTGATATCTCGTTGACTGATCTTGAGACGAATTTGGTCCTCGCTGCAATTTTCTATTGCCAATTACTCATAAGTACAGGCTTTATGCGTTTAGTTGACGAAGTTAACTTCTTTTGATTTTTGTAGATGAGTATTTGGTCGACGAAGGAGCGCAATGGGTTCATGGGGACCAAAACAACGTGGCATACGACATGGCAGCCCCGTTGAACCTGACAGACCCTTCAGATACCTTTATTTTCGAGCTGTTTGCATCAAACGGCTATCAATTCGATCCTAACATCGTGACCAACATCACTAAAATTTTCCTGGAGTATTTGGAGACCGACTACCATACTTCCATGCAACATTGCAACGCTTCCGTTGGTGAATGCATAGGCGATAGGTACGAGAAGCAAGTCAGGGATCTACAGACCTTCATGCTCATTGTCCATTCTGATTTGCAAATTGTATAAACCTAACAAATTCGATACTAATATTTGTCAACGGTGCATATCCTGAATGTGCAGCTCAGCGAAAGTAAAGAGTTGGGTCGAACTGGATCCAGGTATCATTCTACAAGGTTTGACGAGGCTTTCGCCTTTTTCTAACATAAGACAAACCATATTAAAAGTACTATAAATGTTCACGCCTAGGTACGTTCAGAGATGCTAACATTTTGAATGCTCAGCGCTATTATAAATGACAGCTCAACCGAGAAACGCGACATTGTTAAAGAATTAGGCAATATTGGACCTACTTACAGTCTTCTAAGCATTAGACTCTCCCCTTTTTCCTAGTACAGTTACGCTTTTGTTACGAGATTATGGAACAATAACGGCCGGAAGTGTTTAGAACGACTCTAAAGACTTTTAAATGACGAATTTTCGTTCCAAGTCCACTGGTGGTACCACGTCATACGTTTAATTTGCTTTGTTAGAGTAAAAGAGCGCCTCGCCGAATATCCGGAACTGAATAACACAATGCAAGAGCAATTACTGTGGGTCATGAATCTGATGCTGACGAGCTTGGACCCAGGGGACAGTTGGTACGATGTTGCAGCGCAGGGCTACGACGAGGTCGCGGGAGGAGACCGTGGTATCAATTGGAAAACGCGTGGCTACAGCACTATTCTGGACATAATGATGGTTTGTATCCTAACGACCAGGATCTCTCAGGTCTAAACCGTGCAGTTTCTTCACAGAAAAAGATCCCTAACCCGGAGGAAGAACTACCGGTAATGAACAAAACGATCCTGAACGCTGAGGTGACCAAAGTAGACTACTCGAACGAGGACGGTACGGTAAAACTGACAACGCAAGACGGCAAGGAGTACGTCGCCGATCATGTAATCATGACACCTTCGTTGGGAGTGTTAAAAGCTGACTATGAAAAGCTGTTCACCCCGCAACTTGGGGACACGAAGATCACGGCGATCAAAGTACATACACATAGTTTTAAATCGATAAATTGTTAACCCTTAGCATTCAGGCAACGCTGTTAATTCCACTGTAAACTGTGGATCTTTTGCATGACTTATTATTAAAATTAACATTGGCTTCTTATAATCAACTTGGATAACTTTTGTCTTGCATAAGAATTCGCAGTTTATTAATAAATTACTAAGCTGTTTATACGAGCAGATTGGTATGTTCTCGTTGAATAGTTCCGGGTCAATAAAAAGGGTTAACAATTTGCTTGCCAGAGAGATTTTTACAGTACGCGATTCGTTACTTAGACTCAAGGATTCGGAAACGCTTGCAAAGTGCACATACTCTTCAATGACACTTGGTTCAACCCGGAGAATATAAAGAACAAGGGGCTGCAGGTTCTGTGGACCGAGGATGAGCTGGCATCTTTCGAATTGAATGTGCGTATAAGATTTGCAGCGGTTAATGTCAGAGTATACTCATCTGTGCGTTGCCAGAATTAAATAACTCAACCTTTTAGGGACGACATCTAAATTGTAGCATTTGTAAACTGTAAATTGTAATTGTAAACTACCGTTTTAAATTGCAAATGTTGCACGTTGGGTCTTACGATCGATGCAAACATTTCTTATCTTGCATAAAAATCCGCAATCCAACGATACGCATCTGCTAAAAAACCAACAAATGGAACGTCGTCCCTGAAGCGTCAAAGGCATAAATAACTACCGCGGTTTTAAACGAGATCTTGCTGCATTTTCTAGCCGAAGAGGATGTGGATGCCTTACTCGTTGTGCTTCAACATCGTCGAGCACAAGCCTCGTTTGCTGATGCTGTGGATTTCCGGATTAGGCGCGCGATTGATCGACGATCGCACCGACGCAGAGGTTGCCGAGCAGGTCACAGAGATGTTGCACAATTTCTTCTCGAAGTCTTACAACGTCAGCGAGCCAGTAGCTATGATAAGGTATTATCAGCGGCGGCTCTTGAAGCGTTTTTTCTTCCGGCTCTTATCTCATGCACGCGTGTTAATGTTCCCCACAGGAGCAAGTGGCATCAGAATAAACACTTCCGGGGCACGTACAGCTACGCGAGCGTAGAAGCGGCGAAAGCAAACGTAGGTCCGAAGGAGCTAGCCGAGCCTGTGATGAAAAACGGAAAGCCGGTAGGTTCCTCTTGGGTTAGCTGTTGGTACGTGAGATTGAATCGTTCGTTGTTTGTCCACAGGTGATTCTTTTCGCTGGAGAAGCCACGGCTACGCACGACGGGGCAACGGTGCACGGCGCCATCGGAACTGGATGGCGAGAGGCCAACAGATTGATCGATCTGTACGCTAAAACTGACAGCACGACTGAACAAAGTTCGTGATCAAAACAACCGAAGAGGAAATAAGAATAATCAGACGATTATTGTAATTGATTATATTTACAAATATAGGAGCCATCGTCGACTTCGGTAAAATAACTGGCACCGCTGTGCCGTATCAAATATAACTTTCCTTTTTGAGCAAGAGCTGTGCGCGTATACGTATAATACAAGGAACATGTCGTCGCACGTATCTTCGATTAACGCCTAAATACGTGATGGCGTAGAAATATTTGAGCTTGCTTCACGCCGGTGTCGTAGGCGCCGTGTGTCGTCGAGAAGTAGTTGTCGCTGGTTGCCTCACCGGCCAACATCACCGTAGGCATCGCCTGAAACATAAAACTCATGGAATTCCACAATTTCGATCCTACTTTGAACGGTACCATCCGTGCTACAGTATTCTCTCCGTAAATCGTGAAAAAGATCTCTACCATGAGAGGCGGATCAAGCGTGGAGTTTCATTGATGAAAAACCAAAAATTAAGGAACTATGCTTTTCGAATTCAAGCACCTCTTCTACGACTGTAACTCTGCAGACCCGAAGCTTTCACATTTATGGAGAGAATACACATGATTCTCAGTTGCCCACGTTGTTGCCGCGTTTTCCCGACACTTTGCTCCATATGGGTTCGGCCAGAACCCCAGGTGTGATCCCACAATCGTCGCACCTAGTCGGTATATAGCTGTAGCTACCTCTAACGTGCGGATTCGAGTTCCATTTAGTCCTCAAGCACTTCTTCACCGGAGGTATCGAGTCGAGATTCAAAAATTGTTTCAACAGATTCTCGCAATCAGTTGCTACATCTTGTTCGCTCATGGTCTCGATGATGCGAGCTCCGTGGCCACCCACCCAACCCAGAAGAACACCTTCCCGATCTGGAAGAATATCGAATCCGGTCAGATCCCTTGTCCACAAGGTCTCTGCTGTACCGTTCATGATCTCCAGCTTGTCCTCCGGCCAAAGAAATTGGAATCCCTTCGTATCGCTGCTCCACCAAGCTTTGCCGAAGTCCAGAAAGACTTTGTTGATCAAACCGAATCCGAGATTCTCGATCGCCTGATTGAACGATTGCGGCAAAGCAGGCACGAACATCGTCTTGTAGTTGTCCTTCAGATAACCGAGTGAACTGGTGACTATCACGCAATCGGAGAGGATCCGAGTGTTGTCTGATAACTTCAATACAACAGGCGCCTCGAGGTCCTTGTCGATCACCCAATGCCATTCGATGGAATCCACGGCAGTGTTCAGGCGTAGATTTTCCTTATTCATACCGCTCGCGATGATTTTCGTTAGGCTATGATAACCGTTCCTGAATATGAGATTTTCGGAGCCACCGACAAACTGCAAACACACAAAATTTAACGATTGTATGTTTCATTGAACAGCCTTTGCAAGACAAAAATTCTTTGAACTTATTTTGCGGCGAGTCACATGAAATGTAGAATAATTTTCACCTTGAACTTGCTCCAGTACTTGGTGGACAAGTCGTCCAGCGTCGAACAAGCGTTGTCTATCACAAGAAATCTGAGATTCCAGTCCATCAGCTCTTCCTTTATGCTAGCCACAGCCGGAGGATCGTTCCTCTGCTTTAAATGATTCTTCAGTGCGTTCTTGAGAACTCTACCAAGATTCTCGGAATCTTTTTCAAGGTACTTCGTTTCGTTCTCACAGTCTTCTAGAGTGTTGTGAACGAGATCATATATTTCTTCAACCAAGGCCGCGTCTACCTTGACACCAGTGTTGCGCATGAACATGCCTTGGCCGTCTCGGAAGTCGATGTCGGAGATTAGGTCATTTTGGTTGCACAGTTCTCCCAATGGGCTTTGATCGCCGTGCAAAAATTGGGCACCACATTCTATCCATCTCTCGTTCCACGGAATCGATCGTATCCGACCACCGACCTCACTCTCGGCTGCAAAAGAATCCATTTATAATCAAATTAGTCTTTGACCATTCTTGTTATTTTTAGGAAAAAATAAAAATTTATATTTATCGCGTACGGACCTTCAAGTAACAGATAGTCCTTGAAATTTGCTTCCTCTAAGGTCCTCGCAGCAGCTAATCCTGCTATACCCGCGCCTACTATCACAACTTTCGTTCTTTCCGTTATTTCGCTTCCGGTATTCAACATCCGCCCCACTTTATTGAAGTTGTTTACTACTTGCTTTAACCAACCACACGTTCTACATGATTTGAATTGTGAGTTTTTTTATTACCATTTGATTGCAGTTACGCAAAAGTTTAGTACATGTAAATATATACAAATATAAATACGTATATAAAATAACAACTGATAAAAACAAAGAGACAGTAATAGAAAATATATCTCTTAGTTAACGATACATATATACATATAACCTTTAACCTTTTATATACATATAAACCTTCAACAAAAACCGCGTGTACCCGTTTTAAATTACCTCCCTGAAAGTAATAAAATAAAGAGAACATAAAAAATAAAATAATTTGGCACGTCGAATAGAGTTCACTCACGACCTAACACTGTTTATTGGAAATGATAAAAAGTGCATGTATAAGAAGCCATTGACCGTTGCTCGGATGTTGCAAAGCATCGAGTGAATTTATAGTATACCATCGTCCTTTAGGAAGAGTACATGTGGCTCTGGCTAGAGCTGTGACTTTAGTTGCCTGAGAAAAAGCAAGCTAATCAATAATAATATATCGCCTTGTTAGGGAAAGAAAGTTGGAGATTAGTTTCATTACAAATGACCGTTGATGATTATGACATATTATTTTCATGTAATGTTTTCAGCCTTTTACCCTAAAAGCAAACTGAAGCGTTGTGATAAAAGATAATTTGCAAATCAACGCATAATGAAAATTAAGATGATCAAACTAACGCTACGAATGTAGTGACGCGCAATAAAACACATTGATCTTGTAATTACTTGTCGTTTAATCATCCGTGTAGCCATTACTTGCAAGAAAAAATCCTTTATCACAGCTAAGACGAGTGATCGAGAAAATCTGTACTCTACCCAACAGCTAGTGATTACCGAACAGGCCTTAACAATTGAATGGTAATTAAAATGGTCCTGAATTTACCTACGGAAATCGATTATTCTGTCTGCCTCCCTGAGCCCAGTCTCAACTGCCCCGTGCACAGTCGAATAATAATGGTCGTGCGTGGCTTCTCCAGCGAATAAAATAATCTGTTAACAATTACGATACTTGATTCATTGTGCCAGTAGAAAATCGTCGAAAGTACGTACAGGTTTGTTATCGACTGAGAGGATCGGCTTCGCTAAATCTTTCGCCTCCACGTTTAACTTTTCGGACGTGATACTTCGGAAGCTATAGCATCCACGGAAGCGTTCGTCGCTGTACCATGCTGATCTATAAACAATGAACAACTACATCAGTGCTCCGGCATCAATAACATGTCGTAAAGAGACTATAAAATAATTTATACATGGATCCAAAGAAAGAAGTTTACAGTCTGGTTGTACATGATTACCTTAACATTTTATCGAATCGTGGGATATTATATGTCTTATCTAAAAACTTTTCCAACAAAAGCCATAATCCTGCTGACACTTCGTCATCGGACAGCATCTCCATGTGCCTCGCATACTTGCCAGAAATCCAGGTGGATAATATCCGCGGCTGATAGTCTACCGCGACAAATGCAAAAACATCGCACAGCCATTCGCATTCCTAGGTCACATATCAAATTCAAATTTAATATACTTGCGGAGCAAATAGCAAAACGCACACAGTTACATTAAATGCAACTTTACTTGTCCGTGAGACTCGAGAAACTCTTTCTTGTCCTCCTTGGACCATATTAAACTAAAACCAGCGCAATCCTCTGGCCACCATCGGTGCGGGAATTCGAGGAAAATTTTGTTCACGGTTCCGATATTCAGACCCTGAAAAATATATTATGTGTTCGTTTACGTGACCTCCTAATGGTTGCAACAAGCACTATACTTTTACCGTGCCTTTATCGCTTTTTTCTTGGACTCAGGCAAACTTGGTGTGAACATTGTGGCGTGCTTTTCTTTCAGAACTCCGAGAGAAGGAGTGAATATAACGTGACAGGCCGTATACTTTGTGCCATCCTTTGTCTTCACAATTATATTGTCACTCGATGTATAATCAATGTTAGAAACGTCCTTATTATATTCTACTTTCTCCATTATCGGCAGTACGTGTTTCGTATTCGATAGCCTCTGTAGAAAAATCAGTAAAATATACAAAGTGTTTTTTGTATAGACCAAATCTAGCTTTACTATGATTTAAGCTTTCAAAATCGCAATAATTAATTAAATGAATTGTATTAAAAGTAATAGAAGCATTAACGTGTCTACAAGTAATACCTTTAGAAGTATGTTTAAAAAATTGATGAATAATAAGACTATGGGTTTTATGCATGTATAACAGAAACGAGTAAGTACAATTTAAAACAGGGAACAGATTGAAAGAATTTAAGAACATGAGTGTGTTAGTTTTAGCCAAAATCATCGAAGCAAGCTAATCGTTAGTCGCGCTAACAGATAGCTCAAATCGCTTTAAGTAGAACGTACAGATAACAAGTCGAACAGCGTTTTGTAACCATGGTATTTCCAATTAAGTACAGCGTCTCCCTCGCATGTCCAATATTCTGTAATACCCTTTGCAGAAACGTCGAACCAAGAATCGCTGCATTGAATAGAGTTATCAAATTTGTGCAACCAGTCCAAAAGCTGCTCGGCTCTGTCTCGGGTAGTAAACGGATTCTTCTCAAAAATCTTATAAAATCTGAAACAAGAGAGTCCATTCGTTAATGGGATCGTATTTAAATTATAAATAAACCGGATACCGCTTTTACATTCACGTCATAACAGCTTCCGGAATATTTTACAACAATTTATTTTTAAACTATCGAATTGTTCATTTTGAGGAGCTTCTAATTTCGCGTTTAATCGAACGCGGTATTTCGTAGATTCTAAATTTTAGCGGTGAAACGAGCTCGCGTTGAGTCATCGACCTTGATGCGAATAGTGGTGGGAAAACTATAGTAGATGTGTTACAACTGGATTGTCAAGTCAATTAAAGATACGAGCGTACGTGCGTGTCTTGTGATGTTCTCAGCTTCTCGAAACATATGTAGTAATCTGCATAATTTTTCGAGACGTTCTCCAAATAAAATATATTTCCAATTATACCACGGAAAAAGCGTTGCGTTGCACACAAAGAGAGATAGTATCAAAACACATTTTCTCCTCCTATCGATTTTGTAATCATGTTTGCCAAAAGGTAAGACCCCCTGTCTTAACTACTGATCGAATGTGTAACCCAGGAGAAATACAGCTTAAATATAGATTAACGTATCTCAAAACGGCAGATAAGAATCTCTCCCCAAAAAGTCAGATACGACTGTCTTTGCAAAATTGATATACAATTTTCAGCAATGTTGATCCGGAATTAGAAAAATTGAGGAACGAAGTCGATGGTCCTCCGAATTTGGACACTGTTGCGTTAAATATCCAACGGGCCACTTGCCGAATTCATGCGTCCTACTTGTTCGAACAGATTGGGCGACCAACATTGCAGAAATTATGTTTACTCCTAAGTTCTACGGCCACGGGAAAGACATACAATGGCTGGCAAGAATTTGCAGCACACATGGGCCTGTCAATGGAACAAATACGTGTATGCATTTCCGAGGTGTTACTGTGTTTAATTAAAAACGTGGTTTGATTGTTGTTTAACGACCTGTTTCCTTGCAGTGCATAGACTACGAACTCAAATTCCTACAGGATCCTACATATTATGTACTGTTAGCTTATGTGCAACATGTTGATGCAACTATAGATAAGATTCTGAGTGCATTACAGCAAATGAATCGGTTCGATGTGATTAATCGGATAAAAGACTACATCTCCGACTTGTTGGATGCTATTCAACAGGAAACTCCAGTTTCTGGTACTCCAATCATTGACTCCAAAGTATAAATGATTTTATGTTCACTGAATGATTGGAACAATTGATATTCATGCAGATTCCACCATACTGATGACTAAAAGTATTCCAAGGGCTCCTTTGGTTTTAACTCCACTAAAAAGTGTACATGAAATGCAAATTAAAGTTCTAGACTCTAAAGAAGTTTCGCAAAACTCATTGAAAAAGGTATAAAGAGTATTCAGTAAGTTTAACTACAGGTAAAAACGTTGGATATTTTTGTTGGCAGATTAAACAATCGCACGGATGTATAGTTATGTTAACGTTTGCAGAAGATGGTCTAGCAACAGCACAATATATAACCAAAGTGTTTAGATCTCATAAACCACGGATTAGAGTCGTAATCCTTCAAGAACAAGAAGACCATGTGTACAGTAAAGCAGAAGAGTTTGTAGACGATTGTTTCAGACAAGTGAAGTAACTCTATCCATCTGTAACTAGAATGCTTATAAAGTTACTAATTTTTTTAAATTCTATCCAGGTACACTTCATTGTGCCGATATTAACCAAAGGATATCTGGAAAGGATACACAATCATGCAGAGATGTACATTGAAGATCAAAATAAATTAGATAATAAATATATTAAATATATATACTGCTTAATGAAGTATGAATATGTAAGAAATTCATGCACCAATCTCCGTGTCAGGTGTGGTTTCCTGTGTTCTTTACCTTCATATATTGATATGCTATAGCAGATGTAATGAATGTGTTTTCCTTTTAGATGCATAGTACCTGATAAAGAAGTTTACACACTATTGAGCGCGCATTTGCACCCAACCTTTCAAGCATGGTTCAAAGAAAGCTGCATCGATACATTCATCAATAACATTCTTTTACAAAAACATTCTAAATAAAATTTCACTTACTGCATTATAAAATATTCGCCATACGAACTTGCACTGTTTATGTCTTCCGTTGTATTCTCAGATATATCATAATATATCTTGAATGTCTCGGTGGCCTCTTCCTGCGGTATTATTGTACCCTTTGCGGTAACAAAGACATGTGCACCAATATCGTTGAAGCATCTTGAGGAGTTCAATAAGTGTTCCGGTGATGCAAGATCAAAAACAATATTTCCCTTTTCACCATGAACCCATTGTGCTCCTAATTCTACAACATTGTCAGCTAAAAAAACAATAATTTATAATTAATTAAGAGCGTACTACAAGTTTTTATAATTGTTATAATACGCGAACAATAAAATATTTTTAAATCCTTGGAGTATCTTTACTATTTTGAATTTTATCCACAATCTAGGGATGGCACTGAGAACAATAATTGTTAATTTGAAATTATTATGAAATTACGCTACTAAAATTAGAAAATCCTAATTGTTATAATAAAAAAAAAAAAAAGAGATTACAGTGAACACGTTGTTCAAAGTTCCTCGTAAAAATCTCGATCTATTTTAGTAATTGTTTATATATGAAAAAAAACGTAATCGAGTTGCATTTTACCGAAGACGAGCATAAATACATAATTTAACTTACAAAAGTCTACAGTATGTATTCTGCCACCGATTCGATTGTTTCCTTCCAAAATTGTTATGTTTTGTATGCCTTTCTCCAACAATCTGGCCGCCGCAGCAATACCAGCAGCCCCGGCACCAACAATAATAATTTTAGGTCCGTTGATCATTGTTCGTCTTGATGTTTTCCAACAAAGAAAAAGACTGCGGAAAGGTTTATTCGTTTGGTCGACGTTCACGCCTAAAGTACTTATAAATAATGTTTGTACAACGAGAAATATTGAGATAACCGTATCGTGAACATCGTACTACGACACGAGACGTACTATGTAATAAGTATGTATTGTTTGTGACATGACCCAATCAGACGATCGGATATATGAGTGATCTATAGCGTTAGAAAGCTCACGAAGCCGCAATGATCTCTGTTTATACCATTGCATTTGTTATCATATTCCTTTATAATTCTTTCGATTAACAACTATTTTATATTGTCTTTAGTTCGCATTCGTATAAAATTCCTGCGAGCATCGTTCGAGATCATGCGCATCTCTTAGAAAATATTGCAAACTACTAGAAAATTCAATTTGAAGTATTTTTTAATCCCTCCTTTTTATAATATTCGATGTTGTTAATAATATGATAATGAAAAATTTTAAATTAATTATATAACTCGACTCGAAGAACTTCGTTCGATCTATTGTTCCATCGAGAATCGAACCAGCCTATGCTACTACAATAACAAATTTTGAATTGATGAATCTCGACTCGAACAATTTTCTTCGACTTATTGGTGAATCGACGAGGGTTATCGAGTATCGAATCAGATGTAATAAAAATATTTACGAGACGCTCTATCAACAAATAAATTGAATATACATAATTTGTTTTTCGAAAAGTGATTAACGATTATGATATTTGTAAGGTGTACGCATTCTACAAATTAGTTTTGGAACATGTGTATTGTTTTGAAGTAGATAGTGATACAAGTTTCGTTGATTGTTAATATTGAACAATGGACAGAAGTAGGTAAATTTAAACGTATATATAATTTGACGGTATATATCCTTTATTTAAATATATTATCGGCTGCGAAATAAATAAATTCGCAACAATGTCACAAGAAAGGGACGAGCTACCTCGAAAGGTTAGTTTATCGATTGAATACATTTTTGACTACAAATCAGCTATTTGACTGAATTATAATTCATTTTCCCATGCAGAAGTATAGAAGAGAAGCAGGGAGGGCGGGTAGCCCTGTGGAAGGAGATGACGACTATGTTCCTTATGTACCGGTCAAGGAACGCAAGAAGCAGCGATTGGCCAAACTCGGTAAGCTTGGGCAACTCAAAGATGAAGCTGCTGCTGGCATCATGGGTAAAAGTAGCAGTGAAAATGAGAAAGATGATGCGGATGATGACGATGGACAAGTATGGGGTAGAAAGTCAAACATTTCCTTATTGGACCAGCACACAGAGTTGAAGAAACTAGCAGAAGGTATGTGTCTACTAAAGAAATCGTGTTTGAACAGAAAGTTAATTAATTTATGAAATATCTAGCCAAGAAAGAGAGTGCTATGGAAAAGCAATTGAAGGAAGAAGAGAAGATCTTGGAGAGTGTAGCAGAAAACAAAGCTCTGATGGGTGTAGCAGAATTGGCGAAGGGTATTCAGTATGAAGATCCAATAAAAACTAGTTGGAGACCACCAAGAGCAGTGCTAGCTCTCGGTGAACTGAGGCACGAGAGGCGCAGAAGAAAGCTTAGAATTCTGGTGGAAGGAGACGATGTTCCACCACCTTTGAAGAGTTTTAAGGAGATGAAATTTCACAGGGGAATCCTGAATGGTTTGGAGCAGAAGGGTATTGTTAAACCCACACCGATTCAAGTCCAAGGGATACCTACAGTGTTAGTCTCTACTCTATAAGCATAGATTTCTTCATCTGATAGAACACTATTCTAACTTTATTTTCTAAACATTGTAGATTATCTGGTCGTGATATGATCGGTATTGCGTTCACTGGTAGTGGAAAGACATTGGTATTCGTATTACCAATTATCATGTTTTGTTTGGAGCAGGAGGTAGCCATGCCATTTATAAGAAACGAGGGGCCATACGGTATGTATCTTCATATTTTTATCACTGAACGAGAGATTTCGACTGCTAAGGTGTATTGTGCTCATCTTTCTCTTGCAGGCCTTATTATCTGTCCGTCACGAGAATTAGCGAAACAAACGTACGATATTATTAGACACTATACAAATAGTTTACGCCAAGCTGGCTGCCCCGAAATCCGCAGCTGCCTGGCTATTGGCGGCGTGCCTGTGTCGGAATCCTTAGAAGTTATTAATAAGTATGTAAATTGTTAATACCCGCACCGTTTCTCGCTATTACGGGAATCATTTGAATACTGATTTAACGCATTTACAAAGAAAGCGAACAAATCGAATAGAAAAATTGAATGGCCCTATAAGGATTTAAGGATATTATATTTTTTTGTGTTGATTACAGGGGCGTACATATCATGGTAGCCACTCCTGGACGTTTGATGGACATGTTAGACAAGAAAATGGTGAAATTGAGCGTGTGTCGGTACTTGTGCATGGATGAGGCGGATCGCATGATCGATATGGGTTTCGAGGAAGACGTGCGAACAATTTTCTCGTTCTTCAGGGTAACCATTTTGCAATATTTTCCTGGGCTGTATGTTAACATTTTATCTTTATTATGAAATCGATGAAAAATTGCATACTTTCAGGGGCAAAGACAAACGTTATTGTTCTCCGCAACCATGCCGAAGAAGATCCAAAATTTCGCCCGCTCCGCTCTGGTGAAACCCGTGACGATCAATGTTGGTCGTGCCGGTGCAGCGTCGATGAACGTGATCCAGGAAGTCGAATACGTTAAACAAGAAGCTAAAATCGTGTATCTTCTAGAGTGCTTGCAAAAGACTCCACCGCCAGTATTAATATTTGCTGAAAAGAAGCAAGACGTGGATGCTATTCACGAATACTTATTGCTAAAGGGTGTCGAGGCGGTGGCGATACACGGTGGAAAAGGTATAGGGATCGTTGCAGAGCGATATTAACCCTCCGATTATGGAATCTCGAATTTATTTTGACCCAGAGTATCAAAATCATTATTTAATTACTTAGTCTCTACTAGAATCGTTTTAATTGTCTAAAATTTAGAAAATTGTCTGTTAACCGAAGGTTAATAATTTAGTCATTGGGAGATCAGTGGGCCCGCTACTGCTCTTGCTCCGTAGGGAAGGGATTACTTGACAAATTTCTGTGTCACAGATCAAGAAGAGAGATCACGGTCTGTGGAAGCTTTCCGCGGTGGTCGGAAAGATGTGCTGGTTGCGACGGATGTTGCATCGAAGGGTCTCGATTTCGCCGACGTGCAGCATGTCATCAATTACGATATGCCGGACGACGTGGAAAATTATGGTACGTTATTATATGTACGCGGGTACATTGAAGAAATAATATGTTCATTAAGGAGCTTTAAATTATGTTGATTACAGTTCACAGAATTGGAAGAACTGGTCGTTCGGGGCGCACGGGTATAGCGACTACTTTCATAAATAAGGCGAACGATGAGTCTGTGTTGCTGGATTTGAAACATTTGCTTATGGAGGCGAAGCAGAAGGTTCCGCCGTTCTTATTGGAGCTTTGTTCCGAGAACGAGAAGTACCTCAACTTGGGAGGTAAGATTTCTCGATTACTTTTACAGTCAATCAATCGACGATCAATTGATAAATCGCTGTATGCTTTAGACGAACGTGGCTGCAGTTATTGCGGTGGTCTCGGCCACAGAATCACGGAATGTCCGAAGCTGGAGGCGATCCAAAACAAACAGGCGTCGAACATTGGACGCCGGGACTATTTGGCCAGCAACGCGGCCGACTATTAAATCAAATATTACTTGTATATTTACTCTAGCTCTTTCGTCACACAAATTTACAGTTTACCTCGACTCGTACACAACGTTCATTAGTTTTCCGTACTTTAAGAAATATAAAACCTTAAAAATTTATATTAAGTTTTAAGCAAGATAGTTGCAAGAATTGGCACAAAGAAAGGGCTAGATAATTCCAAGTGTAAATAGTTTCTTACTGTTTTTAAAATAATTAGTTTGTAAACGAATAAAATGTATATCATGTTTGTTAGCTATTCACGCGTGTACAATTTTTTAAAATGTTTCGCAACCGATGCGTGTATGTTTTCGGCATTGATACGAGTTTGACAGTGGGATAGGAAGGCATTTTTCTCAGTGAATTCCCAAGATGCAAACGGTTGAGGACGAAAAGGAGTTGGAGAGGATCAAGGAGAAGAAGCAGGACGAGATGGAGAACCGTCGGCGATTGTTGTTGAAAAAAAGCGACATTAAGCACCGATTGCGTCGACAGCACATCGAGCGAAGGGCTGCAACGGAAGCGGAGGAGTTGCAACGTGCCAAAGAGGCCTTTGACTTGAAGTTACGTCGCGCAGAACGTGATGAGAAACTTGCTGAAGAGTTGGCGCTGCGCAAACGTAAATTCCCAAATTAACTTGTTTATTTACACGTTTATTAATATTCTAGTCTAGTCGTAAGTGGTATTAAATTACCAACTCATTATCAAGTTACTTCCTCGCACAGATTACGAGCAGCAGGAATTGTTCCAAAAGCTGAAGGCAAGGAACGCTCGTCCAATAGTTTCCGAGCACGTCATTCAGAATTTAGAAGTAAAACTGACGGAAGAGGCAGAGAAAGATGCAACGCGTTTCAACTTGCCCGACGCTTTCCTATTTCATGACGAAGTGGACCTAGAGCAGTTGCAGGAGAAGAAATTGACCTACAGAAGAGAACTGCAGAACCAACTGATTGACAATCGTCGCAGACAACGTGAATTGGAGGAAGAAAAGCATAGAGAACGCAAGATAATGGAGGAGGCTGGGGAAGCTTTGCGCCAAGAGGAGCTGGAGGCGGAGAAGCAAAAGAAGGAGAGGGCTGCTTTGCTGCAAGCCGAGAGAGACGCTTTTCTGAAGGCCAGGCAGATCTGGAAGAGCAAGCGGAGGGAAGTTTTGTTGCGGGAGCATGACGAAATTGAGAAGATCATTGCTGAAAAGTCGGTTCTGCAGAAAGAGGAATTCGAGAATAAAACTAATATTCATCTGGGAAAGGAAGCGATGGCGGAGAGGGTGGGGAAGCAAATCATGGACGCGGAATTCAAGAGAAGGGAACGCGAAAGTATTTGTCGGGACCTGTATCTGGCCGAGAAAGATAGCGAACTGGCCAATGAGGTGATTAGGCTGGCTCTGGAGAAAAAACGAACGGCAAAGGATCTCATGCAGGACATGGTAAAGTCCACAAAAGCGAGTTAAACAAATTACTCAATCTAAAATGTGAAGTTTGCTTAATCCGTAAACGTGAACGATCAAGACAATAAGTATAAGCATAATTACAATTACAGGTGAGGCATCGGAAGGCTGCAGCCGAGAGAAAAGCAAAGGAGGACGCGATCGACGCAGCTTTTGCTAGGTACCTTATCGAGGAACGGAAAAAGCTTGAAGTGGCAGAGAAAGAAAAGGAAGCAAAGCGTCGAGAAGAAGGTATACAAGCTATGGAACTATGGAAATACATATGCAAACTATGGAATACAGTTCATGGGACAATCGTCTTGCAGTTTTACGTTACGGAAACGAGCTGAGAGAAACTATAACGAAGAACAGAGTGCAATTCGAGGACGAGATCGCGCACAGGCGGATGAAAGTTAAACCAGAAAGACAAGACGTCGACAGTAAACGCGAAGACAGCGAAATCTGTGGAAGAACGCAAGTAAAATGTCATTCGGAGAGTGCTTTGGGCAACGCATAGGAATACAAAGACCGTCTGAAAGATACTCAGACTATTTCTACGTCTATTTATTGGTATACAGTTATATACAATGATGCGCGAACGGCGTCGTCCTCGCGGCTTTCGTGGCTCTCGTTATTTGTACAAAGTCCGTGTAAAAATACAGCAGCCCCATCTTATATAAGATACAAGTACATAATAAATAAACTGCGGGTGTTCGTGCAAATCCACGTGTCGAGCCGGGCTCGCCCGTGACAACTCGTTTAAAATAATGGATTAACGCTTAACTCTTAGTTGGTTTGGTGACAACGAATGCGATCAACGGATACGAAAGGGAACTAATAGTCTAACTACAGCTCTCTTTACATCCGGATATCTCGTCTCGGATTTTTCAATCTAAATCTCGAGTTATAACAAATGATCTGGATAGTAAGAGCGCTAATTTTAACAAATGTTCTAACTATATTTCGTGGCGAAATAACGATTAAAACTTGCGAGAGACCAACTAAGGGTTAAATCGAAATCGCATTCGGATTTTGCAAAATTGTTCACGGTAATGGTATACAGTATAGATGCAGAACACCCGCAGTCCAGTGATAAATTAACAGTCGCGCCTCGGGCGTGTTTCAACTAGAGAAAAATCGGATGGGAACCGGTCGAATGTCTCCGTTCCACCGATCGGATTTTTCTTGGCAGTCGGGGAAGCGTTCCCTCGGGATCGTCAGCGCTACAACTGTCGCTTCCGGTCCCGGGAACCCTCCCGAATCACGAATACATCCCATTCACACTGGCTTCACTTTAGCGGGGAACGGTTTTCTTTTTTTTTTCGGAGCAGCGAAATAAACGAGCACCCGAGTGGTCGGAGGGATGACTATAAAATGTACGAACGTTAGTTTTGTTTCCTCGGCGAACTAGCTAAGTCTCCATGGTCGCTCTTCTTATCAATCGGTCGTTAACCGAGGAAAATCGACGCCCGCGAACAACTGATTTTCACACGTTGGAATTACTAAAATTAGTCTGCGGAGGTTTATGCAAATTTAAATCGAATTCCACTGTTTTCGCGGAACAACAAATGAACGAATGTCTGGAGCAAAGGCGTATGTGACGAATTTTTTGAAATTGACTTTTGTCTCCGTGTAAACAGTGCCAAATGCGATGTACAAATTACTTTTGTTGAAAAAGTTTTTTAGTACTTAACAATGATTTTTCCTAAATATTTACGCTAGTTTTCATTGCTACATCGAGAGTAACAAATTGTTCTTCACATCTTGTAAATCTCACAAAATGTAACATATGCTCTTCTACTAGACACTCATTTAAATATTGTTACATAGTGCTAGCCTCTTTGCACTCCGTTAATTTTACAAGCGTCGATAACAATAATCCAATCTTCAAACGAAAGTAAACAAGTTTAGAAGTGAATCGAATTGTTCCTGCTGGACAGAATTGTTTCAATTGTGTCGCTGCAAGATGTACTGGTTAACGATACGAGGAATGATCCAGAGTGCAAAGGGTTATTTTTTTTTAAATGCGTTCTCGTCGCATAAAGATCCGCAGTTCAGTTATCACTGAGATCGTGGAAAAGAAAATGGTCTGATCGTTTCCTCGTGGATCTCCTACGCGATTTACGATAAAAACGGATATGCTGGGCAGTCAAGTATTATAATCTACACCTAACGCTGGGATCTGTATGTCTTCGGGCGGCTCTGGCCTATTATACAGCTGCTCGTTACTGCAGCGAACTAAATAATCGTCTACCTAACAGTTCTCATGGATGGGTGGGGGATAACAATTGAACAACAAGGGTGTCAGGCGACATGGCCACTGGCGCAGAACCGGCGAAGTCTCCCGGAATGTAACACAGATCGGTCTTAAAAGTAAAATCACATTTCCTTACGCAACCCATTCGCCTACGTTGACTCGCGCGTTAATTGCTTATTGACACATTTCCTCTCATTCCTCTTTCTCTCTCTTGCTCTCTCTCTCTCTCTGTTTTAATTTATTCCTAAAGATTTCTGACGAAACAAGGGGGAGACCATTGAACGGGAAAAAGACGTTCAAGGCCCGTTCGAGAGAGTATTTCTAACTAATTGCTTAGACGGTATTTTAGGCCAATGGGTCAATTAAGTGGTGGCCACGCGCGCGCGGCCGCTATACGTGTAATTAGTAAACTCGCGTAACATTAAAATCACATATCCTTACGGCTTAAGTACACGCACACGCACGTATGTATAGACACAAGCGGACTCTGTGTTTGCTCGTTTCGCATCGCAGCAGCCGGCTCTAGTCGGAGATGAGCAAACGAGCAGGGTCGAGACGAGGACCGGAATGATCTTTTCTTTTCACGCTCGTTCCGTGGCAGTATTTGTCCGGGATTCTCGCGATCATCGGAGAAACAGTCCGCCCACCCTCGTCTTCCAATTAACCGTTTCCGAGTGCCACGCCGTTCTTCAAAATCTGCTCGAAAACATCAAAATTGCGATCATTCAAAAATCACACGGTCAATCGAGGATGCGACTCAAATTCTTAACTCTCAACCTTTAGCTTTAGCATTCTTCCACATCATTCTTGAACACCGCAACTGTATCGGCTCTGTTTCAATATTTTTATCTAAAATTTACATACGTCGCCAATGAAGTACGTGGTCCAATTTGTTAGCCCTAACCTCTAGCTTTAGCATTCTCCAACATCATTCTTGAACACCGCAACGGTATCGGTTCTGTTTCAAAATTTTGATCTAAAGTTTAAATACGTCGCCAGTGAAGTACATAACCCAAATTGTTGTTTCTAACCTCTAGCTTTAGCATTCTCCAACATCATTCTTGAACACCGTAACGGTACCGGTTCTGTTTCAAAATTGTCGCCAATGAAGTACGTGAACTAAATTGTTGTCTCTAACCTCTAGCTTTAGCATTCTTCCATATCATTCTTGAATACTGCAACGGTATCGGTTCTGTTCCAAAATTTTGATCTAAAATTTACATACGTCGCCAGTGAAGTACGTAGCCCAAATTGTTGTTTCTAACCTCTAGCTTTAGCATTCTTCCATATCATTCTTGAACACCGCAACGGTACCGGTTCTGTTTCAAAATTTAAATACGTCGCCAATGAAGTACGTGAACTAAATTGTTGTTTCTAACCTCTAGCTTTAGCATTCTCCAACATCATTCTTGAACACCGTATCGGTACCGATCCTGTTCCAAAATTTTGATCTAAAATATAAGTACGTTAGCAATCGAACAGGTGGCTCAATTTGTTAGCCCTAACCTCAAAGCTTCCGACATCGAAGCAATTTGCTTCGCGATTTGATTCCAAGCTGAAGCAAACGAGCTCGTGCGAGCAGCGTGGCACTGAAACGATTTGGCTGTGTCCCATTGCCGGTATACAATGGTTTCAACGTTATTGCGGACGATACCGTCAATGGGAGCGGCGTCCGTTGGCGATTCAAAGCGAATTCGGACTTCCAACGTTCTTTTTCGAATCGCAAAAATGGCGGGACAATGATCGACAAAAGGCAGAAGAGTATCTCGGACGTGAGCCGGATAGATTCGGAATGGCGTTGAGTATTTCGTTTCACGACGGGGATTCCCGAAGCGGTCTGCGACAGAGAGGAACTTAAAACTCGTGGACTGCGCTCTCGAAGTTTTTCCTTTTCTTTTCTTTCTTTTTCTTTGTTATACTTAAAGCGGCGGGAAATGCTCTCGCGGACGAAATAATGCGTTTTACCGAGTATCGACTAATAGCACCGCGATTGAGTGTCTAGCTAATTGATCTGCACACGATCCGACGGGGCAAATGAAACTCACGGAAAACTAGTAGAGCGTTGTCGTTCGTCGATCTCGTATTCTTTATACAGTCTCAAAAATATAAATGGCTCGACGAGCTTCCGTTCACGTCGTCGATACCATCATCATCATCATCATTGTCGTCGTAGTCGTCGTCGTCGTCGTCGTCGTCGTCGTAGTCGTCTTCGTCGTCGTCACCATCATCATCAGCATCAACATTATCATCATCATCATCAACATCACTTATGCACTGGAAATGCAAACGATCCGGCAAGG
This sequence comes from Agapostemon virescens, assembly GCA_028453745.1. Classification (NCBI taxonomy): domain Eukaryota; kingdom Metazoa; phylum Arthropoda; class Insecta; order Hymenoptera; family Halictidae; genus Agapostemon; species Agapostemon virescens. The sequence continues at coordinate 1,397,215 of CM052098.1, read as the reverse complement.
TTTACACCGCAATGTTAGGAGTTGCCGGCCAAATAGGAACCATTAGAATAGTACGTTAGATCAACAGCAAGCGCAGGCAACCCGCTATACTTGGACGCAACGATGCGGCGGCGGTTGCATCCCCGCAGGACCATAAACACAATTCAGCTTTTCCTTTTTCTTAATAATTTGAAATTACTATGAGAAATCGCGCCAACTGATATTTTTCGTTATAAACACATAAAACACGCAGTCAACTGACGATTCACAAACTACCGTCTGAAACCAGTTACGTCTCTGACCGTTTAAAAAGTCACAAACAGAATCGGACGTCTGTTTTATGAATTGAAAAATAGCTATCTCTATATTAGGTTTCTATTCACACGTGGAAATCTGCGAGCGACTAGCAGAGTCCTTTTAGTCCTCTTTAAAATAAGTCTTTCCGATTACGGTCCGGCCGCCTCTTTATCGTCGCGTTCAAGCGTACAGACACGTTCGAGGACCTCTGCCTGCGGACATCCTGTCTCTCTGACAACTATCGTCGCCAGGAAAGTCGCCAGTGTTCTCCTCTCCGACTGCGAGATCCCTTCTATCCGAGTTTCGAAGAGCGGTGTACGATAATAGGCACGATACAGCGATAGTTTACAAGTGTCTTTTTATAGTCCTGAAAATACGACGGTATATCGCGCTAGAAACTACTGCACAGTATTCCCTCCGTAACGTCACACACTCCCTCCCTCTCTCTCTCTCCTTAAAACGCTCAGGTTTAGGAGGAACAGAAACAATTCGATCTGCTCTCTAACGCGACGTTACAGAGGAAACATTGTAATTCATTTCTCGTGTCGATCTTACAGCAACAGAGTGTCCCGAAATTGCGACGGAAATCGACAGAAAGAGTCCCGAGGGAATCGATACTAATTTTCGAATAAGCTAGTATAGCGATCGCTGGACTGCGGGTCTTTGTACACAAGCGAAAATGTTTGCAACATTTGCAGGGAATGAAAACTAACTAAAACGAAGTTTCTTCCTCTGCTAATTTCAAATAATTTCAACATTATTAATTCAATTGTTGAAATTATAAAAATTCGTTTATGGAAGGTAATCGAATAAATTTCCATATGTCCCTAAATTTTAACCCTTTGCATTCGAATGGTAACTCTGAGGCATCTGTAAAAATTGCCATATCATTACTGAAAACAGTTATTTATAATATTAAATTAGAAGAATGTTAATGAATAATATTAAATTAACTAGAAAATGTTCTAGGTCGAATAGAATGTCTTAATTTTTCAATTAAAACTGTTTCGAGTGCAAAGGGTTAATAAATTCAACGGTTGCCAGTTCAATCAGACAACACTTGTACGATACTTTTAGACCAGCCGAAGACACTTTGAATTGCGGTCTGAAATATTAAATTAAACCAGGCAATGCACATAGTACAGGCGATTGCATTGCCTGGTCTCGAAATTTGACGATGCACCGACGGTCTTAAATTTGTTCAGCATTGTTACTATTTTTAGAATGCACAAAGTTCGCAGCACCAGCGAAGACCGTCCGGACACTCCGCGCGAGATCTAACGCGTCCGTCGGCTTCTCCTCGCGCGTAGAGTAGTCTTTCGATTTTTAAAAGTTGAATTTGGCCCCTTTTCTTTGGAAGAAGAAAACTTGGCTTGGGTCTCGTGTGAAACTAGCACTGGCGCGCGGTGTTACGAGGTGCGTTCTTCCATAAAACACAAGAGAAAAATAGAAAAACGAAAAAATAAATCGCGTACTATGTCCTACGGTACCATCATCGTCCACACGACACGTATACGTACTGACGCGCGTACACATTACCCTAGGAAGACGTGGAGAAGAGCGAAAGCGTACGCAATACGTGTAAATACGCGCGACGGCGGCGGCGGCGGCGGCGGCGGCGGCGGCTGCATTTCGCGTTACACATACCCGTAGAAAAATAAATTCCAGCACGGTAGAAGCGAAGAAGCTCGTTTCGGGGCTTTCGGCGTTTCTCTCTTTTGTCCTAGTTGTCGGAATAAAAACGTGCACCAACTAACGGTCACGGTTCCTCCTCGTTAGCGTCGCGCTCGCCTCGGCCCCGTCCTCTTGCGACGTTAGAACGAGAAAGAACCGAGAAACGAGGAAGAACCGTGCGTCGAAAACGAGCCGCGCTTCTCCGTTGCTCGATCTCGCCGACAACCAGCGGTTTTAATCGCATTTTGATTTTCTACGGTGTCTCGCTGAAGGGCGGCCCTTCACCGTGCAGGCTGACAATTGCATTTTCCTTAACCCATTCGCATCATTAGACAATACGTATAACAAATATATACAGATTACCGACATAGAATGCAACATCTTTTTACCGTTTGAAACCGTTCGTTTTTAAGGTAATTGGAAAACTGGCGATATCATTCTTCATTCATTTCATTCCTCCTTGCGCGATGCAAATGGGTCGAGTCTCACGGCCTGTCACGATTTACAAATGATCAGAGATCAAGAGCCGCCCTACTATCTCACGCTCGTTGTCAGCGAGATCAAGGCAAAACTACAAGATGGAATCGGACGGGATTCCTCGGAACCAAGGCTTGAAACGGTTCCGAAAATAATTGTTTAAAACTGTCACACGAAGCTTCTGACTGAGACGGTTTGCGAAGAACTTTTGCCCGGAGCAACTGTTACGGGTAACTGCGATTTCTAAGTCCCTGGGAACCGACGGTGTTCGTATAATATCGAAAAATATATGTCTTGGTAGATTTGATTGGAACAGATCACACGGAAACGAGGCCAGCAAATATTTCGCCTACGCGCAGGCATAGTGTTCGTTTGCGGTTTAAATTTAAAGAAACGGAAAGCAAGTCAGAATCAGCTCCGCATTTAACTCGTTAAATACAAAGTATCCGGCTGAGTGCTTTTAAATGCCCATTTTGGATTGCACACGGTTCAAGTGCGTAGAGAGAAGTTTCTATAAAAATACGGCAATCGAGGTATCTTCTAATCTCCAGCCCCTTTTAGCGTCTCAACAAACAACGTACGCTAACTGTGGTACGACAACAGTCGGAAGGTTCGGTTTCCGGTAGCAGTGGCTCGGCGTAAAGGTTCTTCGGGATCGTCTCACGAGTCGGAATCGGCGTGATAACAGTTTCGAAGCCCCGCTCGGAACAGCATGGTCTGCGGACGGTGTCACGTGTCCGAGAAGAGAAACTCGCTCTCGGACAGCAGCACCTCCAGGTCGGAGGGGACAGTGTGCAGGTCAGAATTGGCCGGTTCAGGTAAATCACCCGCACCGTTACCGATCCCTGTAGGCGCTATTTGTCTGGCCCTGCCTATCCTGACCCTGTCCTTCTTCTTGGCGGTCCTGACCAGCACCCCGGCCCTCGGCAGCTTCGATCTGCCGTTCGCGTGGCTCGCGTTCGTCGGCTGGGCAGGCACTTGAGCTACCTTGTCTGACTTCTTCAGCTTCACGCTGAACCTGAACGGCGGCTTGTAGACCACCTGCAGTTTCGCTCTCTCTTTCCTCGCCGCGTTACCAGGCAACGGTTTCGACTCCCTGGTTTCCGGTGGTCTTCGGGAGATGTTCACCTGCCTGGTGGCCGGTAGCCTAATCCCCGCGCTGGTCAGGCCCACCGGAGTCGACTTGCTTTTCGGCAGACCCGTCCCGGTTGTTCTAATCGTCTCTGGTCTACACTGCGACGAGGCCAGCAACCATGATCGAACCTTGCTCTTCGGGTCTGCGTTAGGTTCCGGTTCCTTCTCTGCCTGGATCGCAGAATAGTCGATCACCTCTTTCTTGTGCTGCTTCTTCCGCTTCCTCTTGTCGCTCTCTGAATTGCTGGCCGCCGTGTTGCTCGAGGTCTGCTTCTCTCTACCTGGGAACGTCTTCTTGCGCTTGTTCTCCGGAACCGCTGCCGTTGTTGCTTCCGCCGATCTTTTCCTGGCAAAGTCCTCCGCAGGGTTCGTTGGGGCTCTCTTCGGCTGCGGCTGAGGCTGCTTCTTTTTCTTCGATGGATCCTGCGAACAAGTCTCTGGCTGGTTAGCGTCGTTGCTCGACGGATAGACGGTGTTATTGAACTCAAAGAAACAAAAGATGCCTCACCTTGCCGGTCTTGTCAGCGTTCCCGTGCGCCGCGTCCTTATGCTTCCGGTGTCTCCTCTTCTCTCTGACTTTTCTGCTCAGCGGAAGCTTTGCCCTCACAGCCGGAGGATGCACTGTCACTCCCTCGGCGCCCTCCGGAGGTAGTCGAACCGTTTCCGTTGTCGAGCTGTGTATTATCGTGACTGACTTGAGCTTGAGGTCCGGCCGCTTGCCCAGCACCCTCATGCTCGCAACCTGCGTGAAACGAAATTCGAGTGAAAGCCTGCTCCGAGGAGATTTACAACCACTACCACGGTGAACGTCGACTCTGACAATGTTAACAGCAGTATGACGGATTCCAATCATGTTCTACAGCGGTGATACCTCTCCTGGTACTGCGAATGATCGCCAAACAGCTTACAATGATTGGGAGCCAATAATTAACGGTTCTAGAAACTATCGACTAGCAATTGATATCGGTAGACTGCGGACTTTAAAATAAGACAATAACTTCAGAAGGATTTCCAATTGAATTTAGAGAATTTAACTTTAGTTCCTGTGTCACGCAATTGCTTCTGACAATGTACACTTTACACAAAAATCCGCAGTCTAGCTACCAGACTATGGACGTTCAGCAGTTTCCAAAAAGTAAATGCCTGGCTATTTTGTGAAGTTAGTTTACTTTGATTCTGAGATTCTGAGTTTACTTTGAGATGCTGAAGAAGTCGCATTAGCGTCGCAAGTCTGTTTATCGTCAGGATTCAAGACTCTACGCTCGGCCTCACAGAACTTACACTTCTCGTGTCTCCTCGACCGTTTCTGCCGTGAAAATGATCGACACTGTAATGCTGTTCGCCAGCTTACGCGAACGTCTGTTCTACGTAGATAGAAGAAATCGATGCGGACGCGAGGATACCTACCAGTAAGGATATCGCAGCGAGGATGATGAAAGCAGCCGCGTACCAGTGATCCACGATCCATCGACGGAAGGTCGCAAGGCTCTCGTCGGAAAGCAGGAGCTTCCTCAGAGTAGCCAACGGACCGCTGGGATCCACCTGCGAAGAAGGACAATGCGTTAAACGAGTCGTGGAACAGGATGAAGAGGAACATTAAAAGACAGAGCAGCATTGTCTCACCTCTCGACATTTTTGAAACACGTCGCAGTAACCGTTGTAGTCGTTGCACGGCGTCCCTGGCTTCGAGAACATGTCCGGGATGTCGTATGGCGGCGAATTCCAATCGAAGGATGATCTGGGGGCGAGAGAATCATGGTTAAAGCTATTTGCTTGGCGCTATCGCGGTACACCTCAACGCGTTCGATATTACCGTCGCGCGCTTGCGACATCCATAATCTCACAGCTTAATCGAAGATAATCAAATTAGCTTTGTACACTTTGCTGCTTCGACATTGAAGACTTTGGCTCAGAAACTGGGTAGATTAATTTTCTAATCGAATCTCAAGTTGTTCCAGTAGTACCGTGCTAAACGGAACCTTGGAAACTTTCTTTCGTAAAACAATCAGAGATGAAAGTCTTGGAAATTTCTATAGCCGATTATTGCTATTAAAAAATCTTAGCGACCGAAAGGCCCCGCTATGGGAACATAGCTGTTCACCTAATTTTAGCTATTAATTTTCAGCTAATTAACAACTGTTCAACAAGAACTGTTCACCTAATTTTCCGTCGTCTCATGGACGAGTATTACAACAATAGCTCTCGGTCGCTAAGGGTTAAGAAATGGCGAGTTAACGCTTTACCGACCGGCGAGTATTTCAGAATTTTACAAGGTCCATTGTCCATGATTGGAAACTTTTGGAAACATTGGAATTTTTATAATAAATCAACATGACATTCTCAGTAACGTTATCCAATAATCTAACTGCAAATTACAATGTAAATGCAGTTTATCAGGCTTCTAATATACAGGGTGTGTCGTCTAAAACTACCTCTGAAAATATGAAAAATGTTGCTAACGTAATCTAAATGGTTTCAAAAGACGAATCAGATGGAAGAATCGTTTTTTGTAAATTGTAATTTTTTAATCGTTTCTCCAAGATCACTTGTGTTCTTTTCACCTTGGTCAGGTGAACCTCAAGAATATGCATTATTGGTCGGTTGAAACTCCACGATGGTTTAGACAACTCGATAAGCAGAGACCATGGACCAAAAACGTCTGGTGTGGTATTCTAAATAATAGGATAATTGGGCCGTATTTTATCAACGGTACGCAAACTGGGCAGAAGTATGCTGAATTTTTAGAACATATTCTACCAAGTTTATTAGAAGATGTACCATTTAGGGACCGACTAATATTATGGTATCAACACGATGGGTGTCCAGCACACTTTTCCCATATTGCAAAACGTGTCCTCAACGAAAAATTCCCAAATCGTTGGATAGGACGCAATGGATCTGTATCATGGCCGGCTAGTTCACCCGATCTCACCCCACTTGATTTTATCTTATGGGAGACATTAAAGGGTACAGTTTATCAAGAGCAGTCCACGACGCCAGAAAATATGAAGAAACGAATAATTGCAGCATGTGCTGATATAAAAACGATTCTTCCATCTGATTTATCTTTTGAAACCATTTAGATTACATTAGCAACATTTCTCGTATTTTCAGAGATAGTGGAGATATTTAGGTGTCCTGTTTCAGACAAAACACCCTGTATAATAGGTCCTAACAAGTAGGCTTCCAGTCAGTAAAATGTTAAGATTTTCCGAGGTAGCATCGGGGTTCGTCTATAGTTAGAACAGCCCCTAGGAATGCAACCGCGACAGGCTCGGTCGCAAGTAGGTTTGCCAACGTACAGGCAAGGTTGATTCTCTCCAGGAAGTCGACAGCAAAGTTCGCAGGCCTTGGTGGACGGGTCGTTCGGTCCGGGAATGCACTGGCAAGACTCCAAGCCGTACGCAAGGCATATACTGCCGGTACATTCCTGCAAGGTGGAGTGGGAAAGAGATAAACAATATCTGTAGGGAAACGTTGCAGCAGTTACAGTTTGCGAGCAGTTCGGCCAGAGGCGCACGTGCACAGGCTTACCCCCATAAAACATACGAATTCACGATTGCAGATCGTCTTGTTGGGCTTGTTGATGGAAGGAGGACAGTAGGGCGTGCGGCCGTCGCAGAAGCTCGCGTCCCGGCATCCATTGTCGTCCCTGCATTTGTCTCCGAACCGTAAATTGCACTCGGCGGTGCAGCACGGACCCTGCAACGATTACACGCGATTTCACCACCGGATACAGACGGGGAAGGGGGGAGCAAAATATTTAAGCGCCGGTTATTTCCTCGTGCTCCAAGGGGACTGGTACGTACCTGACTCGGACTGCAAACGGAACCTGGCGTTAGGGTGCACGGGGTTTCACCTGGCGGCGGGTACCGACGCTGAGGGAAGCAACACGAGTCCCTGCAGTCCTCCTCCCAGCCGCAATCGCATTCCTCGCCCTCCTCCACCACTCCGTTCCCACATAACGACACTTGCGGCTCTGTAAACACCATCGATTCGTCAGCATTAGTCTAGCTAGTCGCTCGTTCGACTGGTATCAGCCTTCTACGGTATTCTCCGCGTTTCTTCGCGGCCCCCCTTGCTTTCCCCATGAGATCCTCTTCGACGTACGAACCATCGTTTAACGTTCGCGCTTTGCTGGTCGCTTTAGGACAACTAGCCCCCGAATCCTTCTACAATTTCCCAGTTTCATGGGTCACTTTGTTCCCCTAATGGGCCACGCGTAGAACATCAATCTTGAAAATAAGATCAAGAGACATTCTAGGGGGACAGATGGCCGCTCCGGACGCTGTAGAATTCGTCCAGTTAAATCGACTCTATTACAGCGCACTACCACTCGTTCTGGCAGCAGTTTAACACCAGGCGCGTGATCCGTCTCGAAAAGCGCAACAACCGTTGCCAGAGCTCGTTTCGTTCCTGTTCTTCTTCTGGCTTCACCGTCGCATTATTAACACCAGCTTTGTTGTTATTCACGCAGCGACTCGGGGGCTATTTTTCCCATAGCTCCAGTTTCATTAGCATCGATCGCCGGCTGTCAATAGCCGTGTCTCCTAATTGTTTTCGCGCGGATAATGAAATCGCGTTCCGGGGACCGGTCATTTAAAAATAACGAGCTCGAGAGAGAGCAAGAGGGAGAGAAGGAGAGACTACTGACCAGTGAAGCAGCCCTTCGGCGAGCGAGCCTTGCTATTCAGAACCGGGTTGATGGCAGTCAGGCTGCACGGGCTGAAACGATTATTGTTACGCTTGTCGCCGCTGGTTGCGCGAGCGAACATAATGAAGTTTCCGTCCTCCCCGCCCGGCGTGCATTGTTCCGGATCGTGCTGGAACAAAGTAAAGTGGCACTTCGTGTATCGACAGTCGGTCGTTCTCTTCTATCGAAGCTGTTTTTCCGAAAAAAAAAAAGAAACCGGACACCTGTCCAACCGTGTCCCGTTTCGCGTTCCCGGAGCAAGCCGTACGCCAGCCGCCCCCGAGTGTATGCAAAACTCGTGCACGCGCGCGTACAGCCGTGTTCCAGGGGCTACTCACCGGCGAGCCGAAGTTATGACCGATCTCGTGGGCCACGGTGACGTGAGAAACTGCGGGCGGCACGTGCTTCCCGTAATTCAGCAGAGTCACTATCCCGGTGTTCAGAGACTTCATGCTGTTGCGATAGAACTGCAAAGTTTCGGCATACATTTAAGCGGCGACGTTCATCCTTAATTCTAGTACCGAGGTTCCAACGGGTGTACGCGAGCCAGCAACTTGATAGCGCAAGTAGGACAAGCATGCGGGACCATAAATGGCCAAGAGAGCCCGGAGATTTTAATCAGACCTCTTGCAGGAACCCTTCCCGAAGTTGCTATCGTTGTTTTATTTTTGCGTTTGCGATAGGAGCAGTTGTCTTTCCCTCTGCTTTAAGTATATTCGTCGCTTGTATCACTAGCTAACCGTATTCCAATAATGGAATTAATATACGGTGGCACAGAAAAGTATTCGGACACTCTTCAAACTTAAATAACTTTCTTAAGATTGCACCTTGACTTTTCTTCAGCAATTAGTTGCATTGATTTAACCCTTTGCACTCGAAGTTGTTTTAACTAGAGAACCAGAGCATTTCTCCTAATTTAGAATATCTATTTCAATCCACATGATTATTTCACCTTATGTATATTGTGCTTACAACACACAAATTTTTATCAATTTCTTAAATATAAAGATAGCGATGTTTAAATTATTTAAAATAATAGTGTGCCAATTTTTCTTGGCGCCTCAGAGTCGCCACTTGAGATGCTGCTTACTATTATTTTAAGCAGCTTTTATATTGTTACATTTGCATTTAAGAAGTTGGTAAAAATGTTAAAGTACAAGCAATAGTAATAAACTGTATATTGAAGGAAGGAAATGAACCATGTACAGTGGAACTATTTTAGGTGAAAGAAATCTTTCGTTTTTGGAATTGAAATTGCTTGGAGTGCTAAGGGTTAATTTAAAAGCTTCCTATTTGTTATGTTGATTATTTTCTTATCAAGAAATTTAGTATTATCCTTAACGGTTCCCTGCGATTATACTTTGAGCCTAATCGAAATTTCGTACAATCTGTGACACGCTCGAACGCTATATTACCAGCTAACAGTAATCCAATAATAGAATCAATAGAATTTCCATTCGGGTTTGCGATATCTTATCCGGTCGCAGACTTATGCATCGAATTAAAAGCGTCCTACTTGCCTACGGTGATTATTTTCTTATCAAGAAATCGCTGCTATCCTTAACAGTTCCTGCGATTATACTTTGAACGTAATCGATATTTCGTACAATCTGTGACACGGCCGAACGCTATATTACTGGCTAACAGTAATCCAATAATAGAATCAATATAATTTCCATTCGAGTTTGCGATATCCTATCCGGTCACAGACTTATGCATCTAATTAAAAGCGTCCTACTTGCGCGTACGCACTTTTCTTTGTAAACGTAACTTTTCCAGTTTGATTTACAAATTACGCTGACTTCAACACTAAACCTACCGAGCATTATAATCGACTGGTGTACATTGTCTTATGAAAATGACAAGATATAATTTATTTGGAATTTCTATAATTTTTATTACATCATATGGTTGGATAAAGAAATTTATTGAATCGTTTCCTATGAAGGCAATCTTATAACTTCAGTAATAGTGAAATAGAAAATTCGAGAAGGGTCGTTTGACCCACTGTGGTAGGTTTAGCGTTGAAGAATTTTGTGAGAACAAAATTTGTGACAACAATATCTTTGGTTTTGTGCAAAGGGAAGCTTGATTTACAAACTGAATTGTACAGATTACTTTCTGTCCAAGGAATTACAGCATCCTCTGTCGTCAATGTATGTGTATAATAGTAACTAATCGTTTATAGCAGCAATACATTATTTTCTGGCGACTCAGAGAATAAGTTTATCGCAATTTAACGCAATTTTTTTTAAGAAACTGGATATTTCATGCGGTTCAAGGTCGTTTCCAGGCTTCTGCTGGCTCGCGTAAGCACCCGGGGATTATGGCCTCGGTGTGAGATGAAATTCCACGAGTTTTTAGCGGAACTTACGCCATTCTTCTCGCATACTCCACCCGCGTTCTTCAAATCGCCGGTCCATGCGAGCCCGAGCGTGCCCAACTCGAAGTCCCTGTAGGTGAACATGTACGCCAGACAGAATGCGTCGTAATCCTCCTCTGCAAACATTACAAAAGAATGTTTTCATTAACCTTTTAATTCAACGTTGCTCGCGCAAGCATCGAGATTTTTCCTCATAAACTCATGCAGTCCACGATCGCCGTACAAAATCTATCTTCAACACTAGAGCTACTGGTCAAAATAACTTCTTCGCTGATTCTTTCTTCTACCCTTACTGAAATTATAAAAATGCTTCCATGAAAACTTTCTCATTAAATTCTACAAAGGTTCTACTTAATCTGAATAATTGCAATCTCATCGTTACTATAAAGCAGTGCATAATTAGGCTAGTTTGGTGCTTTGGTGGTTCTAGTGTTGAAGTTTTGTTACAGGCGCAGACAATAAGACTTAAATATTTTATATGTACATATATTAATATATATATATATGTATTTAATTATTCAAAATTCAATTTGAATTATTCAAAAAGTAGTTTAATAAAAACGATAAATTCGGGGATTCATTTTCAATTAGAAAAATGTTTCCAATATTAATTTACAAAATTAATGTCTTTCTATTAAACTATTTAACGTGGCAACTCTTTGCGGACCCTCGTGGACTCAAACAATTAATGTTTCAAGTTCTGAGTGAAAATAAAAATACACACTGGTCTATTGTTACTACAATAATTAACACTAAACCTAAGGAGTCAAACGACTCTTTTTACATTTTGTTCTTCACAAATACCGAAGCTACAAAATCGCGTTCACAGAAATCGATTCAATAGATTATTTTCTACTAAAGTACATTATAATAAAAATTGCAGAAAATCCAAATAAATTAATTCTTTTCATTTCTACAAGAGAATCATACACCAGTCAATATTAATGCTCGCTACCGTTTAGTATTATATTCTTTGCGGAATAGATCGTATTCGGTCTTCATACTTAAATCCTTTAATAATATCTCACACTGTACTTTTACTAACTTTAAGCATTGCTGCAATTTTCCTTTACGATTCATCTTTTGCATTGTGAAAAATGACAAGTTGGCGTACGTTGTATGAAGTGTTTCTCTTACGTCCGATTATTACCAGTGAACTTAATGAATATCTAAATACAACTGATTTTCTGAGGCTTGAGACAGTTTACACAGACTGTAATGTTTGTAAACGTATATCGCAATCG